>CM039679.1:62745465-62907575 GCA_022537955.1 Schmidtea mediterranea | reverse complement strand
TAGAATACGTTTGAATGTTGGAACAAATGTGGGAAGAGCCCAAACCTTGGCAATTCTGGTAAGAAAACTCGTTTTCAGCGAGCTAAATTGCGATTTTTGTTTTTCTTTATATGAAAGAAATGGATTTAATATTATGTTTATTAGTCATCCTAATAGGTCAACTCACATCCTTCATTACACATCAGCAAAAACGTGGAACATTTTATTCTTACTCCTAAGATTGCGTAAAACTATGGATCCAAAGTCTTGCACATCCGGCCTCTCTGGTGACATCGTACATTATTCGAAATGGGTAAAAGGTCTGGCTACTCAAATTTTTCATTGCCTCAGTCCATTAATACTTTCCACTATCCAATAAATTAAATAAAGCTATTTATCGAGGTGACTATTTCTGATTGCTTGGCACACTTATAGATCCTAGTGTCGTACAAATTCTCTTAGTTTGTCCATCAATGCAAACACATAATCAAGGTAATTAAAAGACTCTGTGTCGATATGTTCACACTGAACGTACGAAACCCAATGGTCGCATATACTTCAAAGCTCTCAGTAAATCCATCTTGACTCTTGGGTTCTTGAGAGGCACATGATTTGTCTTAGATCTGATTCGTATCACCTTGCTCGAAATTACAATTTGAGATTGTGTTGTTTGACCATGTTGTTCACGGATTGTTCGCAGATCGAAGAGCGATAGATTAATGATCACTTATCCTCGACCAGGTGGCGGGAAAAAATATTTTAGTTGACATGAAATGTCTATGTTGATTACAATTAATAATTTTGCACTAGTAGATCTTCTTAATTTACAAAAATACGATCGTTGAAAATGCCAAATACAGAATGCCCAACAAAACACCTGACTCCCTCAAGTGAGAGCTTGATACAATGTATCATCGGCTCTTATAGAAGTTCCTTTCACTCCAAGACTCCCTGATTACTTTTAAAGTTGGAGGTCTGAGTGATATCGTTCCTGAAAGCGTTTATTAAAAGATTGTGCGCTAAGATATACATTCTGCTAGACCGTCGGCCAAACTACCACAAGATGGGGTATTTTGGTAAATCTGAAAAATTTCGATTTAATTAATGTATGGAGTAAAATTTGCCATTTGACTTGTGTATGATGATTAATTGTGTTAAATTATCATGAAATTCCACCACCTATACAACACGATTCCAGGGAAGGTTAACTTTGTCATAAAATTACAACTCTCTGTCTACTACTTAGTAGCAAATTAATCTAGAATGAGAAGCCTTATGGTATTTTTTCCCCAAATCTCTGAAAACTAGTTCTGGGTGGTAAAGACAGACAATTAAAAGATTTCGAATTAATATCGATACAGAAATGGATCCTCAACAATTCAATGTCAATATATCAATAAATAAAATCCGCGGTAAGATTAAAGAGCGATAATTCAATTGCTGATCAAAGACGCGTAAATCTACTTTAGAATGTCTAGATTTGTAGATCAGGTCTTCCATCAAACTCAAGGTGCTGGCTCAAAGCCATGGAGATTCAAATGCCGGATGAAAATGCCTGATGAAAGGGAACAGAGCCGAGGGTAATTTAGAGAAAATTCGATTTGCAACTTGCGTCAAGAGTTCTCACAATAAGTGAATATACGAACTCAATTGTGAAATCTTTGCTTTTTGGAGAGTCTCAGAAACGGCAGCCTCATGTAGAGCTGTGTCCAACTGCAAATCAAAATTGTATAATAATTAATAAACTTTTTATATAGTGATTTTTGTTAAGTCTAACGATACTATTAGTCGTATAGACTTAGTCGTGAGACAGTAGTTCCGTAGACTTAGTCGTAGACGTAGTCGTTAGCGTAGTTGTGACGTAGTTGTAGACGTAGTTGTAGGCGTGTTAGGCGCGGATCGGTGCGGATCGGTGCGGATCGGAACGAGAGATATAGGAGATACGGATCTACGGATATCGGAAATCGGGTACGTGTTAGGTATCTGGATAAAGGTACCAGGATAGGATACGGATAGATATCGTGATAAGTACGGATAGGTAGGGATTAGGTACGGAATCGGTACAGATTAGGTATAACGAATAGAGTACGGTGAGAGATACAACGGGATAGGGTACTAGATAAGGTACGGATAGGTACGACAGTAGATAGGTACGGGGATAGGTACGGATTAAGTCGGATAGGTACGAGTAGGTATTCTGAGATAGGAATACTGGATAAGGTACGGAATAGGAATACGGAGATGGTACGAGATTAGGTACGGATAGGTAACGTGAAGTATTTGTTATGTGGATATGGTTTACGTTTTTGATATTGTTTAAGCGGTATATGGTACGGGGATTGGTACGAGTAGGTGTATTCTTGATGATTGGATCGGGATAGGTACGATTAGGTTATTACTTTGTTTTGATTAGTACGAGATAGTACGGATAACGGTTACGGATAGTGCAGAATAAGGTTACTGTGTTTGATAGTTAGTGGATAGGTCAGGATAGGTAGGATAGGTACGGTATTAGTACTGGGATAGTGGTTAGTTGATATGGTATCGTGATAGGGTACGGGGAAGGTTATCTGGATAGGTATTCGTGGATAGGTTACGTGTTGATATGGATACGGATTAGTGTATACTGGATAGTGTTACGGATAGTCGATAGTACGGGATAGGTACGGAATTAAGGTACGGAGGTGTTTGGTTGGATCGATGTGGATCGGTTGCGATGGGTGCGGATGGGTGTCGGTATGGGTGCGGATGGGTTGATCTGTGTGTGGTGTGGTATCGTTGGATTGTATTGTTGTGTTTGTATTGTTTAGAGATTTGTATTGTAGTGTGGAGGTTTTCTAGAATGTAGGTGTGTAGATGGTTCTATGATGTTATGTGAATAAGTGGTAAGTTGTAGGTGTGGTTGTTGTAGGCTATGAAGTAGGTGTGTTGGTATCACAAACTAGGGTGACATTATGTATTGAAGCGTTAGGGTACTAGTCTCCGAGTAGGTGTTATCTAGTAAAGTTTGATCCAGTGACATAATAAGATGTGTTTACTGAACGCAGTTATTGTGTCAAGGTATATTACTAGGTAGCAACGGAAGGCAGAAGTCAATCTCGAGGTGTTCTAACAAGCAGCGTGTAGGGTCAAATTGTTTACGTAATAATTAGTATTATACTAAGTGGGGTATTGGTTGGTATCTTTAGTACGGTTTACATCCTACTACTAATGTTAGATTATATTGTATTTTAGTTACCTTTACATGTTAGATAAAAATTATGAAAATGTTTTTGTGATGTTCAATGTAGCGATTAGGTAGTTGATAAGTGCATCACTATTTTTGTTGTCCTGATGAATTTGACTCTATTTAAGTTCAAACTTTTGTAGTTGATTTAGTTGGCTCCGGCTAGCGATATTGAACACATCATATTATTTTCTGTATCAAATTATTATTATGGATATTGGTCTGGAATTATACATATAGTATTTAACTAATATTATTTTATATGTATTTAAACATTACTATGTAGTTTACATAGGAATATTTGAGTTCATTCAATTTGTTGATTACATATTATTTAAAACATTTGATTTGTTAATGATGTATTTTGAAAAATTGCGAGTGTTCTGAATAAGATATCAATTTTGTGAAGTATTATCTATTTATAAAGATTAATTGGGCCTAATACATTGGATTAAGATAAGACAATTACATAATAAGGAGCAAGTGTCTTTTGTGTTATTTTAGCAATATTCAAAAATATAATACTATTCATATATAGTGCATATTTTTTTATATATTTTACACACGATAGGTAATTCTTAGTATTAGTTGGTTGATTTAGTTAGTATATTGGTTCTCTATGGTCTTGAAAACTGTTATGGAGTTTGATTAATAATGATCCAGAGATTGTTTGATTACGGATTTTATAATATTCGATAATCCCATTGTGCCTACACACGGGTCAAATCTATGTTTATTATATGTGACTGTTAATTCAACAATATAAGAATTAATATTCGGTTGATGATAGTCGGTAAATTTATTTGAATTTAGTAAAAATGAGCAAAACCATTGACATTACATTAATTCGTAAATTGATGGCTATAACGATATTATAGTATGTATAGTGTAGCTTCATTAGTGGTAGCGAATTAACTATTTTTGGTAAACAGTAACGATCAGTGATGGTTGAGACTCTTGGTGAGATTTGGACTTCCTAATTCCTAACGCATTGGTAGTTTTTGGTATGAAAAATTGCTAAAGATGTGATAATAATGAGCGAAATATACCATCCTGAAATCAAATGCATTTAAACGGAGTTAAGGAAGTTCTCTCGGGTTTGCAGGTATGTTTCAAATACAGGCAACTTGCATCGGCACAGCATAACTCAAAAACTTAAAGGACATCATAACATGTAAAATAACGAATGAAGGACATTGAACTATATTCAAAAATGATTTGCGGTAAAATCTGAATTGTGTTTATTTGATAGAGCTCTATACCCAGGCCGTAATTGAAATGGGTGTGCCTTTGATAGTATTCCCGATGAAATTCTATATGAAGTAAGAACAGATACTGAATTTTAATTAACGGCTCCAAGAATATATAGATTTGAACGATACATTGTTACTGTTCAATCAAGTTGTAGATAAAGATACAAAACCGTTGGTAACCATACAAAATTTCTTGTTTATAAATCCTTTTCTAAAGATGCACCGTTCTCCGGATTTATATTTGAGTGCGAAGATTGAGGTTGGTAACAGTTACATATTTTATCTGACAAGTCTCTGTGAATTAGAACTTATATTAAATTTGAAATATTATACCTTAATATAGAGGAGAGACACATGTTTGAATTCAGTTGGCGTATGGTATGTGTGACAATAGGAAGTGAGTTTAGAAATCTCGATATTATGTTGACTTATGTATGCTCAGTCATTACAACTAGATGTTATGGTAATACCGTAAATATTGATTACTCTAGGTTGTTATGATGTACCATTATTGAAGGAGTCTGAGTCTGCATTAACTATCTTATACATAGTCTATCTTTTATACGTAGAATCCATTTTTCAATATAATATGATAGTGCAATTATTGGTGGAGTTGTTATAGTTGTGGAGAGTTCGGGTGTGATTAGTTCCCTTACTGTATTAGTTCCGGTTCAGTCATTATGTTGGGCTTTGATATGATTTCTTTACTTGAATTGTGTGTCAATATATTTCTCATTGAAACAAGGAGATATTTGTTCAATTTGTCCTATGTAGTCTAATTAGTGGGTTCAGTCTGTTTTTCTATATGAGGAACTACATTTGAGTATAGAAGAAGTGCTCATATTCTTTATATTGTAGACATTTTCAGTGGAATTCATGAGATTGGTATTGGATCATGACTTAACATCTGGGGAGCTTCATTTATGTGTCATATTTGTGGGAGTATAGCTTTATCGAAAATATTAGTGATTATATAGAGAAATATACTTCAATGATTTCCGATAGATGGATTGAGTAATTATTGTGCTACATATATGCAGTTATGTAGTAGTGAATGAAATTGAGTATTTGTGTATATATTAAAAATTCCTTTATGTGTTGAGTTTGACTCTTTTATTGATTTTAAAGTCAATACATTCAATTTCTTATATGTTTGGCATTGCCCGAATTTTGATTTCAATCAGTTGGTAGGTCGATATTACTTCGGTTTGCGTGCAATGAATTTTTTGCAGTTAGATATATTTGCTAAAGCTTTACAACTGAGCCAGTTAATGTTGTAAATTTATATGGAGTATTTTTAAAATGATGTTCTAAATTAATCTGCAAACAGAACAGTTTATAGTTGTAACATGCAGTGTCAACTTATTGGTTTGTATAGAGGGTGATATGGTAAGTATGATTTTATTTATGATATAGGTTTTCATTTGGGAGTTAAGTTTCTTCTGTAATTATTGAATATTAGTTTTTTTTTTTGCGTGATTGTTAGGTTTCTGATCAGGTTTCTATGGATGAATACTATAGGATATTGTAATTTTAAGTATTGAGAAAAGAGTGATCTGTAATGGTAATCAGATATTTAGTGTTGTATTTTGAATGAACAAGTTCTAAATCTTAAGAATAATCTAAATTTCTGTGCTATTGGAGAGGAGTATATGTGGTTGCTTTGCGACTCTCAAGTATTACTATTGTATTTGAGGCTTTAATGCTATATTATCATTGTGATCTTGAGGAAGAATCGAGAAATATATAATAGCTTTTTTCAAAAGAAAGATCGAGCTGATTGGTTTCAAACCGCGTTATTGATTTTTAGAGTCGCGGCTTGTCTCCTAAACTCTTTCAAATATTAATGACAGAAGTTTGGCGATCTTTCTTTGTGAAAAAGCAAGTGGTTTATCTTGGAGGGATATTTTCTTATAATTCCATTATTGGAATATAAGTAAACATTAAGTTGTATAAAGAATAATATGGAAAATCGAAGGTTAAAGAGTAGATAATTGGCTTAGATATACTGTCTATTTTTATATAAATCAAGTGTTTAAATATAAGGCAATATTTATTTAATTTATAATATTGTTAATGACTAGTGACGGTGAAAGATTAAAGATAATGCTCACGGTAATTCTAATAAATTCAATATATAGATTCAAACGATTGGAATATTTTTTTGGATGAGCTATATATTGTTATTAGGATATTTTGTCATTACGCGTATAATGTGCAGAGGATCTGCGTAAGTTTATTTGCGGATCAAATAAGAAATAGAATATATTAGTTGAACTTGAAGAATGTGAAGGCATAACTTTATTAGTATATGTTATATTATTACTCCGTTTCTGTGTGAATTTCTCGAGATTTACGAAATGAGTTTTGTTTTTAGGGAGTCACGGATTTTCTGCTTAGTATCGTTATCACGATTAGGGGATGTACCTTGCAGATAAAGTTCTGTATTTAAGGACAACAACAAGATGGTTGCAGAATGATCTCGGGTATGGTCATGAAATTGGATCTTCATTCTATATGAAAGATTTCTGGAATATTCATATTTTACTCAGTACTTTAAGCACTATTTATATCGAAGAGATTCAGGAGTTAACTGAATAAGCTAATACATATTATTTATGATACTAACAATAAGCTCTACGTATTGCCTAACTTTAGTATCATGGATTATATTATTAGTGTGATTGATATTATATATGCTGGAAATAGGTCTAAGTGAGTTAACGTGAGTATAGTGTGGATGTTATTTTAGCGATGTAATTTATGTACCAACGAGTGGTAATTCAGGTGTTCGAGACTCGTATTCAGCTCGTTGAAGATTTCACGAAGTATGGCATTAAGCGTATGAATATAATTTACGATAATGTCAGATACTATCGACGAATTTCATATGAATTATATATGAAAATAGATGTGAAGTAATAGTGAGTTATATATATAGGATTTTTTTTTTGTGTGCGTGCGGGTATATTTTTTATGTTTTTGTGTAGTTGAGAAAGTGCATTAATCTGATATGAATAAAGTTTTAATATAGATTATTAATTAAATTTATTCAGAAACGTTATTAATTTTGATTAATCGTGTGTTAGAATGTAAATATGGAAGACATGCAAAAAACCAAGGATTTATGGTTATTTATTATTTGTTGGTTGTTATGTTTTAAAACCTACCGATGTAATCGTTTGTAAGTATGATATATATTATTTGTGCTCATTTTAATTTTTCTAATAGTTATATACTAAGTTTCTGTGAACCATATATTTTGCCAATTATTCATTGAAATTTAATATTTTTGAAATTTAAAGCTCTAAGACAATTCATTCAGATAAAGTAAAACATTTAAATCTCAGTTTCCTTTTGAATTATTGAACTCACATCATATTAAAATAAAATACTCAAGCCTTATCATCTTAACATAAATGGGTTAGGTAAAGAGACAATTTAGTACATAAAATATGCAATAGCAATTACATTGAAAGAAAAAGATTGATAAGAAATATTACTAGATTTTGAATTCGTGTTAAATACAGCATACAGAAGATAACTGGATTTTTACCTGCATAAATAGTATTTGGTCGGAAGATATGCCACGAATGGACTAAATCAGAAGATCTTGATTCAGAAAATATCAAACGGAGAAAAGAAATTCGAGAAGAAATTATAAAACACAAAATAAGGAAGTAAGTCAAATATCAATAACTTCTAGAAATTTCAAGAAGATGGATTAACGTTATCAAGGATCGTAGGAAATTATGGAACAGATTAATGAACGAAGCTATAAGCTGAGAAATATAAACGGAAATGAATTATTTTAAAAGTGAAATGGTTAAAGGTTTTATAAAGGAGGAGAGTAATAGGAAGGATAATTAAAGAAAATGTTATAATTAATTAAATTAACCTATTACTTAATAATATATCAAATTGAAGTTTGAAGATCAGAGGTTGGTTATTGATGTTTGATGATTGTAATTGAATGTTGGTATGTTTGTATATTTTGTAACAATTATTAGAAACCAATAATTTGTAAAACCTTCAGAGTACAAATTATAATAGGAAGTTAAGTAAACAGATGGGAAATTTAGAGTATAAGATCGTCTCTAATTCATGTATGGTACGCAATATGTTTATTAATAAATCAAAAACTCCGGTTGGATTGTGTTCTGATCTCGTTTATCAATTTACATGTAATGGATGTAATGCACATACATTGAAGAGACTTCCCGTCATCTCTGTACTCGAGTTCTAGAGCATTGTCGATTGAAGGGTTTGACCAATATTAGTGAACACAATAGAGGCTGTAAAAGTGAAATAGGAATGTCTGATTTTAGAATTTTGTTGAAAAGTTTTAATAATTATTGGGAACGCGTGATATGTGAAGCATTGCTGATAATGTCATTGGATCCAAAGATTAATGTGCAAAGTGCTGTGACTACGAATGTTTTGAATGTTTTTTAAATAGTTTACGTATGTTAAATCATGTTTGTTTTTAATATTATTAAATAATTGAAAATTTTAAATTACATTAATTTTTTAAAAATTAGAATATAAGTGAAAATTTTAAAATTTTAAATTAATTAAAAGTGAATTGAATATATTTTTAAATATTTATTTATTAAAATTAAGTTAATAAAAATAATTTGTTTAAATTAAATGTTACTTCATAATATTTTTAGTTGGTCTTGAGTACCTGAAGATGATAGCTATGCTATCGAAATATATCGTACGAAAAGTTTTTTATTGGCGTTTTCTTTTAATTAAATCGTTGCCAAATTTATTTAATTATTTCTATATAGTTTTTACATGATTTTGATATTGGCAAGTACATAGAATTTTAGGTATTTATACTAACAACTTCATCTTATTCATATTTGTCGACTCAAACAGATTTCAAAAGTAGAACGTAAATGCAATTAATCAATATTGGATCAAGAAAACTTGAATATAGGAATTTATGTTATCTTGATTTTTAAATACCTTCAAATATTTTCCTTCTACATTGATAATATCGATTTATATAATCCTAATACTTTTATTAATTTAACATTTAAAGTTTAGATTCTAAACATAACTTTATTAACAGATCTTTTATGTAGTACCTGCAATATTTAGTTTTAATTAATTTTATTAACTATTAATTAAAATTACAAATGCGTTATTAAAAATAACACGTATTTAGTTATAGTTTAAATATTAAAAAAAATCGACCTATTTTTTTCTATTTGAAACTTCACAAGCAACTAACAAAATTCTACAATCATCCTTCTATCCTTCAATCATATTGATTGATGCATCGCTTATTATAATTACTTCATTTTCTAAAAAATTATTTTATAATTTATTAATTTAATAAATAAATTTACCAATATCCTCATCTGAATCCTCGATTAAAATAATTTCATGATCTCGATGATCGTTTTCAGTCACATCGAACCAATTGAATGTACCTTAATTAATCAATAATAAATATGAATAATAATAAATAAAAAATTTACCGTTTCCATAGGCCAACACTGTCTTAGAATACTATAATTGTCCATTTTCAAATATTGCAAATTTTTGAATTAATTGTGACAACTTTGGAAATTGTCAATGTTTATAAAGAGAGTCAAATTTTCAGGATTTAGCCAATCACATTTTAGCAATACACATATAGGTGAGAGATTTTTATGCATGCAGTCTATACTGTGTGAGCATGTGTTCTTTGTAAATCAGATACAATCAAAAGTATGTATGTGATTTCTTTGTAAATTACACACAATCTTGAGTGAGTATGCATGTGTTCCTTGTTACTAATCATGCACTTATCATGCACTGTCTTTGTAAATTATGTGATGATTATGCACTGTGATCATGTCATGATCATGCAGTGTCTTTGTAAATCACGCACTTATCATGCACTGGCTTTGTAAACATTAATTAAATATTAATTAAATACATAATAATAAAATAATACAGAACACAACATTAATACATTAATTAAACATCAAATCGCTTGGATAATAACCAAGCTAAACAATGTTGACCACATGTTAAGGTCCATAATTTTTGAAACATAGTTTTTTTATACACAATAGGTTTACAAATTGTTTGCAGTTTCGAAACCATTAAAGCCGGATAATAGAAACCCATAGGATCAAATACAAATATCTTCCTAGGTTTCATATATATTGCTAACCAGTGTTCTCCACCGAGATGAGACGATTATGGTTTGATTATTACGTAAATATGGAATTTTATCAAGAGGAAATACCCCTAAATATTAATTTTTTATTAAATTTCAATTATCTAGTTTTTTCAAAGAAACTTTAAAAATTTATTTGAAAATTTTTCATTTATTTTATTTTAAGCTCTAACTATTTGCCTTTTATCTGTATCAACGGGGACGTGCTCTGAGAGAGTGACTAAATATTATTTTGATGATGGGGAACATGCCTGTAAACCATTCACTTATACTGGCTGCGGCGGAAACGGAAATAACTTCGATACCTATGAGGACTGCTATGCAGCTTGTATTAACATTGGAAAATAATATCTCATTTGTTTACTTTTCAAAAAGATCGTGACATTTGAATAAAAATAAAAAATAAAAAAAGTGTATGTCGTATTAAAAATTATAAAAATATTTTCTATTTACTAATAATACGTAAAAATAAATTGAGAGTCAAACCTAAATTTTTGATGCTTAAAAAGAAATATAAAAAAAATAATAAAAAAAATATTAATTAATATATTTTTTGATTAGAAATTACTTTTGAGTTCAACGAAATCACCGGTGACATTCCCACGTAATTTGTGAGAATGTAATTACTTTAATTAATTATTAAATTATGAAAATTAATTAACATTATTAAATATTTAATTAAAGATTGTGTGCATGTATGATGTTCATTAATGCTGTACTTTATATATAAAAACACTGTAGATATTCTATAAATCCTAATTTTAATAAATAATTTTAATTAATAATTTAAATAATTTAAATTAATTAGATAATGTTATATAATTTAATTTCGTATTTAATGTAAATAATAATTACATGTAATGTATCAGATAAGTAGATAACACAATAAGACTTCGCTGCGAAGTAATAATTTTATTGTTGAAAAAAGTGTTTAATATTAAATAATCTTCAGTTTCTTGTGGATTATTTAATAATCGAAACTTTTTCAACAACATAATTATTACATCGGAGCAAAGACTTATTGTGTTATTTACTTACATGATTTATTAATTTATGCTGCTACCAAGGAATCACCGTTTTATACTTATAATTACAAGTAATATATTTACAAGTAATACATATAATTATATTATAAATTTGTAATATAACATAATATGAAGATTATAAAATGAAGTCTTGAAGTTTTGTTTTTGCAGATATTGATAATGTAAAAGATTCACTTTGTTTAAATGTTGTTGATAAATAAAACCTTGAAAATCTTTCAACTGGAAACAATAAATACTAGAAGCAATTATTGATCGAACAGACATAGAAAACAATGAAATGAGCCTGAGACTATATCATAAAATTAAAAAGGACAAATTTATTGGGGTCCGATCTTGGTTTTCCTAATAAGTCATAAAATACAAAATGATTATTAGCCCGTTAGAAAAGGATGGAATTGTTTTAATTATTTATTGACTGAATATAAACTAGAAAGTAATGAAAAGGCTTATAAATTTTTATAGCTTTGTGCGCCCTTATCATTGGTGATAAATACAGTATATATAGTGTTTTGGTACTATGTTTGGGACAATATATGAGAGATAGAGATATGCTTTCCTGTAGCAATGTCTTGTAAATATTGTAAACGAACACCTTAGGTTCAAGCCACAATGACACTTAAGAGCTTTCAACCCGGTTCAAAATATCCACAACAATTTCCTGCTCATATAGTTGAAAATTTCAAAAAAACGATATAAGAATATTTTAGCTTAGCAATAGTTAGCAGAATTGACGTTAATCATTTTTAATTATTTAAATTTTTTTTTCAAGTAGTCAATATAACAGTATTTTCAAATATTGAACCTGACATTGATGAATTTGCTGTTGAACATAATTGGTTCTTGAATCTTTTCAATGATGCTGCCACAAAGATAGGTCCTTCTGAAGTTGAGAGAATAGAATTGAATTTTACAATGACAGATTCAGATTTCAAAAACCAATTTGGGGAAATAAGTAAATGGGTTCTAGATACTGGAGATACTGATAAAGCGTATATAAAACGAAAAAATCTTTAAAAAAGATTTAAAGGATAATATCCTCTCAAAACTCCTTTGGGTTCTTCCATATTTATGAACAACTACTGCACATGGTTCCATTCGAACTTTCACTCTCAAAGAATAATGATTTCAAATCTTGTATTTTTACAACAAAATTCAAAGACCAAACAAAAATAAAAATCACTCTTGAAGAACTCACGCTTTTAGTTCCATCAATAACATGTAATCCTAGATTAGAATCAAGTATTATTGATAGAATGAATGAAGATAAACAAATCAAAGTGAATTACTTCCAGAAAATATCAACAAGTATTGAAGTCCCTCCTGGAAAAACATTCAGTAGGAAACCAACGGTTCTGAATTCAAGATCTCGATTTATTATTGTTGGATTCAAAGAAGAGAAAATCGATATGCTCACCAATAATTCTAAATTCATTCAGAGTTTAGGTGATGGAAAGGAACTGAAATCTTTACGTATTCAATTAAACACAACTTCTTATCCTTTGGATCCAATAATATTTAGTTTAAAAGATAATTATAAAAGACATCCATATGCAGCATACATTAAAGTTTGTAAATCCTTTGGAGTAGATCCGCAATTAGGAATGATGGATTTTAAAGATTTGTATTTGATTTTTTTGTTTTGATGTTTCCGACTAAGATCAGAAATTAGCCGCAAATGGTGTCAATATTACTAATGATGTTGAAAAACATAATGATTTCAAAGGTAGATGTTATTTTCTTATGCTAATTGAAAAACAAGTTGAAATTCAATTGAAAAGCGGGAAGATGGTTAATGTCTCCTGATTCCATTAAACTAATAAAATAATAAAACATTAGAACAATAAAAACAATAAAACAATGAAATAATAAAACTATAAATAGATCAACAACTCGAAAAACTCGCGAATATTTTATCCACAAAGTATTCCACGTATTTGCGTTTCAATTCAAAAACCTCTGATTTCTCAACATCATTTCCTATTCCTCTGGAATTAAATCTCAACTATAATTATGAAATAGGGTTGGTTTGGTTTTCTGCGTATAATATTATTTTTAATATTACTAAAGATAATAATGGATTTGAAGTTGAACCATCACCATCAACCCTAGGAGAGCTGGTGTCATATGTTATGTTGGAAATTCCTCCTGGATCGTACGAGCTTGATGTTTTATTTCCAACAATGTATGATTTAATAAAAAATGAGTTCAAGGAAATAAAACCTATTAGTTTCAAAGTTGATCTTCCAACTGCATAAGTGTTTTTAAATATAAAACTAGGATACATTTTTCATTTCCACAATAAATTGAATGAATTCCTAGGATTCACAAAAAATGAATATTCTGAAAGTTGTTTTGCTGAAAAGAAAATGAATATTTCCAACGTTACATCCATAAATCTTCTTTGTGATTTAGCGAAGGAACATATCAAGATGGAAAACAAGATAATTGTATTTATGGTTTACGTTATGGAACTCTCCCTAGTGGATATAGGATCATTCAGAAGGTTTCTACACCTATTTACATTCCTTTAACAAAAACAGCAAGTATTTCAAAAATAGGTTTTAGAATTGTTTACCAAGATAATAATACCCTTAATTTCAATAATGAAACCCTTTCATTTTGTTTGCATTTACGAGAGGTCTGAGCCTGAGCAAATTTACGGTGAGTGAAATCAACAACTAAAAATGCCTTTGGATAAATTTCTAGATAAATATGGATAAGACTCAACAAGTAATTTTTATTTACGTGATATTCTGCGAGACCTAAATTTGAAATGCAAAGTAATTATGCGTGATGAAATAAATAATTATTAGATAGGGATAATATTATTTTCAATTTACTTACCCTTGAAGAACTAGAAAGTCATTGGGTTTTTGTTATAAAATACATTCCGTGTATTTCGACTCGTACGGAATTATTCCCGTTCGTGAAGTAAGTCTTTATTTTACGGAGAAATATGCGTATAATACCCTACATGTCCAAGATTCAAAGACTTCAATTTGTGGATAACTTAGTGTTTTCGTATTGTTTAATATTGAACCTAGGGAAACCTTTTGGGATATTATCTGTAAAATAAATAAAAATAAATGAATAATAAACGAATAATAAATCAGAATAATAAATTAAAAAATAAATAAAAATTATTCACAATTTTTCTAAATATATGCCTCTTGTTAATATTGCTGGAGGATTTTTAGTGGTTAATGCTTGTCAAATCCTTGAACGAGTAGAAGCTAATTTTCTTAATAAGTCAGGTGATCGAATGCGTGGAGATTTGAACATGAATGGGCATGCAATCTTAAATGCTGGAAAATCAAATGAAGTTATCAACTTGGAAAAGGAAATAAAACGGGTGAATGATGATTTTAATGTACAAATAAAAGAGGTAAATAAAAACCTTGCGTCTATAACCATCAAGTATGGAAATAAATTAAAAGAATTAAATGAAAGCATTAACGAAAAAAATCAAAGAACAAGCATTCTGGATATTATAGATACCATAAAACACAAAAATGAAAATACAAAAGAACTCGAAAATATTAGGAAAAAAAGAATTATTAATTTTTTCATGAAATAGAAGTCATTCTAGATTCAAAATTTTATTTTATAATAAAAGATGATTATTTAATAATGAATAAAAAATCTGGAGTGTTTGAGATAGATTTACCGAAAAAGCTTTTTATTATTATTGTTTTCGAGGGGAAATTTACGTTTTCTGGTATAGAAGCAATAGCAAAACAAAAGGTGATTATAGGTCAAGTATTAAATGAGGAATTTTAAAAAACATTATATTGATAAATGATTATTATTTAAACATTAAAAAATATAATAATTTAGAATTTTCTGGTGAAGGGGTAATTTATGATTTTTTTTATAGATCCAAAATACGATTTATCAAACGCATATTTTGCTTGGGAAAAAATGAAAAATATACACAACCATCAAAGTCTCTGGTGTTGCGATAATTTCCCCAAAACACATGTATCAAGGATTTAAAAATTTTACAGAGTTAAAATAGTTGCATAAAAATGAATGACGGTGATGAAATACTCGAAGAAACAATCATACCGAAAACAAGACACAAGTTTTCTTACCCATCACTTAACTTTGGACTTGTTCCTACAGCTCCTATTTTACTTAATAACTTTAGCGGTGTAAATAATAAACCATCTAGAGTAAACAGCCTTGGCGGTCCAAACAGAATAAATGAATTCTTTCTCGAGAAAAAGAAATTAGAAGAACGATTTATACACTATCAGAAAATATAACATAGAAGGACAAGAGCGGATTAAGGGATAAAAATCACACGTATTACAATCACAGGTCTTTTATCAACTTCAACAGCTGTACTTCAGGTATTTGGGTATTGGGAATTACACCTACCGCTATTATCGCATCAGTCTTTGGGGGATCTAATGCTCTTTATCTCTTTTTATCGGAAAGTGTTTCTATTGGATTGACATCTCGAAAGAAAAAGATTTACCGAGAAGTATGCCAGGTGAATAAATAAATTATATTTATACCAACAAAAATCCCTAGAGTATTGACAGGGAATTAAACAAACGAATCAATTAAAATAATAGAGGAAATAAATAACAACATCGACAAGATAAAAAATAACAAAGATGATTCTGTGAAACAATTAAAAAAGGAAACAATAAAACAACTAAATGAAGAATACAAAACGATATTGAAAAGTTTATAATATAAATGACTGAATCGGCAGAGAAATTTCTTTCTTTTTCAATACATCAACATCCTTTTTAACATTATTTACAATTATTTTATCGATGTTGTTAAATTTGGGTCCTTTATTTTTTCAGTTTTCATATTTAATAGTTGATCTTTCGAATATGTTTTTTTCTCCTGGTATTTCAAAACTTTCTTTGAAATCATCATGAAATTTAATTTCAGATAATTTTTTATTCGTATATTGAGAGATTTTCCTATTTTTCATGGGTTCAAGGCTTAATGTGGTGAACATTTTATTCATTTCATCAATTCCTAAAGAATCAGCATGTTTTGATGATAGGTCTTTATATTTATCCTCACGAACCAGCATTACATCTATTGTATCTTGATGTTTAAAAGCCATGTGTTTATATACATCTTTAGCCATTGATGTTTTATATACTGCGAAGAACAGTTGTTTGATAGATGTCTCGTACCCCTTGGCTTTTTTCAAACCATCTATTCCTTTAATTATGAGATCAATATTCACTGAAGTTTCATCAACTTAATTCAGGAACTTTCTTAATTAAATCATCTAATCCCTCCTACTCATCATATTTCACCGCAAAACGGTTTATTTACATTTCCATTTTTTAATTGAATAAAAAAGAGAATTTTTTTTTTTAATTCCTTGAAGGATTCTACTCCACTAGGTTTCGCGGAGCTCACGACCAGAGGGAGTTTCATCGTAAATTTCAATAGGAATATTTCAGCGGAAAGATGAATGAAAGTTTTACTGAATAATTTTTTGATTTCGGGTATTTCCAAAAATTTCAATCCACGTTCCTGGATTTTTCTTTGGTGATCGTTCATTTCTACAGACATAATATTTCCAATATACCAAAAAATAAAAAGAAACCAAAAGCGGTATAGACAAGACAAAGACTAGAAGCTCTTATTAAAAAGAAAAGACCAAGACATTTTTTCAAAAGAGCACAAAGAGCAAGAAGAAGAAAAAGTGAAGATGATATCGTGATGGTAAATATAAACAATTTGAACATGAACTTGGTTTAGAGGGTCTAACTTTCCCAATAAATCTCGAGGGAATAAAATAATTCTGTATAAAAAACCCAGAAATAAAAATAAATGTTTTTACTGTTGATAATAAAAAACTTGGGACGGTTTATAAGTCACATTTAAATCCTACTGGTTGTAATTTATTTTTATACGAAAAGCATTACGTCATGTGTAAAAACATTGCCGTGTTTTTAAATAACAGTAAATCAACGCATGCATTTCCGTGATTGAATTATTTTTCTTCATTCCGTTTGGAAAATGCATTGAAAAAACATCAAACATTGTGTGTTGAGCATGAAGAAGGAATTGCAACATTTCATTACAACGAGTATAAATCTTTCAAGGAATTTCAATAATAAAATAAGGTCCCATTTGTGTGTTATGCAGATTTTGAATCTTGGAATAAAAAAGGACAAGTTGTTGAACAATTAGGGTTTGTTATGGGATACATATATAAAGTAAAATATAAAAGTAAAAAATATACATAAAATATTTATGACAAGATGCTTTTGAACATTTTGCACGTACAATTGAGGATTTAAATTCTAAATTCAAAGAAATATTAAAAACCAACAATCATGGATTCGGAGCAAAGCGGAGCAGGTGCGGTTACTAATGGAGCGGTGTCTAGAGAAGAGAGTTTTTAACCACTGTTTCGAATCCCTGCCAATAATACAATAAATTTTAGAAACAAACAGTCATTAGAATATAATAATTCCATTACAAGGTTATGGATCATGACCACTACCAAGAGAAAAATAATTTTAGAGGAGCAGCCCACAATTCATGTAATTTAAATGCAAAGAGAAATACTTTCGTTCCAATTTATTTTCATAATGCTAGTGGTTAGGACAATCATTTAATATTTCTCGATTTGGCAATAAATATTTCAAGTGTAACTTCAAAAACTTTAAAAAATTATTGATTACGTCACCAATTTTAACATTCATCTAGAATTGTTGATTCCTATAGTCGTAATTTTTGATGCTTGTTCTAATGGTACTATTACTTACTCTATTACTTTAAAAAACTTTACATAAAAACATAAAAATCAAAAGGCTTGTTAATAATAATAATGCATTTGTTCACATATTAAAATATTAGAGAAAGCCGAGCACTGACTAATTTTCAAATATGCGATATGACATCTTTTTCATCCATTTTATATCCTTGGATTACCATATTGACAAACCAACTTTCCCCATCTTTATATCCGATTTCTTCAAAGGCATCATGAAAACTGTCATTTCGATGGTTGATGAATATATTTTCATTGCAACATAGATTCTTGTTAATTTTCATTAACATTTTATTTACTGCAACAACATCTTTTGATAACTATGCAGTGAAACTAGAATATTGCGATTTGATCAATTTCACTGGCTTTGTGCATTCATATTGGATTTCATTCTTTAAAAGATACATCTTATAGTTATGATACATTAGCACTAGTTGGACATCTATTTGCTTATTCTTGGTATTCATTTTCAAAATAATGAATGAAATTATATTTCATCTCTCATTATACCTGTAAAATCATGTGTATAACCAATAAAATTCGAGCATGTATGTGTGTTACCAAGTTCTAGAATGTGTGTCACCAATCAAAATCGAGCACGCGTGTAACCAAAATCAAGCATGTGTGAATCATGCACTTGTATTGCACATAATTTGTATTATTATTATTATTATTATTATTATTATTATTATTATTATTATTATTATTATTATTATTATTATTATTATTATTATTATTATTATTATTACCAACAAATAATTCAACAAATAAAAATATATAAATTTTATACCGAATAAAAATCAAAAAAATTACAATCAAATTTTTTATTGAAATCAATCGTCATTTGGAAAATGTGGATGGTACAAATTTTTATTTTGGAAATGTGGATCATTGTGAAATTTTCGTCTCGATCATTCATTGATAACATAATTTCATCTGGATCAATCATCCGCAATATTTTATTATCCATACTCATAACCATACTACCCCCCCCCCCTTATAATGACCATATGCATAACTTTTATTTTTAAGAACCCATTCGCGCTTATCGTCTTTATTTGTCAAAGCCCTCTTATTATTTTTTATACTAAAAAGTTGATGATTTTTACTAGTAATTCTAAATTGTGGTGCTGTATAAATTTCATTAGTGTTGTAACAATCTAAATATGACTGATGAGTTAGTCCAGTATCTTTCATAGTAATCCCTTTTGCCTTCATATAATCATTACTCCCTTTCATACTATAACATTTAGGCCTTAAAAATATCCACTCATCATATCCCAACCCATTGCTCTCGTCTTTGAATTTTCCTATTACAGAGTCAAGTTCTTTACTATATAATGGATGTGTTGGCGTGTAATTTGATGTGTCTAATAATTTATCCCTTATCATTGCCGGCAAAAGAGTATTTAATCTACAATTTTTTATTTACAATAATATTTTTTATCTACAATAATTTTTTTTACAATTAAATTGTTGACGATAATTTTCTAACTCAATATACTGAAGTTGGTACATGCGCAGTTTTGACAAATCCAAAACTGATTGACTAATATAACTTGGTCTATTTAGACATATTAAATCTTTTCTTAATAAAACAGATATTAAGTCATCATCAATTTTAGTTGTTCTTTTAAACTTCGGCTTCGAACAATATGTAAATAATTTTTGTGCCGAGTTGCATAACCGTAATTTTATACGTTTTTTCAAATTTTCAACAGTTTTTCCACACAAACTGTTATTTAATAATTTAAAATAATTTTTATCAAAGGTATTTGTTGATAAAGCCCTAAGTTGCGTGTTGCTATCTACATAATTTTCAAATATTGGATATTGTTTAAATTGAATAGCTCTATGAATTTTAGATTTTTTTACCCCAATATTCAAATAAAACTGGAGAAGTCTCCAATTAACCACATAGTTCATTTTACTGCAATGTGTAAGCATCAATTTTTTTAACTTAAGAAACCCTTATCTTTTCAGCGGCAACATGAAAATCGTCTAATTTATCATGAATAGACGCTGGTATCTCCAAGTCAGCTTCAACTGTGTAACCAAAAGACAATAATTCCAAGTCAGTATTTACACAGTCATCCAAGATTTTATTTAATTTAACATCATCAGTTATCCAAACAAAGTTACCGTCTAGTAATAGTTGACTAAGGGCCCAACCGTACAGATTGTTAATCTTTATATACAACAACTCTGTATTTTCATCAGATTTTGCATAATGTTAATTTACAAACATTGGACCCCTCGAATCCCACCCTCAAATAAATTATAAGTTTCCATATCCTGAATCAATTCAAGTGGATGATCTGAAGTCATTAAAGCCGAATTCCAACTTAAACCTGGAATTCCCAAGAAATTTAAGGCGTCTAAACGATTATTAGCAATTGGTTTTGCTCTAAAAAGTTGAAAATAATTAACTAGTAAATAGACATCTAAGGTTAGGTAAACCATCATATAGTCTAAAAGTGTATTACAATTAGTTTCGTCCCATATACGTTTTGCTATACTATATTCATCTTCTGTAACACCATCCCAAATTGGTGGTAATTGGGAGTTGACCGAAGAACTTCTAAACTAGTAGCAACATTATATGGAAATATTCCCTTACTTTTAACAATTACACCTCTAAACTCAGAACATGATATTGGTAACGAAGTCAATGTATTAACTGCATTTTTTAAAGAATCATTAATAAATTGACAAGAATCTATAAATTTTATAATTAATCCGCCAGTTCTAGCAAATAAACTTAGAAATTTTTTGCTTGTAATAGGAATACAATTAATATTTCATGTTTTAAATTTACTTAAACCAAATTTGAGAATATGATGGAGATCATACCCTCGTAAATCATGAAATAAAACAGGTAAAATCGGTTTAATTAACAGGAGCTGCATACCGCACCTAAAGGTTTACCTGAAAAATGGTCATGATTTCTTACTAATGTTTCTTGCACAAATGACAAGTTGTAGCCAAAGAAAAGTTTATTTTATCAGTATTATTAAAAAATAGACTTTTTATATCTTTTATCAAAATATGGAACTACTATTTCCTTTCCAATTATTTCAAGCTCAGTAAGAAACTGTTCAACACAGTATAATTCTATAAAAGTTTTCCCCGGTGAAATTACTTATCAAAACCAAAGAATCTGGATTTCTAAAACCATGTAAGCATCTTGGACACCATTTGCTACAAATCCTAACATCAGTAATTGAAAGATTTTTACAATTCATAAGCCTATCAAGATTCCTAACGCCTATGTAATGATATCTATTAATACCTTAAAGCAAATTGGTGTCCTTCCAACAACTTTACATCTATAGATTATATCAACATAAGGATGCTTCATAACCTCCTCTGTACATACATCATTCAATTTATTTTCATTATAAGTTAAGACAAATATAGATAAACCAGGATTTTGGTATTCAAATTTAGAAATATTACAAATTCGCATAGGGAGATCTGCAGGATCGAAATTTATCTCTGATGTATTATATTTATAAGGTTTAGGTCTATTATTAATAGTATCATTATATTTTAAAATAGATAAAATGCTATATTGATTATCGGTATTTTTAACATTTACTGCGCATGTTTTATTTAATAAAGTTTTAGGTGTATCAATGTAGCCATGACCTGTCAATCTAGTTATTTGAGAAAACTTTTTAATTACAAAACTTATATATTCAATTTTATTTATGGGTCAGTTACTTCCTTTTTCACTCATGGGTCTAGCCGAATTCGAAATAATGAATGATTGAAATTCATCATCTTTTTCAACTTCTACTTTCAAACAAAATTAAATTTTTCTTGTTTCCAACTCAGTTTTTACTTTATTTAGTTCATTAATTAAATTATTTGCTATAGACACTGTTTTTAAATTTAAAGATTAAACATTCGTGTTAATTTCCGCGTGGGTTTTATTTAAATTATATATAATTTCGGGTTCAATTGAACGACCATGTTGTACATCATACATAATATCGGAAATACTACTGTTAATAATAGGATTAATACTACTGATAGATATATTATTATTATTATTATTATTATTAAAAGATAACGCCAATAAAAAACCTTTCGTACGATATATTTCGATAGCACAGCTATCATCTTCAGGTACTCAAAACCAACTAAAAATATTATGAATTAACATTTAATTTAAACAAATTATTTTTTATTAATTTAATTTTTTAATAAATAAATATTTTTAAAAATATATTTTAAATTAATTTAAAATTTTAAAATTTTTTTTACTTATATTCTAATTTTTAAAAATTAATGTAATTTAAAATTTTCAATTATATTAATAATATTAAAAAAACAAACATGATTTAACATACGTAAACTATAAGGTCATTGGATCCAAAGATTAATGTGCAGAGTGCTGTGACTACGAATATTTTGAATGTTTTTAAATAGTTTACGTATGTTAAATCATGTTTGTTTTTTTAATATTATTAAAATAATTGAAAATTTTAAATTACATTAATTTTTAAAAATTAGAATATAAGTAAAAAAAATTTTAAAATTTTAAATTAATTTAAAATATATTTTTAAAAATATTTATTTATTAAAAAATTAAATTAATAAAAAATAATTTGTTTAAATTAAATGTTAATTCATAATATTTTTAGTTGGTTTTGAGTACCTGAAGATGATAGCTGTGCTATCGAAATATATCGTACGAAAGGTTTTTTATTGGCGTTATCTTTTAATTAAATCGTTGCCAAATTTATTTAATTATTTAATTATTATTATTATTATTATTATTATTATTATTATTATTATTATTATTATTATTATTATTAATTGAATAGAAACTAATTATTACTGGTAACATTTCATCATCAGAAACAACATCTTTACATAAAAAAGATCTCTTTTAGCTCAACTAAATTGTTTCAAATGATGTCGGTGGTTTTCGTTAAACTGTGCATAATTTATTGTTTCTAATGTCTTACAGGTAGAGCAAATTAATAAAGTGGTAAGGTTATAAGTGTGACTATAATATCTTTCCATAACAATGTCACAATCGTCATTTGATGAATTTTTACAATAGTTAGGATATTTTACAACTGAATAAATTTAAGATTTTGTTATTATTATTAATCGATATAATTTAACCTATTGTATATCATAAAACATATTACATAATAAGTTAAAATTTAAAATAACAAAATAATCAAAAACTTAAATTAATATTATAACTCTTTAATTAAAAACATTAACAAAAACTTTATAAAAAATCCAATAAAACTTTCATCTGCAGTCCAATAATCATGGGAGCCCTAATATATAGGTAAAATTAAAATTCTCGGTTGGTACAAGAAAAATCCTTTCGTTTAAGTTCAGTCTGTCGCGACAAAAAATTGAATTTTATTGACTAATATCAATTTATTCCAAACTTGTCAAAAATCAATAATCTGATTTATTTATTTTTATTGGCTTATTTTTGATATTTATCGGATTTTCAAAATAAATCAATATTCAATTTAAAACCTGTCAAAATCGATAATTACTACATGAGCATATTATGGATTCCATTGATTGATTTATAATATTGATCAATATTGCAAAATAAAGTACAAATATAGATTTTATTATGAATTTATAAAATTTCCAATATAATGATTATTATAAACATAGAAAAGCCATTGGATAGAAAATGAAGACATAAATATATTTATACAATAAACCAAATCTCTAGCTATCGTGACAGACAGATCAATATATGCACAGTTACTCGTCTATTTGTGGGGACCAAAATGTGAGATTGGTTACAGCTGAGGATATCATAGCAAATTTCGGGTTGAACGCAACGCAATTTATCGGTTGAGATGTGCTGTTGGGGGTATGATCAAATCCGGGAATCAAAGCCACCCGATTCTTGTTTTCCGTGTTCCAAATGCACAATTGACCATCAGGAGCTCCACATACTAAATACTGGCTGTCTGGACTGAAACACACATCAATTGGCACGCGCTGAGGATTAGCACCCAAAATCTATTAATTCAATTAATATTATCAAATCGATATGCAATTAATATAATTAAATCAATATGCATTAATGTTATTAAATCAATATATAATTAATATTATTAAATCAATTTATAATAAATATTAAATTAAAATTAATATAATTAAATCAATTTATAATTAATATTATTAAATCAATATTCAATCAACATCATCAAATCTATTTAATAGTAAATTCATTAATATATTTTGATTTTAACCCTTAAAGGACCAGAAGTATCTATCGGACACATTTCAAATTTAAATACGCGTTAAATAAAAGAATCCCATGTTCTTAATGTATTGTGTAATAATTTAAATAAAAAGAAATCAAGGATTTTAAAAAGATTTTCCCTAAAATTTTCTCTGCTTTAGAATCTATGTGAAATTCTCTATTGTACAAATTTCCAAAAATCAGTTGCATTATTATGTTACCACCTACTTTATATAAATTGCTTAAGACATTTATCCAATTTTGAAATTAGGCAGTAATTCACTTTTTTCTTTGTAATATAAATGTGATTGCTTCATGAGCAGTACTCAAAATTTCCCGCAGAAGTAACATTTAAAATGTTGTCAAAAATAAAAAATAATTCTTTTCTGTTGATGCGATATCGAATCTCATGTTTATTCATTCATTTCTATCCAAATTATCTTTTCTTCTTTATTGTTATCTTTTTGGGATAATACAACACCTTTACAGCCGAAACTAACGCGTGTGCACTGAAAACGTGTTTCATTGGTCTAGCAGATCTTTTTTTTAATGGTTTCTTTTAATGGCATTTTTAATGGTTTCTTTTATAGAATTATCCACATCGATACGTTTTTGTCATTAATTATGCGATCTAGAAACTTTAGTTCAAAATTTTCTGAGTCTCCTAATTAAAAAAAGCTTATTTATTCTCTTTTCTTGTATTATTCAATCGTTAACTTTACCACTTATCAAATGTTGCAATGATAACTATCATACGAAACTCCTGAAATGTTCCAAAAAATTTGTATTGGAATTAGTAAATTGCAAACAAAGCTCTGCGAGTCTCCTGCAAAATTGCTAAGAATTTCTTAACGTTACGATATTATGTTGTGATTTGTTCATTTGTTAGCAGAAGTGTGATTGCTTTATGATCAGCGTTTAAATTGACTTTAAGATGAAATTTAAACCAATGGTAGTTAGTTAGAGATATTGAATTATATAGATTTAGGGCTTAGATTAACAAATGTTAGCGATGGATACCTTAGTAGTGCGCTGCATATTAATGAATTAGAATTTAAATTAGATATTTGAACAAAGACTGGAACTTGAGGCGCAAAATAATTTGATGAAAATTTGATTGGATATTGTCTAATTTTTGCGATTTATCGATTGATTTTACTTTTCTTAATTCCAAGAATATTTTTAAATAAACCAAGATAAGACTTTTTTACGAATGTCTCAACTAATTATGTCACGTTACTCTTGTTTGTAAAATGTTTAATTTAAAAAACAGAATGCACTCAAAAATCAATATTTGGATTTTTATAGAGCTATAAAGTCTGGGAACAAAAAACACATTACCATAGCCAGATATCATATTTTTCACATTTGATAATCAATAATTGCACATAAAAATTTAATCCGCGATTATTTGTCGAAAATTAGTAATCAGCACAAAATTCACAAATAAAGAATTCCAATGATTGTTAATTTTAATATTGATTGAAAATATTATTATTATTGATAAAAAAAAATCAGTAGTCAAACGATGAGAATAAATTTTTCAGTGTTTTTAATAACAAAGCGTCATAATAAGCACATAAAACCTAATTATTGACTAAAAATTAACGAAATCAAAATAAGCAAAATTTGCAGTGATAATGATTGAAAAATAGAAACGGTAGAGGCAGAGAATAAGTGAAATGATAGATAATTGAAATCAATTTATAATTAAATTCATGAAATTAATATAATCAAATCAATATTCAATCAATAGTAATAAATAAATTTATAATAAATATAATAAAATCAATATGCAATAATTAATATTAAATGATATGAAATTGGGGTTTTATTTTCGGAGCGCAATAATAGGTATAGAAGACTGTGAGTGAGCTTTTTAATAGAACAGAGATAAAATTGTTCTAATCAATGTGATTGAATAACTAGATAGTAGGTAGGTGTGAACTCCGTGCCACCTTTAGTTACTTTGCACTGATTAGCAACCACACTCCTAGCGAAATCTCATAACGGAGGTTATTGATTTTATTGATTTAAATGTACAATTATTGATTTTTAAGTGCAAATTTTTTAGAAAATAATTCAAGTATTGATTTGTCTAATCAATGTCTAATTTTGGTTAGATAAACCGAAATTTTCAGTAATTTCCTTCAACTCTGACAGCTTGTGAAGAATATCCAGAATTTTCAATAAGGAACGTCTCAATAACTCAAATAGCCTATTGTAATGTGGAAAATTAAACTTTTGAAAGGGTCTTTGTCAAATTGGTCTCGTAAGATTCTGAATTCTTTAAATGATCGGATATCCGAATCGAGAAAGGTTTATGTAACTTTTCCGATAATCAGGATCAATCCAAGGTTCCCAATTAAATGTAGTGTTTTCCAACAGTTTCAGAATCTCTTAAATAAAGCTTTTCTTGTTTCTTCATTATTTTACCGAAAAAAATTCCTTAGTAACTGTCCTGACAACAAAAATTGTGTTTCCTTTGTATGAATAGAATTTTCTATCTAAATACAGTAATTCCGTCTCCCTGGAGACAATATCATTCCTCAAACCCATTTAGAACTCGTGGTTTCAGTCGGGTGACATTCCCATCGATTACAGATATTTGGCAAAGGTTACGGTGTTCACGGCAGCCAAATCCAAAATATGGAATCATATAAACTAGTTTTGTTATCATTTATAAAACATTATTATTATTATTATCAAAAATTGAGTGTGGGACGCGCGAAGGAACGGTGGCACACAGAGCATACCAATCGAGTAACAGTTATCAAATTTTGTCTGGGTAATGTGACATTTGCACACAATTTAGCCAAAATATTTTAATATATTAAAAATCACACAGCAAATGTGAATGATTAGTTAACATCCGGTAAAATCGATAAAGGCCGATTTTTGAAGGTGTAATAGTAAATTCCAGTTGTATAACAGTTTTTAGTGTGGAAATTAATAACCCGGTCCATTTCTCATATGACATTCACAATTGAATGTTATTGATTCCGATTATAAATTGAATTGGGAACTGAGGGGCAGTTACGGCCTTGCAACGCTGGAGATGTCAATTGAACGTTTATCAATCACAGTTATAACCGAATTTCGCAATTCAAATCACGAGTTGCCTACTTTATCCCTATCACAAATCCACACTACAAATTTGCTTTTATTTCTCAATCCAATCAAAAAATCCAGAAAATTATAACGCAACTTGGGAAAATTTCAAGATTATATTTAGAATAGTTCAGAAATTTCATTTATCGTAAAAGTAATCAATAAAATCCACTCCTGGAAATGAAAAACAGCAAATTCATTTTAACGCATTTTGATTGGTCAATTATTAATTTTTAAATATATGCAAATAGCTCATTAGATTATCAAACAATAGTAAATATTACATTCAAATTTAATTAAGAAAATGATTTTGCATTAAAAATTATATCAGAATATTAATGCAATTTAATATATGAAATAATTAAAAGTTATTCGTACTCACCATAAAATTAGACAGCAGTTTACCGTCAAATGCATCGATAACTTTGATTTGAGAACCATTGCTACAAATTGCAATCATTCTACCGTTGGGGCTAAATTTCAAAGCATTCCATTCGTCTTCAGCCTCTTGGACAACCTCAAATGTCACAAATGGTCCTTTGTCATAGGATCGGAGATCATAAAGTTTCATGCTTTCGGAATTGACTCCAGCGACGAATATTTGACCTTCCGGATCGAAAGCGCCAACTGGCCGCCCAGTTGTATGTATAAATCCGAGTGAATTGTGTGTCTTTAAATCCCATAGTCTGATAGTTTTATCTAGCGATCCAGATAGAAACATGTCACTAACAGGAGACATGCTTAATGTTACCACTCTAATTGTATAGTTAGAGATAAATATGTATACAACAAGAATATCAACCTCTTAGAATGACCAACAAAATATCTTATATACTTATTATCATGGAGAGACAAATATCGAATTGTATCTAGAATCATATATTATTATTTAACAATCGTGCATAAATTATACCATCAAGTTTAGTGGAAGCATGAATAGCAGTATTAGACGAATGAGTAAATTGCATCAGATTAACACCATATTTTTTGCTATTTAGATGGCGTTTTGCACTAATAAAAATATAATAATTTAAAATAAAATAATGTTTACTTACACTCCAGTAATACAATCATATATAATCATTTGATCATCATAACTTGAAGATATTAAATTTTCTCCATTCGATGAAAAACTTAAAGAATTTATCTTATCTGTATTGTCCTTAAAATATTTTGATGGAACAAATTTCTTTATATTGTTGTCATTCAACTTCATCGGCAAAAATGTCTTCTGCTTTATTTCAAAAATGAATGCAATGAATATTTAAACACAAAGATTAATTTAAAAGAATATTTTTTAGAAGTAATATAAAGATTAGATAAAAATATGGAATGATAAAGTTTTAAATTCTGATTAAAATTAAAAATCGAAAATACCATAGATTTATACAGATTTGATTGTTTCAATAAAATCAAAATTATTAATTTCTTTATGTAGTAAAAAATATTTAATTAAATTTTATTTTGATTTTATCGAATATTTTTCAAATATTTATTCAATGGAAATAATGTGGATGAAATAAAGGTTTACAAAACATAAGTTTCAAAATAAAATTTAATTAAATGTTTTTTACTAAACATTTTTAGCATACATCCGGTGGGGTTTGTGGTGTTTGACCTTGACCCCATACATATAACGTTTTCTGCCCACCAATGGTTACCCGTTGCTAAGCAACGTTGGTACTGCAGCCACTGGTTATGAAACCACCAAAGGTGAGCTCTACTGAAGAACTGCTAAGGCCCGGCCTCATGATGGGTTACTTGACCAACAAGGCTAAAGGGTAAGGACACAGTACTCTTTAAATAAGAGACATGTTCACGATAGATATGATAGCATGCAATAATTGCGTTATGGCATGCTATCCTTGCCAGAGATTGGATTTCTGATTTAGTTAATCCAATTTTCGAAAGTATCAGGTTATTATTCTTGTCAGACGTTCCAAGGCATCCAATTACCACTGCAGATATTGTCGTTTTACTTTTGAAAGATGTCCTATCTCCATGGCTAGGTCCTTATATTTAGCGTAGTTGAGGTAGCGTGCTTTTTCAAAGTTTTCAACAGAATCATATGGAACTTTTAAGTCTAGAATATCTTTGTTTCCTTTAGACTTAATTACCATATCCGGTTTCAACTTTGTCGGATTTGAGATATATTTTTGGTGATTGTTATACATTTACCTCAAATCAACTTTTTCCCAAAAAGCTCACTACTTGCGACTAGCATATTTTCATGTTTGATTCTTCTTGCATTAGGTTTGGTAGGACAATGGTTGAATACATGAGCCTGTGTCTCTTCATCTTGATGACACAGTCTGCACTTTGAACTTATTTTGTTTTTTAGTCTAAAGGGTGTAAAGTTAAGTTGAAGAAGGTTGTTACTAGAACGTACTGTGCATCATTAAGGATGTCCTTAGAAATAAGGAACTTAGCAGCTATGCTATCCCCAATCGCAGGTACAATGTGACACTGCACGTGCATTAGACACCACTGCTCTGCATAATAGAGGCTCAGAAAGTCATGGAGTTCTTTTGAAAGAGTGTTTAAGTTATAAATATTGATTTAATAAGCACTCTTTCTATATGGCATTTCAAGTGAAAAGTTATCATCTATAAAGCTAAGTTTAACGTTTATAGAAAATTTTCTATTAAGGGCAAGTGCCGATTTATGGAATTTTTTTAAAAAGAAGTATTAGAGAATTTTTTGTCTATTTCACAGTTATGCCATTTTAATCCCGCATCGTAAGGTTTTCTACCCTGAGCATGAGCTAATTCAGTGATAAGCATATTTCTAACGTTCAAGTTTGGTAAGTGATACTCTGTATTAAATTTTCATCAAATGTGGAAGTAATACCTAGTCCACCAAGCTTACAGTGTGCATAAGGAAAAAAGTTGTTAATAAAGTGAAATTTGTCACCACCTTTAATTTTTTTGTCAAAGTCAAGTTGCTTTATACATTCTTGAGTAACACGTTTGCCGTCGGAGTCAAGAATCTTATGACCAATTTCACAATTCCGTAAAGAAAAGATTAGGTTTGAGTGAATGAAAGTTTTATAGTCGTTAAGTTTTTGTGCCGGATGTAGATAAGATTTGAACAAAGTGCTGGTAAGTGCAAGTGCAGATTCCAGTCGTTCATCAATATTTTGACTACGTTTAGAAGAGAAGTCAATGCCAAGGTATTTATATTTGTTTTCATCTGACACAATAGAGATCTGTTCATTATAAAGGTAAAGTTTAAAGATTTCTAAGTTAACATTATTAAAGGATTAGTATCCAGATTTTGAAGGTTTAAATTTCATATTCGCAAATGATGCTAGCTCAACCGTTTTTCCTAAAGAATTTTCGATTTTCCGAAAAGAGTTTGATATAAGAACTATATCATCTGCATAAGATCAAATACTAATGTTTAGATCATGAAGTAAGAAGGGGAAAATGAGCTAGTGCTATTCTGCCCAGTGCTATTCGAATGTCAATGTGAAGAAATTCAACTAAGTTCTGGTTAACGGTGGGAGTAACTGCGACTCTCTTTCTAGAGGTCATAGGGTTTCCTGTGACTCTGATGCTATATCCGAGCTGCATTAGTTTGACAGCTAGTCGCCAAAGACTCGATCAGTCCGCCAAGTGAGATGGCCGGGTATCTGCAGCACTAAAGCCACTGATATCATCCGCAGAGATACACGAGTGGAAGTTGAGTACGTCCTAGGGATCCTCCTGATAACCACAGATGGGCTGTGGGAGCTAAATATGTACTCAGCGTTCCCTACTTTCTCGTAGGGTAAAAGGTATGGTAACCCAGAGAATATCCTGTGGGAGACATCCACAGAAACAGTAACACGTTAGGCGATCCAATGGTCTTACTCGGCTCCGAGGCACTAACTATCCTAAAGAGCTTAAAAATCGAACCGGTTACAATGAAAACAATAATTGAAGAGTCAGGTGCCACTGCACCTGCACCTAGAAGCACCTGCACCTAGAGAGACCTGCACCTAGAGGCTACAGATAAGGTACACCAGTCATTGAGTGTTCCAGAAGATAGTTTATCTTCGTCTACTCAAGAAAGAAGAGCAACAAGATTACCAGAAAACCACCAATGCAAAAACTGCGGAAGAGAGTTCAAATCAAAAGCGGGACTACAACAACACCGAAGGAAAGCTCACGTCAACGAGTTTATGGAGGAAAAAAAACAAGCTGCACCATCAAAGAAACTTCGATGAACAAAGGAAGAAAAAGAGATCCTTATCGAAGAGGAAATCAAAATCATCAGAGAGAGATCAATAAAAGAACAACAAGAAATCAATAAAATACTCACTACTAAAATGATTTCCTGAACAAACGACGGTATGACCAAAGTTCGCCAGAAACAAGATCATAAAGCAGAAGTACAAAACAGATTGGGAAGAGCAAACGAAATCAGCGAAAGACGAAATGGAGCAACAGAACTACCATTAAATAGCAAAGCCTGGAAAGAGGATGAACTGAGAGAACAGCTAGATGAAGAAATTAAGCTAAGAATCAATGAAAAAAGAGATATAAACAAGAAACTAGAATAAAAATTCCCAAACAGAACGGTGGGTTCTATAAAGAGTAAAAGAACAAAAGATAAAGAATACCAAGAAATGGTACGGCTCACTCTGCTAACAATCAATGAAAACAACCAGAACCAAAGAGCAACAAGCGATAACTTCGAAAACGAAATTGAAGAAACAATAATCAATAATCAATCTGAAAATAATAGTGAAACTGAGAATATAACCACCAGTGCTGATGAAGCAAGAATGGAAGTCATTGCCTATCTCGATATACTTCTAAGAACTAATAAAGAGAAGGAATGACTAACAGCAACATTAAAGGAAGCAACAGAACTATCCCTTCTAGGACTGCAAAAAGAAGCATCAGAAAAACTAAACGAGTATGCCAACAGCACACTATTCCCAGGACTCTCAGCCAATAAACCAAAGAATAGAGAAAAGAAAAAAACTTTATCAAAAAGAGAGGCAAGAAGACAAGAAAACGCTGAACTGCAGAAGCTGTATAAAAAGAGCATTTCAAGCGCAGCAGAGAAAGCTATCGATGAAAAATGGTCAACAAAAGAATAACAGCAATACCACAGCAACAAGGATCTCATTAAAGCATGGAGACTGATAGTGGAAGCACTTCCTTTCAGTGACTGTAGACAAATTGAAGATTTGCAAAAAATGAACTACGCTTTAATGGAGATTAGTACAACAGAAATCTTCCTCCCAATAAGAGCAATGAGGAAAACTGCACCAGGGTCGGATGGCATAAAATACACGAAGCTGAAAGACAACATTCTGTCAATGGCAATCTTATTCAACACTTGCCTATTGACAAGCTTCCTGACACTCCATTAAAGAAAGCGAGGACTATTCTGATACCAAAGCAAGAAAATCTTGGTATCTTTAATTACAGACCACTAACCATTGCCTCTGTGGTAACAAGAGTATTCTACAGTATCCTAGCAAAGAAACTAGACAATAATGCACTTCTGAATCAACGACAAAAAGGCTTCATGAAGTGTGATGGAGTTACCGAGAATATAGTTATACTTGAAACTATATTAAACAATAGCCGAAAAGAAAAAAATCGATATGTTTAGCCTTTATTGATCTGAGTAAAGAATTTGATTCTGTGGGAAATGAGTCAATCATAAGAGGAGCAAAAAGAATAGTAATACCACCATTGCTGCTTGAATACATTTCCTCAAGCTATCAAAATGCAACGACTAGCTTGTTTGGCGAAATACTTAATTCAAGAAGAGGTGTCAGATAGAGAGACCCTCTCAGTCCTATCCTATTCAACTTCGTTATAAATGAAGCTCTAGACAACCTCAATAAGAGAATTGGGTACCAATTGAGAAATGAGAAAGTGAGCTGTCTAGCCTTCGCAGGCGACATAGTTCTAATTGCCGAAACTAAAGGAGGACTAGAGAATCACATAGAAAAACTATTAACGAAACTGAATGGGGCTGGACTTGAATTAAATACCTCGAAATGTGCAACAATGATTATACTAAAGAACGGTAAGGAAAAAGCAACTTACCTTTCATCAAAAAAATAAATATCAATGAAGAAGAAATACCTGCAATGAAAGCCATTGAATCGTATAAATACCTGGAATTGCAAATGGGGTTCAAAGCTAAAGAACTTAACACAAAAGAGGTGATCGAAAAATGAATAGAAGATATAACGAAAGCACCTCTAAAGCCCCAACAACGAATGCATATCCTACGAGACTTCCTACAACCAAGACTAATACACAAAATAGTATTAGGTAAAGTGGCTAAAAAGACGTTAAAAAGACACAACATCAACTTTCATACACACTGATGCAGGGGATGGAGGGCTCGGAGTACCGGTATTAACACATACTATTCCTATGTTAAAAATAAATTGAATCTTTAACCTAAAGAACTCTACTGATCCAGTAACTAAAGAATGCCTAAAAATAGAGTACACGAAACAAGTACTAGGCAAATGGAGTAAGCCAACCAAAATAGGAGAAATACTGGCAACTAATAAAAGTAAAATGAGGGAAGCCTTTAGAAAGCAGGTATTACAAACTTGTGATGGAAAAGGGTTAAAAGATCATCACGAAACCCCTACCATTCATAAATGGATCAGAAGAGGTGATAATAATGACTGGAAAACAGTATATATCAGCAGTGAAGATACGAGGAAATCTGGTAGAAACAAAATCGAAAAGCAGTAGAGAACGTCCCGAGAGAGATGGTCTACGTGAAGCCTAATGTGGACGACCAGATAGTATGGGCCACATACTCCAAGGGTGCTGGAGAACCCACGGAATGAGAATAGAAAAGCACAATAATATCAGCTGAAAAATAACAACAATACTAAAAAAGAAAGGAAGCGAAGTAATAGAAGAACCAAGATTACAAACAGATGAAGGGCTCAGAAAACCAGATTTAGTAATAAGACACAAAGGGAAAACTATAATTTGCGACGTGCAAATAGTTGCCGACGGCTCGAACTGCGATATTGAAAGTGAAAACAAAAAGAAAATAGATTACTACAAAAACAATCAGTATTTGAAAAAAGTAAAAAACTAATCGGACGTATCGACGACAAAGTTGAAGTAATGGCAGTAACATTCAACTGAAGAGGAGCCATTGCTAAAGAATCAATAAAAGATATGAGCATACTACTGGATAAAGGAACAAAAGAAGTGCAGAAAATGTCTCGAAAGATTCTAAGAGATGTTGGTCGTAGGGGAGTGTTGACTTTTAAATCCTTGAGGCACCTTCACCTCGTGCGTCCTTAATCACTAGGGGTAACTCCTCCTTACGCCACACAATTTTAATTACTATTATGCACCCGTGGTTAAAACCCCGTTGGAACTGTGCACAATAGCCGAATGCCATTCGAGCAGGTGAGCGCCATTGCTAGCACTACTCCCCGAAGGACCTTCGTCTTCCCCGGATTCCCAGCGGCCGATAGAAGGACTTACGCTCTTATTTCACAAAACCCTTTTCGTCTCCGCTATTACCCTTAACTCCGCCACGAGAAGTCCTGAGAGGAAACCATCGTTCGGGAGTTTATACGCGTCTACCCCTCCTTTTACCTTCGATACTCCGATTTTCGAAAAATAATAAAACAAAATTTTATTTAGCAATATTAATACAGAAACCAAAATCCAAACAATTTTTAATAAAAACCGATTAATCAATAAACTATGGAAAATCACAAAAACTATCCGAATGTCAAGAAATGTTGGCTTTATCCGTGTGCTACGAACGATGGAGGTCAATCCGGTTTTTAATCCTCCTCTGCGTCTATATCGGTCGAGAGACGCCTTCTCTTGGGTGGCCGGTATGGTGGAGGGTCACCACGCGGGTCCTCATCTCTGCGAGAAGATGGACCGGCAATCTCGCCTCGTGGGCCGATGTTGGGGATTTCCCCCGTAAGGATGGCGATTTCTTCCAGATCTAAATTTAGATCGCTCAGGCTTCGGATTCGCTGGGCTGGTTCGTCCTCCCCATCCACTAGGTTGATGTGGATCGAGGCTGGGGGAGAGGAGAACAGTATTCGCGGAGCATAACATATCTCCGGGTCGAATTCGGCGAATTCAAATTCTTGATAAGGGGGTGGTAGATCATCCAGTTGTTCCACCCCTCCTGTCGTCTGAGTTCTCCGGAGGCGGGCCTCTTCTTGCCTGCGACGATCTCGACGTCGCTTATTCCGGTTGGGCCGACGACGGACTGTAGGGGCGTTGGAGTCGGCCCGGTTTTCAGTAGCTCCGGAAGATGATGGTTGAGAGGTGGGCACACTCGGGATAGGAGCATTAGTTACTGTATTAGATTGGTCCACGGCATCGGGGAGGTGGTGGGCAGGGATGATGTCGATCTGCTCAGCCCGAACACTCCCTGGGACCTTGATCCGGAGCTCCGTTTCGGTATAGGTCTGGTGTAGGGCCGTTGATTGCTCGCGGATCAACATTCGCTGGGCACGCGACTCGACGATGAGTTCGTCGCGCGCTTGCGTAAGTCGGGAGATCTTCTGCCTGAGCTCCCTAACGACTTCTGGTGGAGCCCAGGTTCCCTTCACTCGTTCATGTTTCGTTTGGAGGTCCCGATATTGTATTTTTAAATCCTCATATTTGTGACGAATTGCCACGATTGATGGAGGTAAACGAGGGATTCTCGTGGATGAGTCAGTAGTTTCATTTCCTGTCATTCTGTGAAAAATGAGAATATTCGTTGAGAATGGGCTAATTAGCATAAATAAAAAATAAAAACAAAAAGGAAACTGACAAAAAGAAGTCAAAACCAGAGCCCGAAACTGGAGTATCGGCGGTAAACGGAGTGGGTTCGACCCATTCCATTTTGGTAATAAGTAACCCAAAATCGGGCGTGATTGATGATTTACCTTCAAAGAGGCGAGAATTTTAGGCCGTATGGTCGTCGTAGTTTCCCTCATACCGCCACTAGTAGATTGATAATGAAATATTTATACTTAATGTCGTCAGTGGAATCGGTCAAGCACTACGTTCGACGCACCCCCCGAGTGCGTAGGTAAACTATGGATTGGTGACCGTCTGCATCAAGTTCCCACTTTAAGTTGCGGCCCGTACAGGGGTATTCCGAGTTAAAATTAGGGGGTTTTAGCACTTGGATCTATCAAAACGAAATCAATGGGTGTATAGTTTGAGTTCGAATTGAAATCGCGATTTGATGAAATTAGTTTAGCGTGGTTTATATTGATTTCGCCAGCCCATTTGTAAGGTCTATGAGTTAAATTTAAATAGATTTAGCTGGTAACTTTGTCTTGTAATCACAAGTGCTCCGAGTCCGATATTGAAATAGTCGACCTTTAAATTTAGAGATTTCGAATTTAACTTTTACATTAACCAAATTTCGAACTCGTAAAGCGTTCCTAAGTGTAGGAAATTTTGAGTAAATCGATATCTCTGTTTACAAAGCATTTCTAAATATTTCTATTTTAAAGTTTTGAACTAAATGATATTTAAATTTCCGTTACCTCACAAACATTACGAGTTCAAATTTTGCAGTAATTAGTTATCAAGTTAAAATTTAAGAAAGGTGCTTACTTAACTTCGTTCTGGATAGGTGTCTTACTTGCGGCACGTGATTTAGCTCCAGTTAAGTAAGAATATCACAAATTTTCTCAAATCAATTATATCGATTTTATTAACATTTGGTCAACCTAGCCTACGGTTGAAAGTTATGGTCCAGTACTCTCGCGTTATTTTCTATAATTGATAAAGTTTGTTAATCCGGGACCTAGTGATTCTCTCTCTGGATGTTCGATTTTGTGGTTTGTTGGTGATTTTTGGTCGTTTACTCATACTGGACATAGATTGCTCAGGTCATTTGTCGGATTATTTACTATGTATTCGATGGTGTCTTCTACTGGTTTTACGAGGGTGTCGTTCTTATTCGGGGCGATTCTGGATTTACTAATGTTTCCTGGATGATCTATCGAAAAAACAGATTTGGAACGGCCAACCGCGATACACTCCTATGGAGTATTCGTTGATAAGGTAATTTATTTGTGGAGTCGTTTGTTTATCATAGGTTGTCCTACCAATGTGGATTTATTCGTTAGTCATTATTAGAGAAAATAATTTCGGCGCTTTCATATTAAACTCCTACCCGTGCTACCCAGTTTGTCTATTTTTTATTATTCCGTTCGGAATGTTGAAAATCACTTTGACCAGCGTATGATCCGACCTAAATTCCCTCTAACTCAGACTTTCCGCTCTTCCCAAAAATTTTGACTATTCGCTCCGGCCACATTTTCAGCAGCCGCCTCGAATATACAATGGCGCCCTGCGTAGCGGTCCCGTGCGTAAAGCCGGAACCGACTGCGAACTGCCAAGGGGTTCACGAGGCATGACCCACGAGCACAACTAAGGGTTTTCACCCACTAGCCGGCACACGGTCGGTCCCATGAACCAATCTATTCCAATACATAAATATAGTATTTTAACGGGTCCGAACGATTATAAATAATGTATATTGGTTATTAAAAATGAAATAAATCGCTAAAGCATTTAATAAGTTAACATGAAAGATGATTTAATAAAGCATGAAATTAATTACAACATAAATAAAAGAACAATTCCTTACTCCGCTTAGTATGATTTCAGTTCAAAAGTTGTAATAGTTAGTAAAGCATAAGATTAAGATTAATGAAATTCATCACTATATTTATAGTGTTTTTGTGCTTGATGCGACCAATGGGAGATTTTTCGCCATTTTTAGGGCTTTTTAATTATTTTATTTATTTTAAAATATTTTTCTTTATTTTTTGATTTATTAATATTTTATTGTTAGATTTCATTTTTATTATTATTTTCTTACAATATTGTTTTCAAGCCCTAATATTTTGTTTTCTGGTCGCCTCTTCTGCCTATGTTTTTTCTAAACCTTATTTTTCAAGGTTTTGGCAGTTTATTTTATTTTTCATATGTTTCTTTCCTTGCTTCTGTAGGCATGTTCGAATTTTAATTAGTTATTTGTTTTATTTAATTTTTGTTGTGTTTTTATTTTGTTTAATTATTCTGTTATTTATTGATTTTTAATATCTTGGTGCGGTGCATGTTTATGTTCCGTGATTCCTTTCATTAATCTCGCTCTTTAACCTTAGATTTTTATTTTTATTTTGTTTAAATGGTGGCTCTAAGCCCAACAGAGACAACAGAATTATAGTAATGATGCATAGAAATCGAACTGAGAGAAGAAAGTAAATGAAAAGAAGGAAGATAAGATGATTGGGAATTATGAAAGATATAGCTGAAAGCCGAAAGGAAGGCTAGGTCCCGAGGTCGAAGTGTAGTCTCAATCCCAAGAGGAGCTGTTGGTTAAGTTTGAGCCGATGAAAAAAAGCGAAACCATGTAAGATGATGAGGCACAGTCATCTCCTCGTGGTATTTGGCGGGCAATGCTCACTACGTAACTATGAGTAGCTAAGACTGTATATTTATCTTGCAAAAAATAGCCAAATGGCTCGTCATCTAATTAGTGAGGGGCATGAATGGATTAACGAGATTCCTACTGTTTCTATCTACTTTCTAGCGAAACTACAGCCAATGGAACGGGCTTGGAAAAAATAGCGGGGAAAGAAGACTTTGTTGAGCTTGACTCTAGTCCGACTTTGTAGGAGAACTTTAGAGGGGTAGCATAAGTGGGAGACTTCGGTCGACAGTGAACTTCCACCACTCTGATTGTTTTTCTACTTACTCAATGATGCAGTATCAGGTGGGAGAGTTTGACTGAGGCGGTACATCTCTCAAATGGTAACGCAGATGCTCAACTAGGACAGAAACCTGGTGTTGACTAGAAGGAGAAAAGCTTCCTTGATCTTGACTTTCAGTACGAATACAAACCGTAAGCCGGGTATTTGTTTATCTGGATGCATGCCTATAAAACATTTAATTAAGAAATAATTTGTTTAAATATATATATTGATCCATAGTATTTTGAGTTAGTTGTAAGTGTCTGAAAGTGACAATTAAAACTGTCAAAATAAATCGTACGAAGGGAGTTTTTTGTCGTTTTCTTTTAATAAACAATATTATTTAATTAATTTCTAAAAATGGAATTATGATGCTATTTATCAAATGTAGTAGTTGAATTATTACAATCGAAAACTTTCAAAACGAAATTTAGTAAAATATAAAAACATAGGGGTGCTGATGGCGAACACAGTTTAACACAATATCAATTAAACAAGACAATTGAACATGCTTGTTAATTCTGGCGAAACAATAATATTCTTTTTCCCCAGCAGTTATAAGCATTGACTATGGATATGCGCAGGGCCGGCCCTAGACTTTTTGCTGCTAAAGGCAAGATTTTATTTTGGCCGCTCCTAACACGAGTAGAATTAAGTAAAATAAACATAAATTTTAATTAGGAAATCAAATCGTCTCTATGTGCGGTACAAGTACAAAATCAATGTACATTTACATCCATGTGATCGGAACATTCATAAATACTACAGTTATCCAGTATAGTTTATCAATTAGCTATATCGTACTGTGAGCGTTTAAGCAAATCCCTTTAGCTCATCTAGTCCTCTTTGATGTTCCGAGATTATTCTTTTTATTATTTTTTCACATTATATTTTTTTTTAAATTCGAATATTGTTTTACAATTTTTACATGCAAGTATTAAAATTACGAGGGACGAATTCGGCCGCCCTCATAAAACGGCCGCTTGCTCTGCCTGTACGTAAAGCCGGCCCTGGATATGCGACATTGGTTTTGATTCGTTTAATCTTTCCTTACCCGCATATCATAGTTTATTTATTCACGAATAGTTCACATAAATTATACATAATACAATAAGTTATCAAATTTATTTTAATATTTTCTAAATAAAAAATACATTTGCATGAAATTTTATTATTAATTTCCAAATTAATTATGAATTTTAATTAATCAATCGAATGGATATAAAATCTCCAAAGAATCACCCACCTCAAGGGAGAAGAATTTCAAAAGCATTTTCAAAAACGCTTTACCCTAAAATGCCGTTATATCCAGTGCCAAGATTGACATTCAAGGGAAATTATTTCAAAGTTAAAGCCGATATTCACAAGTATTTGGAATTTTTCATTGAAAAAATTGCTTTTTCTACTATAAATGTATTATCGGACATTACAAATGATATGTTGAACATTGTCAAAAAAAATCTCGACCAATTTCCCAGGTTCAGATTTGTCATTTTTACGGTTTTAACGCAATCTTCAGTGCAATGCCAGATCTCCAGCGAATGCCTTTGGAACGTCAAACAGGGTGATCACCTTATTCGCCTTACAAAATCGAATAGTGAATTAAATATTACAGTTGTAATATTTGGATTATACAAAGATTGATAATCAGATGTAAAAAAATATTTTTTTGAAATATAATTCAATTTAAAAATTATTATGCCAAGTCCACTTTTGATTATTTGGGGCCAGGAGGAAATGAAGACCTATTGATCTCATCGAGAGAAATTTCGTGCTTTACCCAAATAATTATACACTTTTATTTAACTCTGATTCCATTATATTTTTCTTTGTTAATAATTTTGTTTCTATTTCATCTGATCTCAATTCAATTTTTATATTAAATAATTTCCCTTTTACAAGTCCTAAGTATCGAAATTGAATGGAACTTGTATATCGAACAGTCTTTGTCTAACATAATCATAAAGTTTTCATACTCTCTCAAGCAGGCCTTGATATAGCTTCAATGGGTCCCTGACGAAACAAAGTTTCTGGCCCATACCCTCCCGTTTCGCGAACATTAGAGAATTTCTAACAAATTCCATAATATTAGATTTTCTCTGAGCTTGTTAGCTTCTTATAACTTTCTGATATGATTAAAAATAAAAAAAAATCCTATTTTGAGGTTCTTGGCTCCTTGTTTATTCTAACTTTTTTAATTGTAATTTTTTAAAGTTTATTAAAATTTTGTATTTAGTTTTGTCAAGTACATCATTAAAATTTTAAATTAATTTATACAAAAATGTTAGAGTATATTGTGTATGCGGCCTAATAACTGGAACATTTGCACTTGTGGGGTACGAGTGTCATGATCTTACATGGTTTCCAATGGATTCAAATCAACAGAAGTAGATCATTCCATTAACATTAATTAGCAACTTCTGAAAATCAAAATATCCTCAATTACCGCATTGTCGATCTCTTTACTCGCTAGAGCCGTAATTTGGTGTTTTCTTTCTACGATTATTATGTAAGTAATTACTTATTATAAAACATGGTGACTTTATTTTATCTCCAGTTTTCTTAATAAACCTTTTACTTTGTTCAATATGTATTAATAAATAACGTTACAAAAAATAATTTTCAAATTCGTTAACGTGTTAATCCAATTTAGAAAGTAAAGCTTTAAAACAAAAAATTTTAAATACACCATTTAAATTTTTAAATCAAAAATCAAACTAATTTTTTACAAAGCAAAAAAATTAAAAATTATTTTCATTGCACTTAAATGTTTGTTTGTAGAATATTTCCTTAAAATGTTTACTCAAAACAATTCCATTATCTAAATATTTATTTAAATGTGATCTAAATTGTAGAAATATCAGATATCCATTAATGAAATAATTTTTCCAATGTCGAGAACTAAGTGTTTGAGTTTTTTCCTGATAATTTTCTATGTTTCCCAGGTTTTGGGTTACAAAGATGAGACACCAATTTGTTATCGAAAGTACGACGGAGTATGTGTGCTTAAAAGTGATCCATGCCCATTTAAGGGAGAATTTGTTGAAGTAAAACCTGAAGAAAACGAAAAGATTTGCCGAGAGGAAAGTCATAGATGTTGCAAACCTCTGAATAAAAATGAAAAGCCACAAAAGAGAAACAATAAATGTGGTATAAGTAATGGATCTAAATACAAAGTTTTTGGAGGCTGGAGATCAATGCCAGGAGAATGGCCTTGGCAAGTACAGATCGAAAGAGAAGGAGCTCATCATTGTGGAGGCGCCCTTATCCACCCAAATTGGGTTGTTACTGCTGCTCATTGTACATTTTTCTTTCAAGATCTTCCAATTGAAAAATGGAGAATTCGAGCTGGTAAAACACAAACTAACATGACTGAGCCACACGAACAAAACGTAAGAGTTAAAAAACTGATTGATCATCCCGGGTTTACTCTCTTTACGAAATATCACGACATTGCTCTCATTCAACTAGAAGATCCAATGTATTTTGATTACAAATTCGTTTCTCCAATTTGTCTTCCAAATCCACAAGAAAGTTTTGATGATCATGTTTGTACACTAAGTGGATATGGTAAAACGGAAAGTAGTGGAGAAGGCGCGAGTACATACTTACTAGAAGTAAATTTGCCAATTATATCAGCAGACACATGTCAAGAGAAACATTGCAATTCCAACTCAATTTACGAAGAAAATCTTTGTGCTGGTTTTAAAGAAGGTAAAAGAGATGCTTGCACAGGGGATAGTGGAGGACCTATTGTCTGTGAAAAGTTATCAGTAAATGGTTTCAAACAATTTGTGTTGGCAGGAGTCGTTTCTTACGGAAGCGGTTGTGGGGGCAAAGACACTCCCGGGGTTTATACTAGAATTTCTTCATATTTGGATTGGATTGAATATGAAACGGGCATTGAAGTATCAACAGGAAAGTTTACAATGGCAACCCAATTCACGCCAGAGGCTGTTAAGAGAGTTGTAACAGACAAGTGCAAACCAGATAAATAAATTAAATGAACGTTTTGAAATTTGAATAAAAACTTCAGTTTTGTCATTTTAGGAAAATAGTCATGCCTAACACACTCAGAACAAGAAAGATTTATGACACAATATAGGACTTTAAAACAGAAATTTTGTTTTAAAAGGTCAGAATTACCCAAATGAACCAAAATACGGTCCAAGTTATGTATTTGATGAACTTTTTTAATAAAGTATCCCACAGCCTTGAAAGGGTTAATACGTAGAAAGCTAAAATGCAAATGATATTCATAACGTGATACTGATTTGGAGGTCCCTTAGAAAGGGAGAAGGGTTGGGGTCTAAATGAAAGTGGTTCAAAATTAATATAACAGCTCCAAAACGACTCTAGTGCTCATATACTTTTTCAAGTAATGCATAGACAACTAGATTTAAAAGAACGTAATTCTTTTTGAATTATTAATTTTTTTCAAAAGTTATGTTCTGATTATTATTTGGGGGAAAGGGGGCTTATTAAAAGTACATATTGGAACAGAGGTAGGGAAACGAAAATGTCACTGTTTTAGTTATGTCCTTATTGGATAAAAAAATTTGTTTTTATTTGCAAAACAAAAATTTTTAATAAAAATAATAAAACAAAATAATTATTTCAATTTACAAAAATCAAGATTTATAAAAACTAACATTATGATTTAAAGTTTAATTAAAACTCTAAATTTTTTTTTATTAAAACTTGTATCATTTCTCATATCACTTCCCATTGTAATCAAGAAACATCTAAATAATGTAGAATTTCAACAATAAGGGAGAAAGCTTTTGGAAAAAACAGCACTAATTTTATTAATTGATAAATTGTAAAAGATCATCATAAAATTAAGCATATACCATATAAATGTTGTCACCACCATTCAGGGTTTGGATGAGAAAGGGATTTAATGAAAGTAAGCAATATAAAATTCGAAAAATATTCACCTTCGTCTCATCCTTTGAAATATCCTGTCATAAAATCCCGATCACTTCAACTTGTATGTATGTTTCCTCATTCTAGAATCGCTGTAAACTTTTTCCCGTAGGGCATCGAAATGTGGTTTGGAAAGTTTGGTATTGTGGAATTTGGAACATGTATCGTATAAATATTGTGTATTTTATATTCGACGTGGTGTTGCTTTGTTTTGTAATATCTAATCATTGTAAAAAGGTATGTTATGCCTTCAAATTTATGTTACTCAGGTAATCTCAGATTTTGTCTCATTTGAGTGCATCGATGGAGCAAGATCAATTTAGTTATCTAGCACTTCTCAGTATTCAACGAAATGAGATGGAAAAGTGTGAAGTTGTAGAAATCAGTTAACCACAGTCGAATTCAAGAACATAAACTTTGTAAAGTTCTACAATTTGTAAGTATGGACACCACTTAGTATTTAACAGGGATGAACAAACTGTCGATCGCGCCAATTTAAAATAATTTACCAGGTTAATTTCAAGTTTTTCAAATTTTATGTACTAAAAATTTAGAAGACGATGAAACATTAATATAAAATTAAACACGTATCTATAGTACAACTGACATTACTAATTCCCTGAATACACATTGTGATGAACTGTTCAACAGCCTTATCGAAATTTAAATAAATATTATATTAAAAGAAACAATTTTGGAAATATTTAATCGTGTGATCAAATATCATGATGTTCTAGTAATCGTACTATCGATATATATTACCTGGTCATTCAATTTCTACATCAGTCAAGACAATCTTTTAGTTTCAAATCAACAACAGAAATTTCATCGGACTTTTTGCCATGCATAATCGAATATGAATTTCAAATTTACAGAGAAAATTACTCTCTTTATGATTTCTCATATCTAGGCTCAAAATTTTACGTCTTTCGGGAATTTTATCAGTGTTAAGGTGTATTTAGATCGTGCAACTAATGATATCAAAGATACTTCAGATGTTTTTCTTTATATACTATTGCACGTAGTCAACTAAAAGACAATTACTCAGTATAAGATTTACTTCATATTTTGTCATGTTAGATGGCTCAGCCGATGAAGTTTTTTAGAAAAACTTATCAAACTTGCTTGTGAATGTAATATTAAAATATTAATTTTGATCTTGAAAATTTTAATCAAGAATTTGAGAAACGACTTGCAAATCTCAATAATCTTCAACCGACTTTTGAATTTATTTCATTTCTTTTTGGAAAAATCGATAACGAGAATATTTGCATTTTAAGTTCCACTTATATACGCGAAGCAGCGTTTTCTCAAATGAAAAACATAACATTGCATTTTATGATTTATCTTACCGATGACCACTTAATGGCATCTATTTGATTGTGCACCAGTAATTAAAAACCTAATTTTACAAGACTCGTTGATGAAATAGAATGTCACACGTCTACAAAAAATTAATACAAGTGTGTAAAGTCAATAAAGCATGTCTATATTCCACACGATAGTAAACACAATTGTTGGGCCAGAAACCCAAAAAACCCAGCACCAAGATAACTTAAAATACAACATCAACTAAACACTCTAAAATTTGAGAAAATATAAATAAATATAAAATCAAAAAACACAAAAGTAAAATAAATACAAAATGCATCAAGAACCACACGAAATTTATATAAAAATAAAAAATTAATGAATTAAATAAAATATTTTTGGTTGAATAAATCCTATTAAAAATTTTAAAAATAAATGGCCAATTAAGAAAATACTAAAAATTAAATTTAGATAACACAAATAATTCCAAGGTCAATAAAAATAACACGCAAGGTTAAGGTCAAATTATAGGTTTATATACTGATGTGTTTTCACAAATTTTCAACCAAATTGACAGAAAGATAGACAGACGAATTGAAAAAACGGTGTGCAGAAACTTGACAGATTTGTTAGTTGCAGATGGTCAGGTTGATTGTAGTATGCAGATGTCAATTTGTTGTCTTACTTTCCATTAGTATTTTTCAATTGCGAGTAGTTATGAAATTTTATGCTGAAAATATGAAATGAAGAATATACGTCTATGCATCGAAGCTTTTACACAATTTATTTATTTTTCGGCCCACAGCCACACACCAGCAAGTGATTAAAATCACACATCCCTATCGAGCGGTGTAAGCGCGGTTCATCCGCCAATAGCTCGTGCCCGTGAGACACCTCGCCGTGAGTAACGACGAGCTCGAACGTCAAATCCCAGAACTAAATAGCGAAATTGAGCCGATTGGGTCTTTTGGCTCAACTTTCTTGCAATCAATTTCGATAAAATCGACATAAAATTTCAAACAATCGGCTCAAAATCACTAACACCGAGTAATCCAGTGGGCACTCATTAAATCTAATATGAACATAAATAGATCATAAGGACAAAGAGAATGAAAGGGCTGCAGGGAAAATTGCGAGATTGTTGCAACAGTTAAAATGAATAGCCATCGGAAAAAGATTAATCCGAACGACCAAAATTATGAAAAGGAAAATTTTAAATAATATGTAAGAACTAAATAAATTATGTTGAGTTGAGACGGAAAATATTGGCGGAACGCTGCGCAAATTTTCGGAAATCATAAAATTATTTATCGTAAAACTGTAAAATAAGGGTGGAACACTGCTCAAATTTTGGGAATTAATTAAAATACTACAGCGAAAATTGTAAAGTAAACGTGGAGCGCGGCTGCATTGTTTGTGTAATATTCTGATAATCCTGTAAAATAAGGGCGGAACGCTGCTAAAAATTTCCGAAATAACAAAAATACTTTACCGAAAACTGTAGAATAAGGATGGAATACAGCTAAATTTTTATATAAGTAAAATATTTTCATAAAGCTGTGGAATAAGGACGAATCCCTACAAAAAATCTTTGATAATGATAATGATAATAGTAAGGATAATGGTAATTATAAAATAACAATAATTATAATAATAATACTAATAATAGTAAATATAAATATAATAGTAATGGTAATAATAAGGATAATAATACTAGTAATATCAGTGATAATGGATTAGAATAATACATATAATAGTAACAACGAAAATGCTAGTATCAATAGTAGGGAACATAGTAGTTTTAATAGGGATATGGATAAGAGAGATACTGTGATGATACTTAACATAACAAAGGGTTTACAGGCCATAGAAAAATCATCAATACGGAAAACGATAAGGACTATAGGAATAGACGTAATGATTAATGATATAACAGTATGGATTAACATTTGAAGGAGATAGGGGAACAATGGGACCTAAATATCGAAATCGAGCACAGGCCTTCTATCGGCATCTCGTTGGACCCATGGATCGTTCGATCAATTATAGCATTAGCGCTCACTTTTTGCGGACGATCCACCCACTCGAACACAGTTCCAACGCTGCTTAGCAACGAATGCCGAGTGGTAAGCGAAAGATATTTGTATGGGGTTGTCTGGGTAACAACCATATAGTTTCAAAATCTCAACACCCAGAAACCCACCACAATGTATAATCGAATATCAATTTTAAACTTACAGAAAACTATTATTATTAATAAAGACGTTAATTAAATTTTATACTATTGATAAAATTAAATAGTTTATCTATATATTAAATAATCTTAATTTTATTTTATCCAATAATTTTTTATAAATTGAACTATTTTTAAAAACATAAAAAAATTAACTTTTCTTATTCTCGTTTAATATTTTTGCTCACCTTGTTTCCAGTTGGGAGATTTTTGAAATTCTAAATAATTTTTTTACATTCTGAATTTTAACTCGCAGTTAGCTATCAAGCTAGATTACTTGAGAAATGAAATTTGTATATATGGAGCGACAGGGTAAACAGTTATATATATATATATATATATATATATATATATATATATATATATATATATAAAGAACTCGTGTATTTAATGATCAAAATATTGACAAAGTCGGAAAATCAATATTTCACACCAACACAATCAACAATTTTAATCATACAAGAAAAAAATAAAAAAAATATGACAAATTGATAGAAAAATGAATAAAAAGTAAAATTTTGCAGAAAAATTATTTCCAATATTTATATATTTTATGAAGAAAAACACAATTTACAGATACTTTAGGATTCGGAAATCAATAAATAAAATTCCACATTGGAGCAAAAATCGCTTAGAAACGGAAACCAGAAGAAATTTCGGGTTTACGCTTCGTTTATGAACAGAATTAGAAAGTTTACACGCGTGCGAGTTTTTGACAATATTAGAGAAATGCAAAACATTTTTCGATCGACGAAGAACATTATGTAAAGCACGATGATGAAGAGTTGTTAATTTGGCGGAAATTAATGTTCCTGATAAATACTGGTTTCCGGGCTATCAGTGTTATCCCGTTTGCCTCTTCTGGCATGGAGACCCGCTTGTAACGGCTGATAGTCGAGTCCTAGAGAATTAGTAGTTCACATTCAAACAAAACAAATGCGAAACATATGATATTTTAAATCATTAAACAGACATATAATGATAAATAATAATTAATCAAGTAAATGATAAAAAAAATTAAAAAGATAAATACTAAAAACAATGTAAATAAATAAAAATTGATAAAAATAAATAATAATAATTAATATTAATAATAAAAATAAACAATAATAATAATTAATAATATTAATTAATAAAAAATAATAATACTTTAAATCAGACAATATTTATTAAATTCAAAACAATACAATAATATGTTCAAGGGAATTTAAGTTACTAGAAACAATATATGTGAATTTCTGTGGTCATTTAAAATCACATATGAAAGGATAAAGATACACATGCAATTGAGATGCAGAATAAAGAAGACAGTTGTTAAAATATCTAAAGAAAAGTTGGTGATGAAATTTGGAGCGTAAAGGATAATTAATTGTGATAGGAGCAAGTCATCTGAATCTAAGTCAATGTAAAATTTTGCTGAAGAAAATAATATTGGAATAAATTATCATCATTGAGAAACAATTTCGAACGATTAGAGATGCAATAGAGATAACACTACAGGATTAGGGTCATAAATCTTTATGATGAATTCAAAATTTATTAAAGACTTCAGCTAAAAAAATTTCTGGAAAAAGAATTAATAGCGTATGATTTTCTGAAACACCTGCAGTGAAAGAAGTCGATCGAAAGACGAATCGTCGGAATTTTTGTTTTAGTTAAAATATATCTTCGGAGTAAAAATAATAATAGATATCGTAGACCAGGAGAGATTATAAGAAAGTTTCATGAGCAAAAATGGAAAATAGAAGTAGTATAATCAGAAATATCCAATGACTTAAGGGTGTTTATGGAATGTTTTGACAAATGTATACGAAATTATTATTGTGTGTTGAATGATTTTTATTTATTAATTTTTTTAAAAAAACTCAAAGAAATTAGCACTTGATATAAAATAAACATTATTTGAATTTATAATGTTTTATGGATCCGATTAATATCAGAAATGATGTGCTAATGATTATAATTATTGATAATGTATTAAAAAGAAAGAAAAAGATGATATTTTGTTATTCACTTATCTGATATATTATTGTTATTATTATTATTTATTATTATTATTATTATTATTATTATTATTATTATTATTATTATTATTATTAATATTATTATTATTATCAATATTATTATTATCAATATTATTATTATCAATATTATTATTATCATTATTATTATCAATAATATCACTATTAAATAAAATAAGGCGCCAATCAAACATATATATTATATTACAATATATATTGACAGACTCAGTTGTAATCGTCATGTAGAATCTAACTTGAAACTATATAGAATAAATTACTTTTATTTAAACAAATTTATTCTTTTAAATTTTAAAAAAATATTTTACTAAAAATCATAAATTCTGCTTTTTATAAATCTCAAGTTTTAAAAAATTTCTATAAAATCGAGATTTTAACAAAACTTGAATAAATTCTGAATAGAATACTTTTAAATTTTTAAACAAAACTATTTTACATTTATTTTCATACTGCAGCACAAAATTGCATTTATTAATATCAATCAATTCGCTAAGTTGACTGTGTGATCGAGAAAATATCAAAGATATGGAATCATAGAAAAATGTGAGTATCCCTGGAACGCACCATTGATATGTATTAAAAAGAAAGAAAAAGATGATATTTTGTTATTCACTTATCTGATATATTATTGTTATTATTATTATAATTATTATTATTATTATTATTATTATAATTTATTATTATTATTATAATAATTATTATTATTATAATTTATTATTATTATTATAATTATTATTATTATAATTATTATTATAATTATTATAATTATTATAATTATTATAATTATTATTATTATTCAAGACAGCAATAGAACTGTATAGAATGAATAATTATAAATTATCTAATTACCAGCCATTATTTCATCCATAATTCCATCGGCATTTATTTGACGAGTTCTGTTTTTCTTCCGAGTCTGATCACCTTTAGGCTCATTAATTTTTCTCTGTTGTAAAACGATTAAAAATAAAGTTTAATTTCGTTAACTTTATTTACTTCTTTATTTTTCTTTCTGTTATTTTCGTCTCCCATTTGTCTTCGAGCATTTTCAGAAATGGCTTTCTATTAAAAACAATAGCCACATTAACCACGCCATTCGTAAACCTTTGACAGATTATCCAAATATATAATAATAATAAAATTGTATATCACATATCAGTAGCGTATTGAAGAGTCATGAAAAGTGAGAATATACTATCACAAACTTGTTTTTTAACCTTAAGTTAAATATAAACCAAGGCGATGATGTTGAAAATGTCGAAATTTATGTAAAAGAATTACTCGAGAAACATCTGCTACCGTTTTTTAGTAAATAAATATACCATTATGCAAAATGGTTGTCACGGATAAAAATAACTGTCATATAAAAAATAATCAATCTTTTCATAGATACGTCCAACTGAAAGATTTTGCCATTATCGCAGAATCAAAAAAGGTTAAAACGTTAGACTGCTTTTAATTCCCTAGCCTTTTCCACAACTGTCAATACAATTATTCCTGCATATGAGAAAAGTCTTAATAATTTGATATGAAGTGAATTTTATTCCTAATACATTCATTGATCATGACTTCAAATTTGGTTTTTCTGAATAAGGATTTGAAGAAACATTTTGACCATAAAGTATTTTACGGACACGCTACGCTTTAAGGCATTTTGTAAGCAAAATTTTAATAAACTGGAAGCTCTCTTAGTATTCGAAATTGCTGATAAATAAATTGAGAATTAATTTCGATGACTTACTATTACGTAACCTTATCTAAGGAAAAAATCTGTAAACAATTTGAGGATTTTAAATTATACGAAATATAAATTTTGGTTAAATAACTTCGATTTTATTATTATTTTAAATCAGTAAATCAATAAACAAAAATCAATAAACAAAATCAATAATTAAATAAATTGATAAATAATAAAATAAATCCATAAATAATCATATAATGTTTAATGATTACCTTTTTGCCACTGATTCATTTCAACCAATTTTCATTCATACTACAAGTCATTTTATTTTTTTCATTTTTATGATTAAAATCAGGTAAATAATTGTAAATTTTATTATAAATAATGATATTAGTGAGGTTACCAGAATAATAATTATATATTGTATAGCACAATTAATCGATTTTTTATATACAGAAGTCGATTATTTTAAAATATTGCTCAGTCGTAAATTTCTCCATAATAAATTGCTAAGGATAACGCTTAATTAATCTGAAATTTATCTGAAAGTTATTTGAATCTTAAATGATGTTGTGAGTTTTGGACCATAATTATAATTATTACAAAATAATACTAGTATTGATTTCCTAGCGAGATTAACCAATTATCGTAATTACCTTGAAACTATCCATAAATCGAACAAGAGCTCCGAAAAACAAATCTGGTGAAGCTGTTTGTAAGTCTTTCTCACCAAACCATTCAACAGTTTTAACAAATGCAATTTTAGCTTGTTCCGTTTGATTCCTAAGAAGATTAACTCGGGTTATATTTTCTCGGACAAAATTGACCAAACGAGTAGGAATGAGATCTGGATTATTTTCAACAGCATTTTTAATTAGGGACAATTCTTCGGCTACTCTATCGAGTCCAGTGCTCAATTCTTCAAAAGCAGCCATTAAGTTACAAAGACTGACTATTGAGAAACGATTGTTATTGTAATTTATTATTATTATTATTAAAAGAAAATTACCTCTGGATGCATCTTCAACATACTCTAATTCACTAAAAAAGTTTTTTAAATCTGGAAATTTTTCTTCAATACAAAATGCTATATAATTCATTAAAGACCATTTGTCATCAGGACTACGACATTCAGGAAGCTATAATAACAATACTTACTTAATATATACACACATATATATATATATATATATATATATATATATATATATATATATATATATATCTTTTTATTTAAGATTACATGACAAGACATTAATTATGTTTATTATTATCTAATTGAACCACTTAAACATTTATAACTTCAAAATTTATGATATACCACAAAATCAATAATAATAAAACAACAACATTTTGACAGTTTCCAATAGTTGTTTTTACAATTTAATATTCATACAGAAGCATTCAATCAATATTTTAGCTTTTTCAATTTCATGTATTCTTAAATATTAGTTTTACAATCAAGTCATTTCATTGTTCTATAATTTAAATTTATTTATGTTCTTTTTAAATTTATTATTATAATTTATTAAAATGCTTTACATACTTTTAAGATGAAAATGAATTTTTTTCTATTTAACTATCCTCGGATAGGAAATCCAATTTTTAATTTCATTAAAAAACGTTATGCCATTTCCTTAAATAAATTTCTGTAATATGTACATTTTACAGGATAAATACTACAGAAATATATTTTAATTTCCGCATTAAAGTAAATTAGACATCACCAATCCAAATGATCTTGTGGCTTACTTTCGAAATGCATTAAAATCACAGGGCAGGATGTAATTTTGAGGATTGAAAATTTAAAACAGAACAAATCTTTATTATGGTTTATATTTATTATTCATCAATGAACAATAAAACAGTTGAGCATTTATAACTATACAGATATATATTATTTTGATAATTATAATGATTGCAATCAATAAATCACTCGAATATTTCAATCAGTGTAATATTTATCTCTTTTTTCATTTAGCATTTAAAAGCTAATCTTAATACTTGTATTTGTACGTCGTAGCTAATGTTTTAAGTTTTCATCACGATTGCAACACTATAAAGCCACAAAGATATCATAAAATAGTGAAATAATATTGAATCCCGCCTGTTGCAAAATTATACACACTGTAGATAACTTAATACATTTCATTTGTAGTTCTTCCCAGCGCGTGATGCATCACAATTTATTTATAAGTTCTGCATCACTAAAAGGTCTCCGTTATTTCTTCCAACTAATCATGTAAATTTATAGCTTATTTTAGTCATTGTATCTCTTCTATAAAAAATCGAAAACATCAATTGTTTTTGCATCTGCTTTAATGTATCCTTTAATGTATTTAATGTCACCCCTCAAAGTTTATGATCTAAATTGGCGCATTTTTGTTTCATAAGATCATTATAATTTTATATCATGACAATCACATTATAATAAAATAAATAGGTCATTGTATTACTGCCAAGCACTATAAAATATTGTAATTTCAACATTTCATTAAAAATTCTACTTTCAGTTAACGAATTTGACAAAATGCTAAATAAAAATATTTTTTACAATACCGATAAATCAAAAAACTTAATCAGAAATTCTCCAAAGACTGATTTCTAAAATCCATTTGGTCACCACCATTTACTGAAAATAACGGTTTATGAAATAAGTTACACACTATCCTAAAATCACATGTTCCCTACACTTACATTATATTAATTATTAATTTAATAAAAATATTAAAATATTCCTTTGATGGAGGTGATTGATAATTATAGCTTATATATATATATTATATTGAAAAATAAATTTAATTTTTAATTATAAATTTATGACCTTTTTGAATGAAAGAATATTATAATAACTCAAAACCACATATAATAAAAATATTCAAAGTTTAAGGGAAAATCCATACTAAGTAAATAAAAATATAATTACTCTTACCATGTCTAAACTCTGAATTCGAAATCCAATTGCTTTACCTCGCCGAGAATCATTCATTCGGTTACCAAAAGCCAAAACAATTTCTAAAATTTTTTTTAATTTTTGACTTTCCATAACACTGCGACAAGCGAGTGCTACAGTTCTGATTTTCTGCAACAAAGTGAAATTGTTGAATATTTCATACATGTTTTGATGTCACAATTACAAATCCAAATTTTCAAAAATATCAAATAAAGTATTCATTTGGAGAAACAAATAATATTATCATTAGGGTATCTCGTGAATAATTTTCATCACAGGCTCACTATTAATACAAAAAACATTTATCCAACTTCCTGACATGTATTTTTATTATAGAAATCTTTCGTTACATCTGTTTACAAAGTTTTCAAACTAATTAATAATTATGTCTTTTTTATTAAATAATTAATCAAAAGTACATAAAGAATTATAGTTGAAACTATATCGAATCAACTTAAAAATCGTCTATAAATGACGCCAGGAGGAGAGTTTGGTGTTTTAGAAATGTGATGTCACATGGCATTACATCAAACATTAACACGTTCTTTTGTTACACTCACCGTCATATTTCACATTTAAATTGGTTTGATCACTAAGCGCATCAGTATATTAGAATATTTAATATATTCGTGACAATTTTTTTGAAGGGATGCAAAGCTTTGTGTAGTAATATATAATGCGAATGGAGGGTGTCAAAAATGTTTTAAACCTAATTACGTTGGAATGAGTCTCGGAGACTCATTTCCATTTCGTTATTTCTATATAATTTTTTTAAGCCTATTAGTCACCATGAATTTAAAATAAATGTGAAAACATGATTAACACCAGTAGATCTACTAAAATCCCTATGAGTCTATCAGACTCTTAACGCAAGTATATTGACCAACGTAATTAGGGTTAAATTGTGTGAAATTTAAAAAATAAAAATTTAAATACTAAATGCGTAGGAACTGAAATATAGAAGAACCAGCAGAATTATCATAACGACAAGTATCATCGTATTTCAAAAAACCAAATGTAATATTGAATTTCTTGGTATTTATAAGTGATTTGGGCCTGTCTTACATTCATAACATATTTATTGTTTTAGGGTTTGTTTGTGAAATTTAATGAGTTTCATATGTTCAGAAAAATATATTTTGATACAATTATGAAATATTTTGACATGATTAAAAATTTTAGAAAACCCTTTAAAACAAAATTAAGATCGCGTTCATTTTGATTATTTAACTTTTGACATAGAAACAATATTAGTCCAATGGAAAAAAGCATTATTTATCAAGTTTTTCCTAATTTTTCAACATTTTCTTCATTTAGTGAAATTATATCTATCAATTATATATTATCAATTTCTTGAAATTTGCTAAAAACATCTCTTTCTTGATAAACAGATATTTATTTTTGATTTACCATGATTTATTTAACATTCTTGTACATACAAAAATGATTTGAAAATATTATAACAGTAAAAACTTGTCAATAATGACTCAGTTGTGAAATACCATTGGCTGTCAGCGAATAAGGTGCGACGAAACACTGAAATATCCATTAAAAGACACCATTTTTTTTGTAAATTTAATTTGAATAAATATTATATAACAAAAATAAAGTTTTATAAAAACATTATTTTATGACTTTGATTGCTTAGAATTTATTGATCTATGAAAATTATTGATTTTAAATGTTGTATGTGAGGATATTGAAGCATAATTATCAACGGACATAAATTAAGTTTTAAAATGATTAAAATATAACAAATTAAATTTAAATAATAATAATTATTAAATAAAATAAAATTTAAATGCCGTTGTTAATTTGTTAAAATTTTCGGAAATATGAAAGTTATAATTTTGATTTGAATAAATTTTTGAACTTTGAATGAATACAAATTTTGAATTAAATGAAGATGTATTCACAGTATCTAACATTGTAAATGGAAATAAATAAATTTGACGATACTTTTTTCTCAAATCGAATTATGTTACTAACCAGATATTATATCACAATATATTACTGGAAATATTGCTGAAAAACAGCTCATCCATTTGTAGAGTCCACAGGTAAATATTTTTGGGATATATACTCCGGTTTTTATTTTATAGTGGCATCATCTGTGTCAGCAGTGCATTATAAATTAATAGTAGAAAATCATAGCCTATCTAGAATATTGGAAGCAATCGACAAAAATTATTAAATTAGTATAATTGGTACTGATAGCTGAATTACAGTAAATATTTGATAGTCATTTCTTAATTAAGTCAAATTTTGAAGATCAAAAATGTGTTTCTTGAATAAAAATACAATATTTACTGCTGTAGTTTTTAAACGTAAGATTTTATTCAAAATAATCTAGATTTGTTAAAGAGTGATGTCAAATCGAAGCAATTAACTAATGAACAACATTGTGGTTTCTTGAAACAGCTATTGAAGATCAAGCAAAACAAGAACTAGAACATGGTGTCATTAATAAATTTGTAGTTGCATTTCATATAAGTCGTTTCTCCGTAAGTAGAATCTGAAATCAATATAAATTCAATACAGAGGTAAAACTTGTGCCGATTTTTCTTCAAAAAAGAAAGAAAAATGCAGATGAAAAGAAAAAGATTACTCTGCAAATTTGGTTGAGGCAAATAAAATACCATTAAATCGTTGAGGCATGATTTGTAGTCTTTCATGTGCAATCGATATTCCAAAGTCAACATTTTTGAGATCTTTAAACAATGAAAGTATTTCAATCGCATATCTTCTAAAGTTAAACCTGCTATAACTAATAAAAACAAATTGGAAAGATTGCAGTTTTGCTTGTTAAAGGTAGATTATATCAATAATGAAGTTTTTGAGAATTAATATTATTATGTTCAAATTGTCGAGAAATCTTACTAATGTAAAAGGTTCCTATTATATATTGTTAGACGTAGAAGAATCATATAGAAACTGTGAAAGCAAAAAGTTTATAAATAAGTGATGTCTATGGCTACAATGGCTGACCATGTCATTTCGAATCATTTTTTTAAATGCATACCATATTATACGACAGAGAGTATACAAATTTTATAAGGGGATGCTAAAAGTAAAGAAAGAAATATATTTTAATTAATTATGTAATAGAATGAAACACGAGTGGTAGAGAGGCACTCGATGAACGGAACAAATGAATTTTGTTAGTTTCCGCAATTTTTAACGTTAAGCACTTTACATAACTTTTACGGTCGATCGATACTATTGGCATACGATTCTACCAATATTGCGCATCTTCTTGCTTCTTTTTGAACGTGGACCACTAATAATTGATACCATAAGTTTAATTTAAGCAAATTGTCTTCCAGTTGAATTCAGAGGGTTTTCGGTGTATATTTAATTAATTTCAATTTATCAAAAATCAACATTAAACTGAAATACAGTTATGGGATATAATTTTTCAATAGGTTTTCCTAAATTTATATTTATTCTGTCAGTGAATATACTGACCCAGTAAACACAAGGAATCCAAAGGAATATTTTTACGATAAATAAAAATATTTAATGAAAATTCATGTGACAAATTGTAAATTATAAGCGGAAAACCAAAATGTTTATCCAATAGGAATAATTGTTCTGATATTGATTATCTTGTTTAGAAAATCCAGTCATCAGATTTAATCAATAAAATTACAAATTATAAAAGAATCAAAATTAAAAAAAAATTTAAAAAATTAATTAAATAAAAATAAATTGATATTTATTTGTATAAATGCCCAAGAACCGTTATACATGTGTTATATAAAATCTAATCTATTATGTTACGCTATAAATAGATTATAAAACGTACTTCTTGGAGGGCAAAATATGTTTCATCGAAAGCATCCATATACAATATAGCTTCAAGTTTCATCTCGACTCGATCTATACACGATAAGAGAGCAACTAACCGATCTTCATTTGCTAATACATTCAAACTTTCACCGGTAATATCACGATACATGTCAGTTTCTTGGAAACTAGGCAATTGATATAGTAATCTATCAGCAGCCTCAGAGGCCATATCGAAATTTGTAATTGCACAGGCTAAGGGTCGACCCCATTCGCGGAAAGAAATAGAATCATGCTGAAGTAGTTTTTCTTGAATTAGATAGGTAACCACCATCTTAATGCACCTTCAGATATTGTAAATATTTCTTGAATGATGTTAAAATTTACTTTTGACGATTTGGATCCAACAAAGATATTTTATCCGATTGATCGTTTGCACCATCCCCAGACAACTGATTATCATTTAAATTTCTTTCCCTCTGTATTTCTAATCCTTTACCATCGATAGTATCTAATGGTGGAACATCGTATTCATGCTCAATGGGAGGAACTTTAAATATTTTTTCAAAACCATCTAGATCCAATTGCTTCTCGATTTGACTACCATCGATTTCTTCAAAAACTGTTCCTTGTTGATTTCGCAAAATGTTCCATTTGATAAGAGGAGCATCCCCAGCAACGCTGGTAATTGATACATCCATCGAAGGTGATGGCCTACTTTCTGATATTGAAATAAAATTCATTCGGACATTAAACAAATTTTATTAATATTTACAGCGAACTTCTAATTTCCTTAAACAGTTTAACTAAAGATTTTCATAAGAGATTCGATTGCAGCGATTTAATCTAAATTAGTGGTGGCTGGGTTTTCGCTGATAAAGGGGATATCGTGTAAATTATCGAAATAAAGGAAGCTAGATTATCTGCAGATGGGATGCCGTCATTTAATTTGTTCATGGAATTATGGTATCATATAAGGTCACAATTTACATACGGAACTAATTTATAAATGGTTGAAACGGAGCTTAATCATAAACTACTGCCAAAAATATCTTTAACTATATAATAAATATGCGCTGGTGACTTTTTATTACTTGTTCATTGACAAAAATTAACAATCCATTTATTGTTTTGGTTTTATTTTCAAATATCCACATCGGTTGTACAATTCAACTTCTTAATAAATCGTACATAACGCCAATTTCAAGCCCGGAAGATTTTTTATGTTTTTTATTTGGAAGTAAATTTAGAATAACAATCGAATAATATAAGACAACTCATCGGAGAGTGGCACATCTATTAAAAATCACAATTTTATTTTTTTGGATTTGAAATGATCCAATCAAAAGTAAAATCTACAATTTTATTCTATTTCCTTTTCTGAATTAAAAAAAATCCACTTTAGAAGAGGTTGAAAAAATATCACTTGAAATGAATTTGTAATTGTCAAATTTCTAATGTTAATTCTAAGTGGATGCTTTTCAAATTGTTCTTAATGAAGAATTTCATAACTGAATCATAAATGTTCAATCACTTGATCTCAACTTTTATGTGGGCGGCATCAAGCCTACAATATTATAAATTTAACCTCTTAAGTGGTTTATTTCTTCAAACGAAATGCGCTACTCAGCGGCGAGTTTTGCTATCCGCTAGAATATATATATATGTCTTGGGCATAAAAACATATTTTTATATGTATATTTTACGCAAGCGAATATATTCGTTTTATGCATAGTGATATACACAATTTAACTTTATGCGAATATATTCGTCTTATGCGTTTTGTAATGGATATGTTGATGGCGTATATATCCGTAATAACCACTTAAGAAGTTAATTGAGTATCTAAGCATGTTAACGGATCGCTAGCGAAAAATTCCCATCGAGTAAATATTTTAAAAACCGCAGTGTTCCTAAGTATCTATGCTTGAGAATACGTGAAAATCGAATAGTGAAATTAATTTTATTGATAGTAAAACCAAGGATGATGAGTCTAAATTTGCGTTAGCATTGCTATATTTGAGAAATTCAAATTAAAAGATCGTTTATAAGTCTAAAACTCTGATTGGATTGTGTTTGGAAATTACTTATTCATTTACAAGTACTTGGAGTATTGTCACATCCATAGAGACACCTCATTATCTCTGTATTCGAGTTAGTGAACATTATGACCAAAGTGACAAATATTAGTGAGCAAAATGAGAGCTGTGTGGGAAAAATAGAGCTTTGTTGATAAGATCAATAGATACAAGAATTGATGTGCAAAAAGATGTGAACATCTATGTTTCGAAAGTTTTTAATAAATTTGAATATTAAATTTAAGCTATATGGATTGTTGCAGTTGTTTTCAAATGTATACAATGGTTAAATTATTAAAACGGTGATTCCTTGGTAGCAGCATAAATTAAAATATCAGATAAGTAAATAGTAAAGTCTTGGCTGCAAAGAATTTATTATATTGATTAAAAAATTGAAGAGGATATTTTATAATCGAAAATTTTTTCATCAATATAAAAATTTATTTGCAGCAAGGGCATATTTTATTATTTACTTATCCGGTTAGATTATTAAATTAAATAATTTTTTTAAATTTATGAATTAGTTAATAAAATTAAATATAAATCTTTGAAAATACGTAAATTTAAAGTAAATAATTATTTAAAATAATAAAAAATAATGATAATAATAATAAAAATAATAATAATAATAACAATAATAATAATAATAATAATAATAATAATATTAATAATAATAATAATATCATTATTATAAGTTTAAAATAATTGTAGTAACAAACTTTTATGCTCTTTATTATGCTTTTCATTAATATTGATAACCAAATCGAGTGAATCAGTTGCATGTTGCTCATCCTTTGCCAATGGTTGAGTATCAGCGACTAAATGTTCCTTTGATTTCAACGGAGTGTGTGGTAATTTTGGTTTATTAGTAGAAACCGCAGAATGAGGAATATTCGAGGCCCCTTTGTGAGTTTCCACAGTATCATTATTTAATGCTGGTTGCGAATCATTCATATCAACAAGGAATTCTTTTGACTAGAGTTTAAAAGAAAAACTTAAGCAAAAAGTATAACAGATGTAACGTGAAAATCATTTAGAAAAGGCGGTAAACCAAAAAAATTAACTTAAAACGATTCAGCCATTAGAATTATCTCTTGTACAATTCGATAGTCAATTAATATATCATCAGTTTTCGAATAAAACTGGACTTAATTCAAGATGACAAGTAGTGAAGTAAAGTTATGTAAATTTGATCAAAAAATTATAATATTAAAAAAGTTAAAATATCATTTTAATAAAAACAATATCATAAGTATAACAATGTTTCAATCAATTAACTTACCACATTTTAATTTTAAAATTTAAGTCAATTTTAATTTAAAAAAATAGAACTGATGATTGAATAGCTTGGAAGATTTATGAGCCTATTTTTAATTTCTTTTTGTTCATATGGGTCATCAAATTTGTAAATATCAACACTGGATCCAATATTTTCGATTTAATAATTATGCGCACTTGGAGATGAAAATTAGAAACTTAAGATTTTTAGATATTGAACATCTATTCCCATTATAGACTAAATCAAAGAACATATACATATAAAAATTTCCAAATGATACATTTCCGTAACAATTCTATTCATGCAGCATTTTATTTTTTGATCTGTTTAACATGATGGTCTAAGGTTTATAGTAAAGAATATTTCTTTAGATGGATAAAGCTGTGTACTATATGAGTAAAGGAAGTCATAATTAATGTTGTTATTAACAAACGAATCAATTATTAGTGATGTAATAAAACGGGCATTATCCATTTATATTCAAATGTAAACACTCTTCAAGAAATTCAACAAAAGACTAAGAATTGAAAGGACCATCGACCAATTTAGTGTGTAAAAAACGTTCAATGGGATATAAACACCAATAAGCTAAATTTTTTGACACCTGTTCACAGGAAAAATCAAATCTATGGGAACATTTTTCAGAGAATAACCATACTTTTTGGAAGTATGTAAGTTGAATCCTGTTTCATCCAAAGACAATAAAGAAGAATTTTAAAGAGACGTTTTTTTCGTTATGCTGTAATAATCAAGTTTCTCGCAATACAGTGAGAAACTTTAATGTTTTCATTTTCTAGTATTTTAACAACGTCACGTTATGTAATCAAAGTCATTTTGAAAACATTGCCCAACTTTAAAATATTTTCTGATATACCCAAATTCTTTGGTTCAGAACTTTTAAAAAAATAATTTGGATCAATTTCACCACTTTTTGCATTATTAAGAATCCATGCTATTTATATGTTGATTGTAACGATATCTTCAACATCCTAGCAATTTTGTTTACATAATCGCCCTTATTAAGAATTTCACATTTCTATTTTTCTAATAGATTTTCACAATTTTATAGTGCTTGCTCAATTTTCAATTTGCCCGTAAAAAATTAGATTTAAATTTTCTTTATAATAATTAACTAATAATTTAAATATAAAGAATATTTTTAAAGTGATAAACGTATACTTGTCATTAAAAGTTCCAATTAAGATTTGGCAAAAGGCTACAAAAATCTGTTCAAATGCAAAAAAATATGCCTTCCAGGTTCCAATCATATATAATATATACACTGAACATGAAAAAGGTGTGCATATATTTTTTAAAAAATTCATTTTATTATTTGGTATTTTTATAATGGAAAAGATATAGAAAAAATATTCAAATCTTTTGTTCTCTCATTTTTATTATTTTTTTTAAGTGAATGAATAAACCTATATTCTGAAAATAAAATAATAAAAATAAAAAAGCCGTTAAATTTTTGCACATGACTAATAATAACCCATTTCCAGTATATGTAGAAATGACACAAATTTCATACAACTTCCATTGAAACTGACATGTAATTGTATTTTACAATTTTTATCTAGTTTGAAATTTATCAAAGTCATAATGAAACAGAAAAAGTACTCTGCGTGACTTTACACATCGAAATATGTTTACCAATTTAAACAGCTATATGTTTGTATTGATAATCTATTCGCTACGATAAAATTGTCACTGTTATAAAGGCTAATGCATAAATTCTGTTTATTACAAACACATTACGATTTGATAACTTTTCCATAATCTATAAATTATTTATGTTATTTTGATCAAATCAATATCAATAGGGAAATTGCGGCAATAACAAATAATAAACAATAATAGTAAAATTATATAAATAAAAATAATAATAAAATAATAGTAAAATTATTAACTAAAAAAAAATTAATAAAATAAAATCACAAATTATTAAAATTAGTTTCATTAATAATAAAAGCAATAATAAAAATAATAACTAAAATAAAAATAAGTAATAAAAAATTAGAATAAAACCAGTAAGTTCTAAAACTGCTATTTAAAAATAATATAGTTTAAATGTTATATGTATGATCGGCTGGTTGAAATAACTATTTGTTAAATTTGTATATTAAAATCTATATTAAAATCTATATTAAAATCTATATTAAAATCTATATTAAAATCTATATTAAAATCTATATTAAAATCTATATTAAAATCTATATTAAAATCTATATTAAAATCTATATTAAAATCTATATTAAAATCTATATTAAAATCTATATTAAAATCTATATTAAAATCTATATTAAAATCTATAATTAAAATATATCATATTATATTAAATTATATTAAACTATTTTAAATTAAATTAAAAGATTAAAAAGAGCTGAATTTTAAATTTGTTTTGTGTGATCATATAATAAACGTTAGAATTTTAATTGGAATTTAATTGTGTCTAACTAAATCAATAGAAAACATTTAAAAAATAATAAAATTATTAATAATGTGAAAAATAATCAAAAATAATAAATATAATAAAAGTAATAAAATTACAAAATATAAAAATTTTATAAAATTAATAATTATAAAAATAACTAATAAAATAATATTAATAATTAAAACAATAATAATACCCTTTCATTATCACTAGAAGGCTTAACGTCATTACTAGACTGGCGAACAGGTACGGCTGGCTTTTTCTTAACATGAATATTACCATTCTGAACTGCTGCAGGATTTAATTTCTTTAACTGATCATGTAAATCAGTGATTTCGCGCTTCATATCACTTTCTCTGTCGGAAAGATTGACATTTATATCGCGAATTTTCGATCTTAGAGATTCAACAAGTAAAGATAATTCATCTTCTCGACTCTAAACATTCATGTTCTGAATCATATTTAAAATTAAAATTTAACTTGAGCTTTTTCAAGTTCTTTTTCAGCTTTCCTAACACGATCTTCAGCTTCTTTAATTTTTCGAGCTTTTTCTGCTTCAAAAAGTGTCAGTTGTTCTTGCAATAAACTGATATCTTTTTCTAGCCTTTCACATTCGGCAATAAAAGCTTCTTTGGCTTCAGCATCTTCCAATAAAACACTACAATCCACTAAGTTATCTAAATACGCATCAACTTGTCTATTTAGACGATCACCCGGACGCTCTTGTAATTTCTATACAAGATTTTAATTTCCAAAACAAAATTCTAAAACAAACTTTTAAAAAACTATCGAGACCAAGAAGAGTAAATTCATATTGCAAATAAACTCTGAGATTTATATTTTCCACTGAATGTACAATAATATTAATGAATTGCATATTGGATACCTGCAAATGAATGTGCAACTAAAATATACCGTGTCAAATAAATCAAACCGCGTAATCAATATTATAGTCATCCAATGGTAACGTTTCATGATGTCTATAAAAATACATTAAGGTATCAAACCTTTTCTCTTCCCTAGTCATTACTTTGAATAAATCAAATGCTTTTAATACTCTTTCATGTCCTCCTTCAATTAAACAAACAGCGGATAATAAATCGAGCAACAAACTCTTTGTTCTGTAAATTAAATTAAAAGGCTTTGAATTGAGTACGTCTTAATGTATTAAAAATATACAATTGATGAACTATTAATTTCAATGGGATGAAAGTACGCAAAATTAGTATATTTTAGTAAAAACTGATAAAAAAGAATATGTTTCATTTCAAACTGCTCATTAAGTATTTTTTCTAATTAATGCTGTGATTTATGGGTCAGGGTTTATTTATTAGTAATAAAATATTACTAGTCGTTTAATTTCGCAAATTAAAAACATCCATAATAATTAAATAATAAATTTTTACAACAATCTAATATTAAAACGTCGATCCGGTTTTGTTTTTTATCATAAATATTTTTAGTAATTATTTCGAGGATATTTTAGCAAGCATGAGTTAACAATTGAATAGGGAATATTCACATAGAAGCATTATTAAATATTAATTTTACAATCAAGCAAATTTATCATTCCATAATTTATCTTTAAACTTATTTATGTTCTTTTTCAATTTATTATTATATTTTTATTATAGTTCTTATTATAGATACTTTTGCATGAGAATTATCTCTTCTAATTAATCATTCTCACAATTATATATACGCGTTGTGCCCAAAAATTACTGGCAATAACTAGGAAAGAAATAGAAACACCAAACGTTTACACAATAACATGTAACATGTATAGACATCATTTTTCAAAATAAGAGCCATTTACATTCACACTTTTTTCAGCTCTGGATCAATTCAGAGAATGTATTTTTGAAGAAATTCAAGGACTGATCACGCAGGAAACCCATTACCTCTTTCCTCAGATCTTCAGCATTTGCAAAATGTTTTTTGATATACCTGAAGAGGTAAAACTCAGTGGGTGCAAGGTCTGGGCTGTATGGAGTATGGTCCAATAGGTCAAATCCACTTTCCTCTAAAACTCACATGAATGCAGCACTTTTGTGGATTGGTGCGTTGTCCTGAAGAAACCACATGGGAATACACCGTTCTTTTCGTCGAGCATGTCGGCATTTACACACAAGATCAGAGTAGTATTCAGAGTTGAGCCTGGTGTTTTTTCAGCAAAATCAACTAAGACAAAACCACAGGCATCCCAAAAAATGCTCAGCATCAGGCATTTTCCGTCGGAGGTTCCAGATCTCATCTTCTTGGAACTAGATTCTTCTGGAAATTTCCAATTTATTGACTCACGTTTAGATTCTGGCAGATACAGACTGAGAGAGGTTTCATCTTGCATGATGATATTACGTAGAAACGCCTGACTATGCAGTTATAAAAGAAGGTTTGCCTGAGAGTACTACAGTCGCTTCTCACACATCTCTTATGAAAGAAAGCGATGAAAAAATCTGGACGCTAGCTTTCTCACCCTCAATTCATGGAGAATTGGTTATATGGTTAATTTGCTCATATTCACAGTATGAGCCAGTGCATGCGTTGTGATTCCGAGGGTCTTCTCGCAGTAAATATTCACACTTTTCTTTATTTTTGTCAGAAATTTCATATGGGTGTCCAGTCCTTTGGTCATCAAAACTAACTGTCGCCCATGTTTAAACAGTGCAATCCACTTGCAATCCTCTGTGTGATGGAGAGTCCTCGCCATATGTCTCCCCCAATTCGGAAGAAATTGGTTATTGGGAACATGGCGTAATACCAGAAACTTTATAACGCTGAGATATTCCACAGCATCATATATGACTTGCAGCAAATTTCAAAATCTCGCAAATGTCAATGTAAACTGTAACGATAATTTAAAACAAACAACACAAATTAAACATATTATAATATAGCTACAATGAAAATTTGATTGAATGACAAAATAATATTTCCTTCCTACGTATTGCACGGACTTATTGGGCGCACCATATATATATATATATATATATATATATATATATATATATATAAATTATAAATTTCATAAAAAATTAAATGAAAGGAATCAAAGACCAAAATCTTATGAAATTCAGAGAATTTAATTTAAAATGTAAACAAACAATAATTATGAACAGAGAGCCAATAAAAAAATAAGAACAAATACTAAACTTTTAAATCGGTAGGATCCCTAGATACTGATATTTTTAAATTGTAAACTAATTAATACTAATTTAGGTACTGAATATTTTACTATGCTGTATTTTCAAAATAAAATATTGAATTTAGTCTTATTATTCTAATAAAAGCCACATTTAGGGATAATTGTTTACATATCACTTAATACTAGGGTCAGCTAAAAAATAGAATACTAAAAGTCGAGACAGGCGAACATGACTTGGGTTAGCAGAAATACGAAGGCATTCGACGCGCGAGAGGATCTCGTTCAAGTGTCCAATAAACTTAAATGCTATTTGACCTTAGATTTCCTTATAACATTTGTTACTGTATTTCCCGAAATTTTGATTATATGACATTTCATTGCTCGGGTTTATGATAAAAAATAGAAATTTTATTGTGAATTATACAAGTATAAGGAATGTAAAGTATTTACCGGTTAAAAAATTTCTATCAATAATTAAAATAGTAAGTGCAAATAAATAAATAATTGAACGACATAGATAATATTAAAAATGATAAACATAAATAAATATCTATACTAACTGGTAGCTCGGATGAACAAGGCACATTGTAATTACATTGATTGTATCTTTATATTCAAATGCCATTTGACATCCTTTCTGAAGAAAATGATTTAGTTTAACTTATTATTTATCGAATTCCGCAAAAATTTTACTAATTTTAGTTATGATTATTTATGTGAATCAAGTGGGAATCAATAAAAAAGTAACGCATGTAAAAGTAAATATGTACAATAATCCCTGTAAAAAATATTTGATAAAATATACTGCTGTGCTAAGACATCAATAATTTATCGTATCATATCCCGTAGAAAAAATAAAGGTAACATAGCAAAGACATTTTTAAAAATTTAGGCTTTAATATCTTGAAGTAAAAATTTCTTTTGCTATTTAGTCAATTTCTTCTTAATGAATAATTTAGATTAACTAATAGGCAGTAATACTTTTTTTGAACGTTAATACAGTATTACATTAGTATTACATTTATTAACCGCAAAGCCTGAGGTATTTTTTGAATATACAAATAACGAGTTATTTGTTTAACATATAAAAGAACTGAGAACACTCAGAGACCAAGATATAATATATTCTTAAGCTAGAATAACATTAAAATAAATTACAGCTATTATTTTATTAATTTGAGGGAAATTAAAAGGATGTGGTATTTTGAATATGGTGTGAGTTTAGGAACCATCTGCCTTACACGATGTATAAATATGAATTTAAACGAAAATACAATCAAGGCATCATAGTTCATAAATATTAATCAACATTCTGACGTTAAACATATTATTTCCCATACTTTTCCGATAAGAGCACTACTGTTGACACAAGACCTTTGTACACTTTAGCATATTCTTTATTTAAGATAAATCTATTCGTGAGGTTGCTATACACAATTTAAAAATCATTACATGGTATATTTTTGAATTCCCTGTGTTATTTAGGCAGTGCATCAACATTAAATGAAATACAGATAAAGATTGTATTTACCAACAGAGTAAATTTTAAAAATATTTCGGTTGCTGCTAAATTCAATAGAACACAAAAAATCGGATGCTAATAAAAATTTTTAAAGAGAAAACGTAGTAACCGCCCAAAGACTAAAAACGGATTCAGAAATATCTGAATTTTCAACAAAACACCTACAGAACATAATAAAATAATATGTAAATTATTACTAAAATATATATTTCAAAAGTTTGGAATTCAATAAAAAGCATAATAAATGGTATTTAGGCAATATCATTTAGACTCGTGTATAGCTCAAGTTCACTAAGACTAAATTTTTGGACAAACGTTCGATCTATACACGATCAACACTTTGAAGCTCCAAAATTTCGTATTTTAAACATTATACTGCATATTCCAGTTGTAAAGAATTTATCTTTAATTTGCCATGGGATCTCTAACTGCAATACTATTCACTCGAAACAATGATATGCAGTAACAAAATTGAAAAATTAAATTGAGTTCATTTTAACTTGTTTAAATGTGATTCATAACGTTTATTTCACCCTTTTAGGGCCTCAGAGACATGAATGCATATTAAGTTAAATCCTAACGAAAACCTATTTCCACCAGCGAAACTATCACAGTGATAAATGTGCAATCATTACTAAATTGTATAACCAGTATATAAATCTAAAAAATACTTCTGATAGAAAAATGTCATTGTTATAACTGAAAATTTTACGAATAGTATACTTCTAAGGCTTTTCGTAATGTATGCTTAATTTTTTATTATATACAACAAATTATGCCACTATTCGCATGTCACATCTTTTAGTTAAAAGGTTAAAATTTAGTTTTCCTTAAAAATTAAAAATTTTTTATTCCCTATGTAAGGATAAATATTAAAAATAAAATTTATAAATAATAAATTTAAATTGTTTAATAATAATACAGAATTCTCCAAATAAAATTGTTTAAATATCCTCAGAATGGCAGAAATTCGAAGGAATTTAAATTTATAATATCAATAAATATTCTATAAAAATCTATGTTCTAAATCGATCTAATATGGCGACCACGAGGAATTTTTTTAATCAATTTCTGAAGCCACCACGTTTTCAGAATAGATGATATGAACGAATTCATCAAGAAAATTGAGAAGTTCTTTGATTAACAATGATTTTGTGTGATTTGCATCATACATTGGTAAAGGCATTTTTATCTAATGATGCCCTAAAGATTTTTGAAAAATCTGAAAAGAATTTAATAAAAGAAACATTATTATTGGCATTTTGCAAGAATACCACGCTTAAAGAAATAATTCTGCAGCAATCGGTGGATATTTATTTTGAAAAGATCGAGGAACTTACATAGAAGGTTTTCAGCCATTCGATATCAGAAGAGTCGCTCAAATTATTTTTATTGGAGAATTCACTAGATGACAAAGAAATGGCTAAAGACATAAAAGGGTTAAATTCTTAGTATAGAAAAAATTTTTTAATTATAGATTCAGCACAGTATATGAAAAATCAATAAAATTTCTGAAATTATATTCAAATATATCCTTAGTTTCAAAATTTCCATTAAAATTAAATAAATGTTCAAATTGTATTCAATATATTATAAAAACTATTTAAATAAAATCTGTTTATAGAAATCAATTAAAAATATTTTTGATCATTAATTATTGCATAATTATTACATATGATTTAGTTGAAATAATATTGTATAAAACAATCCGAATTTGAATTTTGTAATAAATAAATTATTACAAGATGGAAGATTTTATTACAATTTCTTGCAGCAATACGATCTTTTTCATAGTTGTGATTTTTGACAAAACATTTTTGTTGTCAATTTTATTTAAAGTCATCATTTAAGAATTAAAATACCGAGTATAGCAAAAAACTAAAAAAATTACCTGATTGTTTAAAATAGTACGGAAACATTTCAAGCATAAATGAAGACATTCTTTAATTGAATCTCCAACCGCTGAATGGGATTTACTATTTTTTGATACTGAGCTTGTATTTCTATTAATTCCAGAACTTCGAGATTTCGAACAACTCATTCTTGTACTATTACGTTGAGATGCGTCGAAAATACGACGCAATGATTGATTTGCTTGAGGTGAAAAGTCCGATTCTATTCCATTTTCAGAAATAGTTGCACCCGTTGATTGATAATTAGATGAAATGGTATTTGTACCATTCATTGTAATAGGAAAAATTTGCATTTCTTCTGACCTGAAAAGAATCATTTTTGCAAAATTAAACAAAACTTTCAGTTTTATGCTAAATTAAAAAACAATTTTCAGCGAATTTTCTTCGCCGAACACAATATAATAGATTTCTGACTTTAATTTTGGTTTTCGTATTAAATTGTATCTCATTAAGAGAACCAATAAAAGCATGAGAAAGTTATTGATTAAATTTAATTGATTGATACTTATAAATTGATTATTAAACATGTTAATTATTCACACCAAATTCTGAATTCCTGAAGCCAAAAATTAAAGCTTCTCAAATTGCAACAAATGTAGTTGATAAGATTAAATATTAATTTGATGAATCAAATGTTAATAAAGTAAAATACGTAGCGTATACTAATATATAAAAATGGAATTTGCAAAAGATTAAAAAAATAATTCAGCTATTTTTTTTGATTAGTCTAAATCAAAGATTCTTAAACTACTGGGTCGCGACCCCAAATAGGGTCCGCTTAGCAAAATCTTGGAATCGCGAGATTTTAATGTAAAATATTTAAATACGTGAACTTGCATAATTGTTGCATGTTTTTGTATCCATTGAGCAAAATGGGAATTTGCCCGTTATAAACAATCTAAAATCAGTCGCAACATTAACAATAAATTTAGTGATTTCCAGTACTTATATTTCTTTAAAATATAATAATACATGTTTACAACAGAGTAAAATTCATTGTCATAGCTATTGTTGCGTAGTAGTCTACTAAAGTTTGTCTCTACCGAGAGATAATGTCATTTCTTGGAATTGATGGTTTGTATTTTTATTGTGTGAACTAGTGTAGTGTTGTCGCTTTTTCAGTTTAGTCAGTTGTCTCTGTTCCATAGCAATGCAAGAGTGGACATCGCAAGAATAATATAGTTTATTTATTAGGTAATTAATTCAGTAATTAATTAATTAATTATTATATGCAATATGTTATTTTTATAAAGGTGGTATATAATTTTTACCACTAAAATATTTAATTATTCCGAAAAATATTTAAATTTTCACAAAAATATCAAATTACACTGTAAAAATTCCACCAAAAAGGTGAATTTAGGTTTTATGTAGACTATATAGACTATATATCAAAAATTTATCTTTTTGGTGGAATTTTTACAGCCTAAATCATTTCTAAAAAATCTTCTTTTCTCACATTAGATAGCAATACATGTTATCTAATTTAAAATAAGAAGATTTTTTTGAAATGATTAATTCCCTAAGTTTAAAAAATGGTACGAAGTGAAATAAAAAAACCAGACTTTATCCGAAGTATGCAGTAGAGTTTAGGTATAGAATTCATTAGAACTTATCTTGCTTTTCTAGTTTGTTCGAATACAAAGCCCAGTGAGTGTACCAATTGATTAAAAACGTCTAGGTTTAATTTTCGAGGTAAGACTATATGTGCAAATTGTATCATATATGTATGTTATAAATGTAACATTAAATCATAACATAAGTTGACTATAATCAACTTCTATAAATAAGATGCTAAAATTTGTTAATATTGTAAAACATTAAAATTAATAATAACAATTTCATTAGTTACCAGTGAGTTGATTTAAATTGTATTTATTTTATACATTTAATTTATTCTTAACTAATATAAAAGTCATTAAAATTACGTTTAATTTTTTTTTATTTAAGTTTCACTAAAAATTGTCTTGTGGGAATAGGTAGTTTACATTGTCAAATAATACTTCCAAACAACTGAAATTGATAATTATATTAAATGAATGGAAAAAGGGAATGATTTTAGTGCGTATGAATGAGGTCTAGTCAATCCAATTTGATGCATCTGTGAATTGTGGATTTTGAAATTTTGATTGCATACGCAAGTAATTGAATATTTTTGCGTCGATGAAAAAGGATCCTTATTTGTCACTCCAATGCTTACGATTTTCCGCTTCCGGCTAACTCTTCCAGTTTTCAAGCATTTATATCTGCACATACGAATACTTCAAGTAATGATTACTGTCGTTGATGCCACATTCTTCTCTGATAAGACTGCATTTTATATTGAACTAGATTCGACTCTGTCACTTTTAAAATATTTACTTGTCGAAATAAACAATTACAACTGACGTTTCAAAATACAATTATGATCCAGGAAATATAGAAATCGACACTGATTTTGAGACAGAGGTAGTAATATCTAAATGTTATCTTGATGCAAAATGTTTTTTTTGATAAACATTTGTTTGTATTCCGATCTTTGAAGAAAATCTCAACACCAAAAATGACAATTAGTTTGTCATCGAGATTTAAAAAAACATTTAATACATTTTTCGGTAATTTTGAAATCTGATAGTATAATATCCGAGATTCGGCCCCAAAACAATGTCTTGCTGTCTCAAGCCATAAAATGGCATTTAATAAACAAAATTCACTATAAAAGCATTTCACAGGTATTGATTAAACAGGTGATAATATAATAACTTACACAAAACTTAAAATCAATATTATTTTCTCCGACAAATTATGAAAACATTATTGCCTAAATTTCATTAAAGTGTATATTAAAAGCTGCCAATAGTGTCCATAATTGGGCAAACCTCACAACCCACAGTCTGGATATGGGAGATCCAGACAAGATACTCTCAAACCAGCCTCAACATCCTGAACCAAAAATGAGCCTCAACACCCTCAACTTTTCCCATTTTCTAAATTTCCAAATTTTCCAACTTTTAATTTTCTCAATTTGTCAACTTTCAAAATTTAATAACAGGGGTAAAAGAATACATGCCAATTATCTAATTCCCCGCCTCATGCAAAGATTTGCCCAATTATGACACTACTTTAACTTAATAATTTCAAAAATTTAATAATTTCTAATTTTTTAATTTTAAAAATATGGTAATTCGAGAAAAATATTTTTGTGAATCTTGTAATAAATATCTTTCAAAAGCTCACAAAGCTAAACATGAAAAAACTAAAATCCACCAAAAAATGTCTCACACTTCACACCTTCACAGATTCACACTTCTGGGGGAGATTTACAAAAGTTAAGTTCCAAACTTCCAGAATTTACATAGGAAAAATATCCAGAACATCATCTTCCAAAATATAATTATTTGGGTCAATTGGGCTCAAGTGTTTTAAAAAATAACATGCTAGTGTTTGCTAAATTCATAATAAAATAATTAAACTAAAAATGGTTTTAAAAATTTGTAATAAATGTAATATTGAAAAATCAAATGAATCTTTTAAAATTATTAAGAGAAAAGAAAAATCCTATTTTCTTTGTATGTGTAAAGAATGCGAAAGTATATATCGTAAGTTAAATGAACAAAAATATAAATTGAAACGTTTATTAGGAATAAGAAATTTGAAAACTACTTTACCAATAAAAGTATGTGCAAAGTGTAATATTGAAAAAACCTATAAGTGAATTTAGAAGAACATTAAAGAGGGATTATTATGTTTGTAATTCTGAATGTAAAGAGTGTGAACGAAAATATGCACAAAATAATAAGGAAAAAATTAATGAACAGTATAAAAAACGATATAATGAAAATCCTAAACTTAAATTAACTCATCATTTATATGGGGTATTAGAAGAGCATTAAAACAAAACAAAGAAAGTCGAACATTAATGAAGTATTTAGGATGCTCAATAAATGATTTTTATCAATGGATTGAATTTCAATTTTATGATGGAATGACTTGGGAAAATCAAGGTTCTTATTGGTATATAGATCACACATTACCAGTTTCTAGTTTTAATTTTGAAGATGAAGAACAAATAAAAAGATGTTTAAATTGGATAAATTTAAGACCTTTAAAAACAAAGAATTTATCAAAATCGAATAAAATAATTTTAAAAGAATATTTATTACAATCTCACACTTTCAAATTGCAGGAAACTCCTAAAGTCTTTTCCTATCACTTCATTAGAGAAATTTAATGAAGGAACTCAGGTAATGACCGATCCAAATGGTACAAACGAAAAAGAATAAATGGACAATCCGCAGCACGTCTCCTAAGTTCGTTATGATTAGAATATGGAGATTGTTCAGAGACTAAACGTTGGTGGGGATGAAGTCTAATAAACTTTTATGATTCCTTAAGATATAGTTCGGTTCTCTTAGAAACTTCAGAGATGTTCCACCAGGAACTCGTTTAGATATACGTGGTACGCGCATTAAGTCCCCGGACTAAGCAAGAAATAATGAGTAGAAGTTAATGAGATTTTATATTTAATATATTATGTATATATAGGTTAATAATATAACATTTGTTTTAATATTTCATTGTTTGTATTGTTTCAGCTCACGAATATTCAAAATTTCGTCAAAATTGCAATGAATCCAGTAGAGTACCGCAGCGTCATAAAGTTTTTGGTGCTACGCCAAACTGAGAGCTCCGAAATTTTCAGTCAACTCTCAGCAACTTACGAACAACTGCGCCTTCCAAAACGGCAGTCTACCACTGGATTGCTCAGTATCGTGGGGGACGACAAAGTGTTTTCGACGACGAAAGACCTGGACGACCCGTGGAAATTGACCATGAAAATATCGCAAAACGTTGCGAGATCATCGTTAGGGATGAGCGGCGGATCACCCTGAAGGAGCTGCAACGTAGACTGAATATCAGTGATGGAAAAGTACGAGAAATATTGAAAGACCTCGGCATCCGGAAGCTGGCATCACGTTTTGTCCCTCGATTTCTGTCCGGTGAGATGTGCCAGGCTCGTCTGGAGTGTTGTCAGCAATGCCTGTCTCTGAACGATCAACATGGCTCTCGCCTCTTGGATAACATCGTTACTGTGGATGAGACACCCCCTCAGTCTTTAACTCCGAGAAAGCAAAAGGGAATCCTCAGAATGGCGATTCCCTGATGAAAGAGCACCTCGAAAAATGCGTGCTGGAACGTCCCATCGGCGTTGTCTCATGTTAACCATCTTTTGGGACAGCCGTGGTGTCATCAAAGTCGACTTCGCTGAGAAAGGTGTGACAATCAACAGTGCGTACTATGCCGACTTGATTGCTGAAACCCGAAGACTTCGACGCAAACCCAGAGGCTCTCCACTGTGGCAGTTGCAGGACAATGCACAAGTCCACAAAAGTGCTGTTTCCAAGCAGGCCATTGACGATGCCGGTTTCTCGATCGTGCGTCACCAGCCATACAGTCCGACCTGGCGCCGCCGGATTTTTGGATGTTCAGACATATGAAGAAGACGATGCGGGGCAAGATCTTTGAAACCCCCAACAGTGTCAAGGACAGCGTCGTGAAATTCCTCTCCGAATGTGACCAAAATTTCTTTAAAACGGCATTTTTGGAGCTGCTGAAGCGCTGGGCGACGTGTGTGAACAACAATGGGTCTTACATTGAGAAATGAGGGTATACATGTTGCTTATTTGTTATGCGAAATATGAAGTTTCTGTGACTTACCTTTCATAGTTAGTCCGGTGACTTAATGCGCGTACCACGTAAGACTTGATGAAAATGATAATCCTAATCCAGGAGAAGAACCAATAAATAGAGTTGACGCAGCGGCTTTAAAACATGACATAGCGTATCGTCAAGAAGATATTCTTTTCGTCAAAAAGTAGATATTGATTTAATTCAAGATTTAAATGATATTCAAAATCCAACATTTTCTGAAAGATTTTCAAGAGCAATAGGAAAAATAACAATGAAAACAAAGATAATGTTAGGTGGAGAAATACCAACAAACTCTGACAACCAAAATACTACTCTAGCGAATGAGTTACACCAGCGAGAAGCTTTTGCAACAGAGTTACACAAAGAATATAGAAAACCTAAAAAATATTTAAAAATAAAAGTTTTCAATAAATATGATATTTTTTCAGCAGATTTAATTGAAACTGTAAATCCTAAAAATAATAGATATATTCTAACAATTATTGATTTATATACTCAATATGCTTGGGTTCTACCATTAAAAAATAAAACAGCAAAATCAATTAAAGAATGATTTGAGTTTTTATTTGAAGAAACCCAGATAGAATTCCAAAAAAATTATATGTTGATAATAGTAAAGAGTTTTATAATAAAAAATTGAAGAATTTAGACAAGAAAATTCTTATTGAAATTTATTCAACTTTTAATTAACCTGATGATAGATCAAATTATGGTTCACATAATTTTATAATTGAAAGATTTAATAGAACATTGAAAAATTGGATGTATAAAAAATTTACAGAACAAGGAAATAGAATTTGAATAGATGTATTACCAGAATTAATTAATAAATATAATAATAAAATTCATTGAACAATAGGAGTTTCACCAACAGAAGCAAGTGATAATTCTGATCTAATAAAAGAGATTACTCATGATAATAATTATGCAAATGAAAATTTACAAAACAAAAATTTAATAGTGGCGATCGAGTTCGAATATTTAAATGGAAAAATAAATTTGAAAAAGGTTCAACACATAAATGGTCTAAAGAAGTTTTTATAATTTCTAAAATACATGCTGGCACAAAACCAATAACTTATGGAATTAAAGATTCAACTGGTGAAGAAATTCTAGGTAAATTTTATTAAAATGAACTCCAGAAAACTGTTTTTTAATAATTTCTATTAAAAATGGCTGATGAAATTAATGATACACAAACTGTTAATAATATAGAAAAAAAATTCGAAAAATAATAGAACCAAACAAACCTGCAGCTGCTGCCGTTCAGTAGAAATGTTTTTTTTCCGATTTTTTATTATGAAACTTTGAGTAATATTATACAAAAACTTTAAATTGATTGAAAAATAAATTTTCACATTTGCGATTTTAATATTACAAATAATAAATCAATAAGTAATCCCTTGTATCAAGACTGGGCTGAAATGAGTGTTTTAAATTATTGATCCATTTTTATTTAAAATAGAAGAATAGTTAAAATAATTTATAAACTAAATTATATTAGAAATGTAAAATTTTCAGAAAGACTTAAATATTTTTTAATTAAAAAATAATATCTGTAAAAGATAATTAATATAAAACTTACTTAATAAGATGCAAGAGTATTTGAGACATGTAATCCACCAATATTTCTAGTCCACTATGCTTTAGGAAATCATACACCCACCTAAAATGTAATTTCAGATATTCTTTTTATTTTTAAAATGTATAAATTTAAATTAATTATATAATAAATTGTAGCTTACATACTTATATAAATATTTCCCTTTATATATTTTACTATATTGTGATACATTAAACTTTGCAAAATATAATTAAAATACCAAAAAATGTTGATGGTACCCATATTTTTTGAATCATTAAATCTGTCCCAAATAAACTCGTAGACACACAACTAAAAAAACCTTATGTTACCGAAATACGGATCTTATTTACTAGGTAAATGGCGATCCTCTGAACTGTACCACATTAATCCCGTAATTCAATCCAAATTATGAAATATCGATTAAAAAATATCTGTTATATAATATTTAATTACCGTATATTTCGGCGTATAAGGCGACCGTCAGATAAGACGAGGTACAAAATTAGAGCAAATTTTTATGATTTATCATATATCGGGTTTTAGATATGCATAAAAGTAGTATAAATACAACTACCTGTACTTTAATACTTTCTTTTATATCGGTTGTATAAGACGACCCACAATTTTCAAGGGTGATTTTTTGACTTTAAGGGTCGTCTTATACGCCGAAATATACGGTACTTTTTACACTAGTCAGGGGATATTTTTGTCTCTTGTTAAAAAGCCTACATTACAGTGAGCCACAGGGGTTTTCGTATGCAAATATAGTCTCTGGATAAAAAACGCCGTTAAAAAGCCTAAAATGATCGCACTATAGTCAAGAGGTCTTTGGGCCCTGGATAAGAATGCATTAAATAACCTACAGATATAAAATCATATAATTTCGCGTAGAGATTGAAAAATAATTAAATATTATCCAATAAATAATTTTTAATTGATATTACATAATCCGGATAAAATTACGAAATTATTGGGGTACGGTACAGAGGGTCACCATCTATCTACTTTATTTCTCTGCTCTATAAATGATAAATAGCAAGTAAACTGAAGCTGTTGGCCACGGTGCAAGATCAGATAAGGGACTGCCCGAAACGAATTAGAACCGGTTTGACTAGAAGGATAGAGAAATCTCTGTTTATTCGCACAGTGAGTCAACAAAAACATATAAATTTTATTTTATTTTTTAGTTAGGATAAATGTGTCCGTAACAGTTCTTCGTTTGTCCTTGAAATCGAACCACCCGACTATATATATAATTAAATAAAACATGGGAAACATGGGATACATTTCGACATAAATAGCAACTTGTGATAAATGTCTTATTGAAACGTGTTGGATTGTGTAAATTTCGTAACACATGGTAGTACTAAGATGAATTATAATACCGAATTTAAACTGCAAAACAACGAGAATTTAATTTATTCTATAAGTGGTCAATAACACCTAGGTCAGCTTAATAAGCTACCGACCCACCCCTTAGAAAGCTTATTATTATTAAAAGTACAAAAATTTTAGAAAGTAAATTTAATTAAAAAAATACATACTACCGAGCCCATTTTGAGCATACGTGTCACATTGTGTAGTACATTCCACGCGTTATTTTCAAAACCAATTTTTGTAAAATTTCCAAGCATACCGTACTGTTTATTGAAATCGATATTTAAATAAATTTATGATGTGTATATATAATTTTGCCTAGCCATATACCACATTCACTCTCAATAAATCTGGTTACCGTAAACCAGCCATATTATTTGCCATAGTTGCTGATAATTTATGGAATCTGGTGAAGCACTATATGCTGGCAATGCCTATACTTATTACTATTTCGACAAAATGTCGAGATCAATGTGTAAATACGTTTTAGCTAATCAACCTAATGGTGGTCATTAATTACCGCAAAACTACCGTTTCTGAATTGGTCTTGATTTTTCTACATTACTAAATTCCAATAACTTAGATTTATACTTTGAAATTGATCAATAAGTCTGAGATTTTCGTTAAGGAAATCCAAATATTCTCTTATATAAATTAATTACCAGAAGCTATTTTTATTTTGTCCGAATTCAGTTGAATTTAGCTTCCATTTTGTGAATGAATTATTAATCACACGATTATGCAAATAGAATCAAATTGTTTACATTTATAATCTATTACGTGTGAGAAATTTTGAAAATAAATGAAAAATTGCATCAAATATTAAGATATTGGTCAGTAAGAAAGGAAATGATTATTCATTTATAATAGAACAATTGTCAGTATATTTTTGATAGAAATTATCTTTAAAAAGATTATAAAGCTTGATGCATCTAGTTTCTTGATATTTAAAAAAAAAAAAAAGACCTCGTAAAATCAAGATATTGTGACGGGACTTTGATTTTTGCAACTCAATTACACACAGTTTTAATAAGTTACAATTCCCACAAACACGGAAATCCTCTGCTCTAATCCGATTACCAGAGAATTAGCTAAATTCCTCGGCTCAGATTTTCAATTCCTGATCTTTCAAAATTCTTTTTTTTCCATTTGCAACGATAGATTTCATTGTACGATGTCAGTTCTGAGTCAATAACCCTTCCGACATGTGGCGTAATTGTTATATAACAGCATCAAGGTCATATTTAGGTATGACGTAACATGTCAGATTTTAAGATCAATTTAACGTTATTTGAGGTTTGAAAAAGCTGATTGTAGTCTAACTGCTGCCATCAATTAGTTAGCATTGCTATGGTTACAATCTCCCACGCACTGGACCCGCACTCATTCCCAAATTATTTATACGTGGTTCCAGTCCAGCACTCTCAATGATGTCATTTCATCGATATATAACTCAATTAATTAATAATTGATTGATTCATAATCTTTTATGTGCTCTTTAATTTTGATTGGCTTAGATTATTTGCAGCCAACCCCAAAAGTTTTATGATAGAATTAATTCCATTTCATCACGGTTTGAAACCAAAAACAAATTTTCTAATGCTGTTAACTGTAAGAATGAAAAATTCCACTATTTAAATAAAGTGTATCATATGAAATTTGAGATTACTTTGCTATCGTTTGGATTAAAGCAAACTTTATTGCACATTTGATGATGCAACGATGAAAGGAGATTTTCTAGATAAGTATCGATTGTTAAGGTGTGATTAGAACGGTAAAGTTGTGACATTTGATATGAGTAATGCAAAATAACTCAATTCAATCTCGGATGGAATATCAGGCTAATTTACATTGTACCGCGATAAGAAAATATCCCTCTTTTGTAATTTTACTATTCAAATTATAAAGTTATGAAAAAAATTTTAATAAATTATATTTACTTTAAAATAATTAATTATTTTTCATAAACTTTACATTAAAATGTAAAAAATATATTAATTCAATTATTACTAAATATTTTATCTAAGATCATGTAATATCACATACTCGACATGATTTGTTCGCAAAGAAATTTCTGTTGCAGATAGAATTTGTTTGGCATTTTGGAATTCATCTTTCCTCTTAGAATTCTAAATTAATAATTATATTGCGAAATATTAAAATATTTTACCGTCATTTTGTATGATCTTAAACCCTTTATAAGGGTTACATAATGAAAAGCAGAACACTTAGGGTTTTTTGCTTCCTTTAATTACATAATTAATGGGGTCAAATTGATATTACATAGAATTTAATAATAATTTACAAAATTTAATAATAATTCAATTTTCTGAGGAGCTTCCAATTGATCAATATTTTGAATATTTTGTGGTGTAACATCAAGTGACTGAATAAAAACTTGCCACCGTTTTTCAAAATCCTCTAAGTTCTGTGGGGGAGGGGCTTCATTATTGCTATTGGAATATTTTAGTCTTGGATATGGAGAACCTTGTTGTTGATTTCCCATAGCCTAAGAAACTATATTCAAAACGGGTTTTAAAATCAAAACTTGTAAAATTAAAAATTGAAATCTGAAATATGTTTACAAATAAGAACTACATAAAAATTTAAACAAATCAATGATTTGCAAAAAATAAATAATTTATTATTCTTTACTCAGATACACTGTTTTATATTTAATCTTCAATCAATATGTTAGCAAATTTTTGTAAAAACTTTAAAAAATTATATCTGTTTTAATATAGATTTGTTAATTAAGTTTAAAAATGTTAAAAATATAAAGTTACTATTCGTGCTAATAGATGTAACCAGAACACATATAATCAGTTGGGAAGGGTGTATGAAAAAAATTTATGTTTCATAACTTTATGTAATGATAAACTGGAAGATTTTAAAAAGTGTATAAAAATTCACAGGTGTTAATCACAATAAACAAAAATTGTTTTTAATAATTAAAGGGTAATAATACAAGGAAGAATGCAACCTGTTCACATAATTTAACAGTGTTCCCAACATTTAAGCGTATAAACAAATTTAATCCCTAAAACCAGTGACAATTAGCGGGTTATGGGTATGATTACTTTTTACGTGAATCTATTGTTGGGTTTGGTGGGTTTCTGGGTGTTGATATTTTGAACTATATGGTTGTTACCCAGACAACCCCATACAAATATTTTTCGCCTGCCACTCGGCACCCGTTGCTAAGCAACGTTGGAACTGTGTTCGAGTGGGTAGATCATCCGCAAAAAGTGAGCGCTATTGTTAATGCTATAATTGACCGAACGATCCATGGGTCCAACGAGCTGCCGATAGAAGGCCTGTGCTCGATTTCGATTTTTAGGTGCCATTATTCTCCTATCTCTTTCAAAGGTTAACCTATACTCTCATATCATTCATTGTTATGTCCATTCCCATAGTCCTTCTTATCGTCGTCCGTGTTGATGATTATTCTATGGCATGTACACCCTTAGTTATGTTAAATATTCACACAGTATCTCTCTTACCCTTATGCCTATTACAACTACAATGTTCTCTATTATTGATACTAGCATTATTATTGTTACTATTATATGTATTACCTTTAATAATTGTTACTACTATTACATTTATTGTTATTCTTATTACTATAATTACCGTTACATTTATTATTATCACTACTACTATTATTATTATTATTAGTATTATTATTATTATTATTATTATTATTATTATTATTATTATTATTATTATTATTATTATTATTATTATTATTATTATTATTATTATTATTATTATTATTATTATTATTATTTATTATTATTATTATTATTATTATTATTATTATTATTATTATTATTATTATTATTATTATTATTATTATTATTATTATTATTATTATTATTATTATTATTATTATTATTATTATTATTATTATTATTATTATTATTATTATTATTATTATTATTATTATTATTATTATTATTATTATTATTATTATTATTATTATTATTATTATTATTATTATCAAGTTTTTGTAGGGGTTCGACCTTATTCCTCAGTTTTATAAAAATATTTTACTTATATAAAAATTTAGCTGTATTCCATCCTTATTCTACAGTTTCCGACAAAGTATTTTTATTGATTTGGAAAATTTGAGCAGTGTTCCGCCCTTATTTTACAGTTTTATAAGAATATTATACAAACGACTGAACAACATTCCATTTTTCTTTCAATTCGAAAATTTGAGTAGCAATCCGCCTTTATTTTACGGTTTATAAGAATATTACACTAACAACTGAACAACATTCCACCTTTCCTTTACTATTTTCGATAAGTATTTTAATTAATTCGGAAAGTTTGAGCAGCTTTCCACCCTTATTTTATGGTTTTATCCGGATATTCTATCAATTATTGAGCCGAATTCTACTTTTACTTTGCTAACTTTGATAAGTATTTTAGTTGATTCGGAAAATTTGGGCAGCGTTCCGTCCTTATTTTACAGTTTTATGATAAAAGTTTCAATTATTTCCGAAAATGTGCGCAGAGTTCTGCGCATATTTTCCGTCTCAATTCAACATCATTTATTTAATTCTTATATATTATTTAAAACATTCCGATGGCTATTCATTTTAACTGTTGCAACGATTTCGCAATTTTTCCCCGCTACCCATTCCCTCTCTTTGTCCTTATGATCTATTTATGTTCATATTATATTTAATGAGTGCCCACTGGACTACTCGGTGTTAGTGATTTTGAGCCGATTACTGTTAAAGATTTTTGGTCTATTTTTCAGGAAATGGATGGCGAAGGAGCAGCCAAAACTACTTCCCCACCTCCCAACTTTCCCTATAAATAGACAATATTGACGTTCCGGCTACTGCGTTCTCACGCCGTAGCCTTCACGGGCACGAACTATTGACGATTATACACGCACTTACACAGTTCGATAGATTATGTGTAATTTTAATTACTTGCAATTTGTTTTTGGCTGTGGGCCGCAAGAAATATATAAAAAAAATTAAATGTTACCATCTAAATTTAATAAAAGTTTCGAGGCGTAATCGTATATTCTTCATATAAATTCTACATTCATATCATAAAATTCCATAACGCAGGAAATTGAAAAAATACTACAGATTCTTCATATAGACTCTTCATTTCATATCATAAAATTCCATAACTGCAGAAAATTGTAAAAATACTACAGATTCTTCATATAGACTCTTCATTTCATATCATAAAATTCCATAACTGCAGGAAATTGAAAAATACTACAGGAAAGTAATACCACAAATCGACAACAGTAATTTAAAATCAATCTGACCAGCTACAGCTAACAGTAGAATTAAATTTGTCTCTGCACACAGCCTGTTAATTTTGGTCTGATCTTGTCTGGTCAATTTGGCTGTACACAGTCTGTCAATTTGGTTGAAATTTGGTTGTCAATTTTGTGCTGAAAATTTGTGAAAACACATCAGTATATATACCTACAATTCGACCTCAACCTTACGTGTTATTTTTATTGCGATTAAACAAATTTGACCTTGAAATTATTTGTGTTATCTAAATTAAATTTTTATTAATTTCTTAATTTAAATTGGTAATTTATTTTTAACATTTTTAAATAAATTTATTCAACCAAAAATATTTTATTTTTATTCATTTAATTCATTAATTTTTACTTTTATATAAATGGTCATTTTACGGTCAAATTTTTCATGTTATTATGTTATGTTTTATGTAGATTTCGTGCGGTTCTTGATGCATTTTGTATTTATTTTATTTTACTTTTTATTTTAATTTTATATTTATTTATATTCTCTCAGATTTTAAAATGTTTAGTTGGTGTTGTATATTGTATTTTAAGTTATCTTGGTGCTGGGTTTTCGTGCTGTATTACTGATGCATTTAAACAATTCTCAAGGCTATTTGTGTACTGGCCCAACAGGTTACAGGGTTTACTCTAATTGGTCTAAATTGTTGTCGCTAACGCAACCTACATACAAAAATTAAGATGGATGTTTACCATTATGTACCTATCGCTAAGGGACGTAGGTAATGTATCAGATTGTAGAATGTTAGCTTAAAGATGGCACAACTACTTTTACTTCCAAAACTTTGGCATACTTACAGGTTCACGGACTGTCAATAGAAGACCTGTGTCCGATTTCCACTTATCGTAATTTTCGCTACCTGAGCTTGAACTATAAATAAAAGGGGATTGTGTCCGTTTTTTCAGATAGGTAAAACTAAGCAACAAATTTATTTTAACAAATTTTATTTAAATTGGATTATATAATTGCAACCAAAATTACAAACGTAGTTATACGTTACATACAGCATGAAGTGTTTTTGAGTTTCTGACTGTTTCTTCAAGTTCCCGAGAATACGCGCTTCTTTTTAGGGTGGTCATTGAATCTTTTCAATTTACCCAGTTTAAATGTTTTTCTGTCAAGGTTGATTCTCGGGTATTCGAGGACTTAATTAATTGACTGGCTTTTCTCTTCAACTGGAATATCTCTACTGACACTTATTTCATTTTAAAGCATAATTCTTGCGCAAAATCACGGTAAGCAGCAAGTTGATTTACCTCTGCTTTCGGATTTTAGATCTGAAAATTTAGTGCTAGAATCTCCACTTGGTCCTGCTTTACAGCCCGCTCCTTAATTCTTCACTCGCTTGATGAAACTTTTTCATCTAGTCTGCTTTGAACCAGGGGTCTTCATTGGCCAACATTTCATCTTCAATCTTTGGCTCGCTGGTTGGTTTCATCCTTCTCCCTCAATAACAGATTGACTTCATTTGGAAAACCTGTGATTAATTTCTCCCGTCAAAAATGACGGACTTTCTCTGTTTGAAGTTTAGATTTACATTAATTAGTTATTTTTATTTTCTAATGGTTTGAAAATCTAAAAATATATTTTTCTATAAAGATATTTTTATTTATTTCATAATACAAAATGCTTAATTTAATAGTTCTTTTATTACAATAATTTTAGTAAATGTGCGAGTGTTTCCGAAAAACGCACCTTTTTTGGCAAAAACTGATGTATAACAAATTGTGTTTATCTGTCACAACATCTGATAAAATTTGGGCATGAAAAATTTAAATGGACGAAAAATTATCAAATGTCGTCTATTTGGCGTTAAATAAGACAAAAATTATACAAAATAATACAAAAAATACAAAAAGATGTAAAAAATAAATTAAAACATTGAAAAATAATTTATAAACAATAAAAACTAATAAAATCATCCAATTTCATCAAACCAGCTCCAAATTCTTCAAAAACCTTAATTTTTAGAAAATAACTATGAGAATTAAGCTTAGGATGTAATAAGGAACGTTAATAAAAAGAATCATGAAAATCAGACAACAGGAGAAAAATGATGAAATATGGTAAAAACGTTTAGGCGTTTTGTTTTATCGCATCAAAACCTGTGCGTGTAAAACCACCCTATATAAGTCGATGCCAGATCGACAGAAAATAATACTAATTTTTAGAAATTCTTATACGATTTTGATAAATTCTACGAAATTTTTCGGAAACCCATTAGCAGTAAGGAGAAGCTAATTTCATTTTTAATTTTATTATTATTAACCTGTACTGATGACAAATTATTTTATTGTTAAAAATGTAAAATTTAAATATGTGAAACATTTTTTATGCTCATTTATAGTGAATTAGGAGAAAGAATTAAAATGTTTTTTTTCAAATATTGTTGTGTTATAATTTAATCGCTATAATTGAAAATTTAATAGATGAATCATTTCCCTATTTTAGATAAACCTAAGTTTCCTCGCATTGACAAAATCTACGAAATGCCTCACGATTAAATCCAAATCTTCTTATTAATTGACAATGTCAAAATTACTAAAAATATTAAAATTCAAAGCAGCTCGATTGATGGGACAAGTAAAGAAGCTCTTACCAAATATCATGGATGAAATTTAATTGACCCAGTTAATTTGATTCAAATTTTTAATATATAATTTGCTTGTCTCGAATCGATAGTTTTGGAATAAACATAAATTGTTTAATAAATAATAATATTTAAATAAATGAAAATAGTATTATTTCAATTAAAATAATAATAAAAGGGCCCTTAATTTAAATGAGCATGAATATCTTCTGTGGTAGCTAGTGAACCCAAAGATTTTCTAGGGTATTAGCAGTCATGACAATATGGCTCACCTTTTACTAGAAACCACCAATTAGAATGCATTTTCAACGTCATTTTTGACAGGTATCCAATGGTTATATCTCTTGTGTATGCATCTGGTGGGAATTCCTTGAAAATCGCCTTGAAAATCTTTTACCTTTTACCCATCAGGTGTCCAGCAATGCATCGTATCTTTAGCAAAAATCTTTAAATTTTAATGATTTCAACCACGAGTTAAAGCAACATACAGCTGATCATGACCAAAAACAGGTTCAGGCAGATTAACTCCAACAACAGAAACCCGATTATTGATTGGTAAATATAATTGTTTACTCTCTTTCACAATAGCAATATCACTGAGCGTTACATTCATACATCATTACAACCAACATTATATATATTAATTATATTTTATAGATTTGCATAAAAATAAAAATGCATTGATAAGGTGAAACGGAAAAATGAATAAACTTAAATTTTATATCTTTACATATATAATGATAATTTATATATGTTTTCTAATTATTGCCATCAATGTATGATGGTGAAAATGGTAGGGGTGCGATTACTTAATAAAGGTAGCGATGGAATGCTTGAGCCGAGTTGCGTAAACCAAAAGGCGTTTTGGCGTATTTAAATAGCCCAAAGGAAGTGATAACTGCAGTTTTTAAAATATCAGTCGGGTTCATTGGTATTTTGCCTTATCCGTTTCTTAAGTCAAGAGTCAAGGATATTTTTGCTGATGAAAGGCGATTGAGAATGTCAGAAGGTAAAGGCATCGTATATGCGTTGTGAATTGTTACGGAATTTAAACTCAGATAGTCTCCGTATGGTGTGTAGTTGCCATCCTTTTTGGTGAAAACATGGATTTGGAAAGCCCAGGGTGAAGATGACCTCCGGATAGTACCTGCATCTTCTAGTTCGGTAAATTATTCTTTCGCTTTCCTTTGTTTGCCTGGTGTTAAAAGGCGCGCTCGTTGGCCTAGTGGTGGAGTATCCGTGATGTAGATTTCGTGTGTTGAATGTGGTTTTCATATTTGATGGTTAACGTATTTGATTGTCTAAGCAAGCCTTTAATGAGGTTAAGGTGTTTTTCGTCGGTATCGGTTGAGAAAATGTTTTCTTTAAGTGGTTTTCTATCGTCGTGTATGATGTTTTGGGTAACGCACCGTAAAAGCAGTTCATGTTTGAAAGGAAATCTAGTCCAAAAATTGCAAATAATATTAGAGCTACATGAAATTTCAAGGAGAATATTTTTCAAAGTCCTTCAATTTCAAAGCCAATTTTGCAGATTCCAAGTGTACTTGTAGCAGTATTGAGTATGGTGATATTATTCGTTTTTCAAGAAATGTTGGTGGGAGGATATAGAAGCAAGAACCAGTGTCTACAAGAAATTTTATTGTCAAAGTTATAGACCGGGAAAAAATACTAAATAAGTTTGATCTGACATTTACTAGGAATATTGTTAGTGGTGGTAGAAGAGGAGCCTGAATAAGTGAAATTAAAAGTGATAACAAGGTATTAATAGGGTATCGTTTTTGTGTTGTTTTAGGGTTCTGGTAATACTTACACTCTTCAAAACAAGGGATGGCGTAAGTGTGATCTCTCGTGTGGTGAATGCATTTTAAAAGAACCTTGCATGTCAGAGGTCTATTTCTCCGCTGGGATCCTATTTGACAGTTCAGAGCTTCCGTATGGCATTTAGAGTGTTAGAAGCACAAATTTCCGTCCCGTTGTTTATGTGGATCGAAGAGTGGTGCAACCTTGCATTTTTTTGTTGTTGTTTTGTGTAGTTGAGGTGTATGAGATTCGTGTTCAATTGTTTGATTCCATCCATTGGGTTTTATTGGTCGTCGTTTATTTATGGTATCGGCGGTAGTGCTTAAAATATTTTATCAGATATTTTTGCCAATTTGTTTATGTCGTCCGTGTTTGACGCTGTTAGAAATTCATGTGTTAAATGGGTAAAGCTGAAATGAAAAATAAATGTTTGAGCGTGTCGCCTGTTTGATCGACGTTGATTTGTAGTGTTTTTAAGTCTATTATTTTCTTGAGAAATTCGGAAGGTCGTCTAGACTCCTGAGAGCATATCCTACTACTCATTTTCTATCGAAAATAATGTCCAAGTCTCATATCCGATATTTTTGGTTTTGATATAAATTATTTAATATATAATTACTATTTGTTTTAAACATACAGTAAAACCTTTTATTTTATCAAGTTTTGATAAATTACTTATTTTTAATATATAGTTATGGAATAATTTACCTATGATGGACAATTTGTCATTTTTTATTATAAATAAATAGTATATGGAGTAAAAACTTATACGATTGAAAAATACAGTTAGTGAAAAACAGAGACAAACTGTTTATTTTACTGCAACGATAACTCAGCACTTAGACAAGGCAATAAGTTAAAAATAAATCAAATATAGAGACATTGAGTAAACACCAAAATAACCATCTAAAAACAAATTAAATAAAAGACATGTAAATAAAAATTAAAATAATTTCAAGTGCAACAACAAAAGTACTAAATTAAACACAGAAATAGTAAAAAATAAAGCACCAAAAATGAAATAAATTCAAAAATATATCCTAGCAATAAAAAAGAATAAAAAAGTAATATTTGGTTGGTACTGCCCAGTATAAAATAGCAAAGTTTTTAGATGGATTATTAAAACCGTTAATGCGATCAGAGTTTGAATGTAAGGATAGCTTTGAGTTTGTGTCTTGTATTGCAAAGCTACAAAAACGAAGTATGAATGATGTTATGGTTTCGTTTGATGTTTGTAGTTTGTTTACGAATGTACCACTGATTGAGACGATTGACTTATGCTGTGCGTTGTGGGATGAAAATGATTCGGAACATCACATTTTGGATAGAAGGACATTTCGTAAACTTCTTGAATTTGCTACTTTAAATGTCAATTTTCTTTTCAATGATGAATGGTATCAACAAATAGATGGAGTCGCTATGGGTTCCCCTTTAGCACCAACGATGGCATCAATATTTTTGGCTAGTTTGGAAAAGAAAATTGCTTCTTTCCAATTTGAAAAACCTTTTGTTTATAAAAGGTATGTGGATGATATTTTTCTTGTATTTTAAAACCAGAAACATGCAGAGCCGTTTTTGCATTTTATGAACAGTTTGCATAAAAACATTGTATTCACATGTGAAACGGAGAGAAAGTCATCAATTGCGTTTTTAGATTTGCTAATTCAACGCAAAGATAAACAGTATGAGACAGAGATTTATAGAAAACCAACTGATACTGGTCTTTATACTTCTCCAGAAAGCTTTTGTGAATTTAAGTATAGGCGAAATATGGTGAAAGGATTGATTTATCGTTCATGGGCTTTATCTTCTACTTTTGCTAATTCGGTAAAAAGTGTTGATAAATTGGTTGAGTTGTTGATAAAGAATGGATATTCTAAATCATTTTTATTGTTGATGATAAAAGAGACTGTTGATAAATTGATTAAAAATCCTAAGGATCCATGTTTTGGAAAGTCTGAGTGTAATTTGTCAAATGGGTGTGAATTGAGTGTTGATCTAAATAATAGTAAAAATGGATATAAAAAAATTGAGCCTAAATATGTGTTAGTATTGCCGTACTCTGAAGGTATTACAAATTATAAAAGGAAGTTAAGTAAACAGATGGGAAATTTAGAGTATAAGATCGTCTCTAATTCGTGTAAGGTACGCAATATGTTTATTGATAAATTAAAAACTCCGGTTGGATTGTGTTCTGATCTCGTTTATCAATTTACATGTAATGGGTGTAATGCCACATACATTGGAGAGACTTCCCGTCATCTCTGTACTCGAGTTCTAGAGCATTGTCGATTGAAGGGTTTGACCAATATTAGTGAGTACAATAGAGGCTGTAAAAGTGAAATAGGAATGTCTGATTTTAGAATTTTGTTGAGAAGTTTTAATAATTATTGGGAACGCGTGATATATGAAGCATTGCTGATAAGGTCATTGGATCCAAAGATTAATGTACAAAGTGCTGTGACTACGAATGTTTTGAATGTTTTTAAATAGTTTACGTATGTTAAATCATGTTTGTTTTTTAATATTATTAAAATAATTGAAAATTTTAAATTACATTAATTTTTTAAAAATTATAATATAAGTGAAAATTTTAAATTTTAAATTAATTAAAAGTGAATTGAAAATATTTTTAAATATTTATTTATTACAAAATAAAATAAATAAAAAAATAATTTGTTTAAATTAAATGTTACTTCATAATATTTTTAGTTGGTTTTGAGTACCTGAAGATGATAGTTATGTTATCGAAATATATCGTTCGAAAAGTTTTTTATTGGCGTTATCTTTTAATTAAGTCGTTGCCAAATTTATTTAATTATTTACAAAAAAGATTAAATTATATATGAAATATAAGTTAGGAATCTAATAAATGGAAATTTCCATATTGTAAAGATCCAAAATCTATCAAAGCATCACGCAAGCAGAAACTAAATTAAATTAGAAATTTAAGAAAAAATTACGAATTATATTGAAAGTTTAAATTAAAATTTAAAAATATAAATGACACAAAATCCATCATGGCGTTGTAAAAAAATTAAATTAAAAATCAGAAAAAATACATGATAAAAGATTCACAAAACTCGCCAATTGAATTAGGAAATATGGAAATAATTAAATAAAATTTTCTACAATTTCGAATTTGTTTCAATTCAGTAATTTGCACACATCAACAATGCACACTAAATCTAAGTATAAATACTGTAGAAATTCAGCTGTAAATTAATGTCAGGTCTATGCCAACCTTTTTTTATGCACATCTTAACTTTTTAATTGTTTTGGTGACAGTAATTATTTTCACTAACCGATATAATTTCTATTGTTTTTTTATTACATTGTTTTAATTTTGTAATGTATTATAACAGTGGTTCTTAATCTTTTGGTAATGAAGGAACACTTTTTTATCTCAGGTTTTGGCGAGACAACTGGGGTCCTTTTAACCAAGTACCGAAGAACAAAGGTGCAAGATTTGCGCGAAGAACAATACCTACCTAAATGTTATGGTTGGTGTTGCGGAGAGGGAAGAGGTCCCTCAAACCACAAGATTTTATTTTGTAAAAGTACTCGTGAAATTGCAATTTTAAAACATTCCAATATAAAAATGAAACTAAATTGAATTCTGAAATAAAATATATTTCTGAATATCTAAATATGGCGGAACACTTCACCTAATTCTAAGGAACACCAGTTAAGAAGCACTGTATTATAACAATAAAAAGTGTTTAATGATAATGTTCCTTTAGGTTTTTATTTTTGTTAAAGTTATTTATGTAGCTACCTTTTTTACGGGTTCACAGCCCAAACACAAAAAACACTCTAAAGATAGTAAAGTGACTAAAAAGCAAGATACATTACATTAAGTCCTTGGTTCTCAAAGCATGTTCCACGATGCACTTTCAAAAAAATCAAATGTACAATTTAATTAAAAATTGTTTGAAAATAAAAATCAATTCAATGTAAAATTTACACGTATTATTCGGCTTTGTGTGAATAAAAATATCTTTTGGGTTAAATTACTTATTGGAAACATAAAATATTATTACAGTGCTCAAAATTCTGTTGTTCTCAATAAATAAATTAGCATCAATAAATATCGATACATATTTTATTTATATATATATTATTTCCTAAAAGTAGTACTTTGAAGCAGGATTCTGTTTCGTTTTTAACCTATAATAATGGAGTTTTTTTTGCTAAAATTACTCTGTGTTTTATTGCTCTTTTGGTTTTAAAAAAGTTAGCAACCGGTGCCCCTTGTTTTAAAGTTTATGCTGTATTGTAGATGTTCCGCCTAAAAATATGTCAGAGTTTAATGTTCCCTGACTTCAAAAAGCAGTGACTGGTAGAACACTGGAACGTACTACACAATCCTATGTAGTATATTGATCAAACAAGGATGAAAAGCTCTCGAGACGGAAAATCTGAACTGAGAATTCCAAATTTGTTCCTAAAAAACGACGACTACAATAATATTTATTTAAAAAAAGAGATATTGGGATTATCAAAATTTCAAACCAGAACTAAACGAATTAAGGGAAAATAATTGCATAGAGGAAACATTGCAAATAAAGTATGGATACCTAAAGGTGCTTACTATTTTTTAATATAATGTATTGTTTAAAACTCTTAGTGTCATTATTATGAACATTTACAAATTGCATGAATGGAAATGAGAAAAAAAGATACAATTTTTCCGTATCTGTATGCAAAGCAAAGCCATTTTGGCAAATTTATAAAAAAAATTTAAATTTTAAAAATTAAAAAAATTTCATCATTCAACTTACTAACTCACCAATGCACTATTTTACAAATAAGATTTTTCAATCCAAAATAAAAAATTTAATTTAATAAAAAAGCGATGCCACGCAAATTGCGGTGCATAACCAATTGCTTTATAAAATTCTCCAAACTTTTCTATTCGTGAATATTCGGAAAAAATAATTTGATTAAAAAATTGACTAAAACACCGCCTGAAATTGGAAGCATAACTTTAATAAGCACAGAAAGAATAAAATTAAAAGTTTTTAATTTTCAAAAAAAAAAAAAATTCGACTCTGTTTATGGATTAAAAATTTGAGCCTCATTAATTTCCTGTGACATTTGATGAATGAATATGAACAGAACACTTCATTTTAGAATGCACTTGAGATTCCATCATTCTTGGATTTTCATTTACTGAAATTTAATTACAAGCATAAAAACAATTTTATTAAATTTCGAATTTCTATATAGTTTTATTATCAGTTAAACTTGTGAATATAAATTATTTTATAGATTTGTTTTAATAATGATTTTTTATTTTAAGGATTTGCTATTGAAAAATCGTTTCTTGGGTGATACTAATCCTTATATCAAGTGTCATGTTTTTGTTTTACTTTTCAAAAGCTTTCCTTTGTCTTTTGGGCTTGGTTTTTTTCAAATTGGTTTTCTAACAAAGATCCCCTTAGTATATTTTAGCACAAAGACATTTAAAAATTTGGCTGCCCATTTAACAAAGAATTTTTATATATTTTTTAAAGTGGTCATGATATTATGTAGATATTGTTTTTGTGAATATAGAGTTAGATTTTATATTCAATGGTTACACTCTGACTTTCTCAGTATTCAAATAAGGTGTGTTAAAACCTTTAAAGGGTTCTAAATTTCCGAATTTTCCTCCAAATCATTAGTATTTATACCTGTTATGGTTACAATCTTTAGTGTGTAGATAGAGTCGTGTGTACTCTAAATTAGGGTCTTAATTTAACTTATTTTATCCATGGTTTATCTAAATCAGCCATGGCTAACCAGTGGCCCGCAAAGCAATTCTAAACATCAGCTCAATAATTGGCTTTTTTAGAATTTATAATCAAATTAAGCATATTTTAAATTAAAAAATTGATTCTAAATTTACTTGAATTGTAAAAACGAGTTATATTTATTTCAATAGCCAAATAAAATTATTTTACATCAGATAATATCACGTCATGCTCAATATCTACTTTTTTCATGCACAAAGAACGCGATATTAACCGGTATCGACTGTGTTACAAATCCGTTAAAATAAAGTAATTTTTAAAATATAATAATTAGTGCTTTTTTGCGTAATCTGCAATTACACACTACAACAGGTGAGATGAAACAAAAATATGAAACTAGCTTTTGTTGTTTCATCTCTCCTATACATTAATCACGCAAGTTTTCAATCAATGAAATTATATGCAATTTTACTTACTTTAAAAACAAATGACAATATCATATTCATAATTTAAATAAATTTATAGCTGATTACTGGTGAAGTTTTTTCAAGAAATCAAAAAAATTAAAAAAGCCATATTTGTTGCTTTCCGAGTTCAGTTTAAAGTTTATTTATACTGCCTCGCTTTGTAAAAGTCATTTTTAAACACAAGAATTTTTGAGGACTTTTAAAAGTAAGTAACAGTTGCTAGTTTTAAATATTATATTAAATTATTAATAATATTATTTTAGATGACATCTGAAAAAGGATCCAATAAAAGAAAATATGAGTCTCCAAACCGAAAATTTCAAGAGAAATGGGAAGAAAAATATTTTTTCATCGAAAATAAAGACTCAGCTTTATGTTTGATTTGTCGCAAAACTGTGAGTGTCTTGAAAGACTACAATTTAAACCGGCACTATACCTCACGACACGATTCATTTGCTAAAATTATTGGTGAGGAACGCAAAGCAAAGTTAGTTGCTCTGAAAATAAATTACAAGCGCAGCAAATGATCTTCAAAAAACCAGTTGGTGAGGCAAATAGTATTGTCAGAGCTAGCTTTAAGGTCTCACATATTATTGGAAGAAATATGAGACCATTTTCTGATGGTGAATTTGTCAAGGATTGTATGATTTCTGTCGCCGAAGAATTATTTCCTGATAAAATTAAGCTGATAAAACAGTTGAGCTTATCCAGGCAAACGGAGACACGACGAGTAGAATTGATTTCCGATAAATTAAGAACTACTCTTAATATCACATAGCACAACTAGGAATCTTTATCAGAGGCATTGACAAATATTTCAACATTTACGAAGAATTATTGGATCTTCATTCCTTAAAAGACACGACCAAAGGAGTTGATATCATAGTTGTTGTTTCCTTGTTTGCCAACAGTAAATTCCAATATAGCAAATTGTCTGGCGTAACAACTGATGGTGCCCAGGCTATGGTCGGAACAAACGTTGATGATGTAGTCTTACTACTTCAGCATTTGAAAAAGAACGATATTGATGTCTCTAAGCTATTTAAGATTCATTGCTTCCTTCATTTAGAAAATTTGTGCGCCCCGATCGTTGAAAATGGAACTTGATGACTGTCGTTTTTGGAACTGTTAACAAAATTAAAAATAACGCACTGAAACATAGGTAATTTCAAGAATATTTGAATGTAAATCGTGCTGAATATGGAGATTTGATTTATTTTTCGAAAGTTCGTTGGTTGAGTTGAGGAAAGACACTCAGACGATTTTACGAAATCCATGAAGAGATTAGATTATTCATGCTTGGAAATGCTGATGATGTAAAAGAAACCTATGATGAACAGTGGCTGCTAGATTTATGTTTCGTAGTAGAAATCACTGAAAAACTCAACAGCCTTAATGTCGAATTGCAAGGAGAAGAAAAGCTCATAACAGATTGCTTTCAAAAAATTCAATCATTCGTTGCAAAGTTAGATTTGTGGATCAAGCAGTTGGACAATAATGTGGCATGGTATTTTCCCTTACTAAGTTACTTTGAGGTTGTAAATGGTTCAAAACGTTTTCGTTGTTATACAGATATTCTTCGGGAACTGAAATTTGAATTCCAACGTAGATTCGCCGTATTGGATAAATTTAATACAGAATTAGCTTTATTTTTAACACCATTCCATGTTAAGGCTGACGAAGCCCCATTTGAGTATCAAATGGAATTGATTGATCTTCAAGCTCGTGAAGACTTGAAACATTGGCTCAACGAAATGCCTAAAATTGAGTTTTACAAAATGTTTGTTACAACTGAAAGTTTCCCGAATCTCAATACTCTTGCCTTGATGATAATTAGTGTTTTCCTTACTACATATAGTTGCAAAGCATTATTCGGAAAAATGAAACGCATTGACTGACAAACATCTTAGTGATCAATTGAGAATTTGTTCAACAAAATGTGAGATCAACTTGTCCAAACTCTCGGAGAAAATTGAGAAGCAGCAATTGCATTAAATTTGTTTAAATACTATGCACTGTTTACTGCATACTATTTACTATGTACTATTTACTGAAAATAATGAATAAATTTACTGAAAATACTGAATGAATTTATTGTGACCCGCGATAATTATTTTTCTGAAAATTTGGCCCTTCGATTGATTTGGGTTGGCCACCACTGATCTAAATCTTCCTAGAGTAAAAACATTTTTACACTTGAGATTTGGCTCAAACATGGAGAATTTGTTAGACCATAACCTCCTAGGTTTCAAAAGGGTAAAAGGTCACCAAGGTCAAAAGTCCAAAATTTTAAAAGTCATCTTAGTTTAAAAATCTTAAATTTTTACACCATTTAAAATTTTTTGAAACTTTAAAAATTTATAAAATGTCTGTCTTGTGGAGTAATATTATAGTCTATTTGTCCATTAAAAGAGGATGTATTATTCAATTTATTGTCTTTTAAAATAGGAAGGATATGTTCGAAATTCAAATCTTTTAAAATTAAGTACAATTTTATATTTTAAAAAACTTGCAAAATTTAGCTGCACGACAACACTCGTCAATATGACCAAGGAAGCCATTCACCTAGAAGTGCTACCACATCCGCCGTATTATACCGATTTGGGTACAATGGATTTCCACCTCTTTCAATCTCTTTCAAAAGCTATGCGCTGAGTTTCGTTCAATTCTGCGACAGAATTGAAAGCTTGGTTGGATAAACTTTTCGAGTCGAGACCAGGTGATTTCTATTACCAAGTTATTGAAAATTTTGTTGAATATTTTGAAGAAGTAGTAAACAACTAGGAGAATGTATTAGTTTTTATCTTCTATTGAAAAATAAAATTTTATAAAAAACGGCGGTAACTTAGTTGCCGACCTTTTACATATATCACGATGAAAGGATATATGTCATTAAAAGGAGCAAGAAATTCTCTAAATAATTGAGTATAACAAACCTTTTAAATTTTAAAAACTTAATAAAATTTGAATTATTATATATTTAATGTTTAAATTTGAAAATAATATTTTACCTAATTAATCCTTACAGTTATTATTTAATGTTTTAAATATATACTTGTACAGATCACTGGAGAAGATAGAGTAAAGAATATTAAAATGATGCTATTTATATTAATAGTATATTTTGTTTTAATATTCTGGTTTTGATTAAATATAATCTTCAAAATAAATAATATATTAATACCTGTTATAAAACCAAAAGAAGCGAGAAAGATTTTTATATTAATTTTTATTTGACCAAAACAAGTAAAACTGAAAACAAATCAAATTACATAATTATTAATTAAAAATATTGTGGAAAAACAAATCCAATACTTTTCCATCTTCTTAAAAAGATTATCCGGAAAAGAATAATTATCAGTAAATAATAAATACTAAACAGGAACAATTATTTATTTTCCCAAGTGTTTCATTAATAAATTCATTTCTCAATTTAATGTCGAATTTAGTATTTCATTAATTATTATAATTTTTATAATAAATACTTTTTATAATAATCTCAAATTTTAATACTTATAATTTATTTTATCTTTATTTCACAAATAATAAATTACCAATAAAATATTATTTATGATTCAATAAAAGATACGGAACTACCGAGTGTAAAAAATATTTCATGAATTAAATATAAATTTATGAACATATTTGTAATTAATTAAATGATTTTATTTAACATCACTTGTTTTCAGACTATAAATAAATATTTATCTTTATTTAACAAACATTGAAAACATTGTGCGAATAATTTGCATGGAATATAAAACAAGATAATATATTAAAGAAATTTTAATCAAAAGAATTTCAGTGAATATCTTAAACTTATTTCATTAACAGAGATCCAAAAAGATTTAATGAGAAAAATTTGAAGAAATAATTTAGTCATCGAAATTTACAAGATAACGCAAAAACTATATAAAAAAAGGCTGTGCCGAAAATTAGTGAATACCTTAAATCAGGGCTTCTTAAACCATGGGTCATGACCCCATTTGGGGTCGCGTAGCAAAATTCTGGGGTCGCGAGAGATAAAAATACAATTTAACAGAAAATGTTTTTTAACTTGTAAAATTATTGTTATAAAAGATAAAATAACAATTATCGTAGATAAATATATCATAAAATCTTCTAGTTCGGAAAGATTGTTTGTACCTGCATTTCTATTAAGAGTATTGTAATAACTTGAATAACATTTACTATGAATTAGAAGATGTTATAGGAATTTAAAAAAAATATAAATTTATTTTTCTTTTATATTTGTATGGGTTCGTCAAGAAACTCGCAATCATAAATGGGGTCGTGAATTACAAAAGTTGAAGAAGCTCTGCCTTAAATAAATCTGATTCATAGTCAAATTTGGTAGAAAATATTATGTCACTTATAAAGAAATCAGAGATGAAACACAAAAAAATGCCCTTATAATATATCAAAAATATCAAGAACATTGTTCAGGATATCGTAAAAAAGTTTATACTTCTTTAGTGTATTGACATTAAAAAATATAGAAGATAAAGGTAAAATAAAAGTATCTAATCAAACCGAAGAAAAAACAATATTCAATTATCCTAAATTCTTTAATTTTGTTTGTATATATTGTTGGTTAGTTAAAATAATTACTCGTCTTTTTGAAATTTTGTCACATTCATGATTTTTTCAGTTGAGTATCATAACGCAATCAAGGTCCTCGTTTTGTAGAAAAAAACATCTAGTGAAATCTCAGACATATTGCAAGTCACCTTCTAGAAAGATGAATCACTGATGACCTATATAAAATATTAGGCTAGAGCAGCGTTTCTCAACCTTTCTGTTATTGCGACTCAGTTTAACAACGTAAATATTCTTGTTGGTCTATCGAAAATTATAGTGTCATAGTGAAAATGGTCCGATATTCGTACATTTAATTTTATTAGTAAAATGTGACTGTTTGCTATAAATGCACAGTAACAGGATCAAGAAAGTCATTAATTAATAACATAATATATTTAACTGGTATTTGTTTCATACTAATAAACTAAATAATAAATATAATAATTTATTTATTGGTAATATGTAATTATAAACTGAATTTTTATTTAAATATATATATATATAAATTTTTTAATTATACAATTTCTTTTATATAATCTTCAACAAAGTTTTAATTTTGTTTTTAAATATACTCGGGCCCCCCAAGTTGGCGCGTTCCACAGGTTGAGAATCACTGGGTTAGAGAGTTCTATTGGGTTCGTGACGGGATCAAAACTAACACAAAAACGTTAAAACTTCAAAGATATAATTACTTAGAAATAATTTTTGATAAATAAATAATTAAAAAATTATTTTTAAATAAGATTATTAAAATAAAAGGTAAATGAAAACTTATGTATTGTTGAATAACTATAGCAAGAGATCGGTTATACAAAACCGTTATTTCTAAGAATCAAGGCTGATCCTAAATTCGCCATAGCTTGATCTAGGTAAAATGTATAAGAAGAGGGTTTCCATGATTTTAACGTTATAGACCCAGTAATTGGTATTTAATCAAAAAGCTATTCCATTTTTTTGGATCAAAAAGGTGAATTTCTCAATGATTTCGAAGTTCAAGGTATCATAAATAATATTCAGTCTATGCAAGCTGCCATTCTCAAAAGTATTTAAATAACAAACATACGACTCTGGTTTCTTCGAGACAGTACTGATTGAACACATCAGGTGTTTTTTGAATTCAAATTTAAGCTACCGGTGATCAGGCTTTTCCAATACCTAAAGAAAAATTAACGAGGGACAATATGTGCAACATAGAAGGATATGAAGGCTTCTGTGGAAGAATTCTTTACACTATGGTCCCATGATTTCTTTAAAGATACTTTTCATAAACTGGTTTCACATTACCAAAAATGTGTAGATCGAAATTAGGTCTATCCTGGAAAACAATACAAATATATGTTATTGTTTGTATTTTGTAAATTTTATGTACCACGGGTCAGGCACTCATTGAACACAACACGTATATAAATTACTGAAGATTTACTTCAAGTTAAAGAAAAAATAGTTTAAAATTTTCAAAGAATCGGAAAAGAATGATTTGACAACAATTAAACTTATCATTTGATTTTACAATGAATGAATAAAGATAATTCAACGGTTCAAGTATAATTGTTTTGGGTAAAAACTTTAGCCATTAGTCATAAAAACTAGTATAGACAATACAACATTTCCAAATTTGATCTAACATAAGCCGAAAATGTACATATACTTATTAGTTGAATATTTAGATCCACGGGATAACTATATCCGAATCTATCGATACCCATCAAAATTGCAACCAAAATTAAACACAATATTAAGTTATTTGCACGAAAGCATATTATCAACCTCCGTAAACAAAATTATCACATGAGAATCACACACAAATTGCTTGCTTATAGCAGATTCAATCTGAAAATGGTTTAATTTGAAAATACCAACCTAACAAAACCAATTATTTGAAAAATTCTATAAATATTTGTTCACCATTGATCTGTTTTCTTTTGATATTTCATATATAGTGAACGCATAAAGTTAATTTAAGTAATAATATTTGAAAATGTATGTACATGTAGTATATAAGTAGCAACAATGAACCATGGATAAGGATTTTGACCATTCCCCCACAAGTAGACTGATAAAAGTTTAGGAAAAACTCAGGAGTCATTATTAATTTCCACACTCACAAAATGGTTGTATATAGTTCTTGCAGAGTGCTTGGTCTTGATGTTTTTACCATTTTTTCATGATGACATAACATTTTCAATTGAATTGAGATCCAGACTTATTGCTGACTACACAAGAACTTGAAGTTGCGCCAGTTCGAGAAAATCCATGGTTTGTCAGACCACATCAGATCGAGCATTGTCTTGCTGAAACGCCAGTTAAAAGTACCTTGAAAAACTGATTTCATCGTCGATAAATGGTACCAATTTATTGTTTAACAAGCTCACATACTTGTCTACATTGATATTTCCAACATCATGCAGCCAGAACCACGTTAAATAAAACACCCCACAGACCATAAGTTGTGGGTTGTAGTAGGTAAAACACAGCACGAAGCATACTTTTCTCGTGATCAACGATAAAAGTGCACACGCTTGTCACCGCTACAGTACCTAAGTTCAAATTAACTTTCATCTGATAACAACCAATTAGTGAAATTTGTTTGCCTATGCTGCAAGCACATTCGATATATAATACTCCTGTGAATAGTCTTTAGGGATCAGAATGGGATATTCAGGATCACAGGTTGACTTCTAGACCTCGGAGTCACATAGTATCTCTTTGAAACATGGAAAAGGAAGCAATCTATTAGTTTATTGAAAATTATGTCATTCCATAACAAGGACGATAACTCGATGTGTTTAGCCGTGGTGCAACGGTCTCTATCAAGCGGAGTGTTTTCTTCAGTCTGAGATTGACACTGGCGCCGATGTAACACATTTCACGCTGTTTTTTGTCGAAGGTGAAGATAACAAGCAACAGATTGTTATGATTAACTATTACCAGGCTTAACACATATGAGACAAGCGATGTCGTCCGACAATCGTTTACCTAGCAAGATGGAGTGAATGGTTAAAAAATGGACTCTATAACTGTTAAAGATTACAGACTTCAACACCCGTCTTCACTTGCAACACATCACATACAGCCACCCACTTATTGTCTTCATTAATTCATAAGACAAAATGCAGTGATAAAACAACAAAAGTTTACAACTGTCACAAAAGTACAGGTGAGTCAACTTGCTGTGTTCTACTAGAGCTTCTGATTTCTCGACCTTTTTTCATTTTTCGAGAAACGAGAAATTCGATAATTTTGTTTTAAGATTTATCGAGAATTCTCGAAAAATTTTAAAATAAAAATTCTTTCATTTATTTAAAAAAACATTTATATGTTCAAAAAATATTTGAATTTAAGTAACATTTGGAATAAAGAAAATAAAAACAATATTTTATTTTTAATAATAAAAACAGTTAATTCCATTTAATTTTTAAAAAATAAAAAATCATAAATATAAAAACAATTATAAAAATAATAAATTCAATTTAATTTCCTTGGTTTATCCTTTTAAATATTTTTTTAAAAAACTTAATTTTAAAATTTCTTTTGTATTTTGAAGTAACTTTTCAAAAAATATAATACGTCTAATGAAGATTCGGAAAGGCTACTTCTTTTTTTAGATTCAATTGAAAAATTACGTTCATTTTGTGTTGACGTTGACTTTATTGTCATTAATGCATCCAAAAAGAGTTTTAAATTTTTGGTTGTCTATGAGCTGTCGAACCCGTACCCTACCCCCTCTCAAGGTCAAGGTCAAATTTTTCAAGGTCAAGATTCAATTTTCAAGGTCAATATATAGGCAGAATTTAATTCTCTATAAGATGACTTGATTGTAAATGTAAAATGTTGTAATGTGTGTAATACACATGTGTTTTGTTGTATTATTGGTACTTTTACATAATTTCCAAACTGTAAATTACAGTCTGTAATGGAATATTTTTTAAAATAAAGTATTTCTAAAATTTAATTCTCTATAACATGGCTTGATAGTAAATGTAAAATGTTGTAGATTTCTCGGAAATTTTGAACTCCATTGATAGTCACCCAACAAGAAATTCATTTATTTTTGGTTCAAATGGTTTTATCAATTCCTTTATATTTATTTCTAATTGTTGTTGTAGGGTTAATAATATGTCATTTGAAATTTCACCAGATGCAAAAAGCAGAGCTAATTTCGGTTCTCCATTATTTTCGGATTCGGAATCTGATTCAATATTTTTATTTTTTAAACAGCCTTAGTACATCTATACATCTCCGTTTTACTCACGGAATTGATAAACGGGCCATTTTCTTTGGTTCTGTAACTCCAAGGATCATGTAGAAATTCGATAAGATAAACAATGGATTTGTTTCTCCTATTTACAATCTCTGTTTTATTGCACTTAGAAGTTGACCACTTAAATCGGAGTTTTAATTTTCCAAATTAGTAAAATAAATTCAGTACCCTTTCTGCTGTTAATAATGTACTGTCTTCCGGTCTAAGGCCTTTCATTTTAATTCTTATATGTCTTAATGTAGCTAGCAAGATGTATTTGAAATTCCACATAATTTCTTTATTCAAATCAGTTAGAGCATTTTTAATCGGGCCATTTATTCGTAAGAATCTTTCGATCATGACTTCCATTGTATTCCAATGTGTTTTCACATCTAAAACTAACTTAAGTTTTTTTTTATTTAAACCCACGTATGTTTGTAAGATACTATTTCGTACCGTTGAATCTTTAAATAACTTTACGATGATGTATGGCTTAGTGTCGAAATTTGTAACCTCTGCTGGTGAACTGGGTGTAATTAATTTGTTTAAATCTGTGCAAAGCTTATTCAAACTTATTTCCTTCTATCAAAATACCTTCTTTTCCTAGGGTCTATGCTGTCTCACCCAGACACCCCACAATTTTAATCCTACCACTATATACCCATGAGCAAGCTCATGTTGGTACTGTATATAGCAGCTGAAAATTCATGAGCAGGTGAGCTCCATTTCTAGAACTACTCCTCATGATATTTTCACTTTCGGGTTCCTGACTGCCGATGGAAGGTCTTACGTCTCTTTCTATCTATACGCTTGTCCATTCTCATCTATTTCTACAATTCCTATATCAATTTGTCATCATTACTGTTTATTTATTAAAATATTTTTCAAAAATTTGGGCAGCGTTCCGCCCTTATTTTATGGAAAATTCCTTGTTTCATACAAACGTTAGCCTATGGTAAATTAAAATGAATGCATTATTATAAGATCATTATTTTAGTCCAACAACTCATATTTGCTTTCCTATGGTCGCCACAGTTACCACCATTCGTAAGTCTCTACATTATCATCTCACAGATCTATGCCAAAATGTATCCTTTTATTTTAATTTTCCACCACGATGATTATCAAACAATGTACATGATTTAACCCTACTTTGTACTTTCGTTGACCTAAATTTCTATCACTAGTCGTACCCTTGACAATATAATAATCGGCATGAGTTAAATTAAAAATTTAATTTTCTTACTTAAACATTTACATAAATGTTATCCCCTTAATTAATGCGATCTTCCCGCAGTTTACCCTCTTACCGCTCCGACCAACATTGAAAATGGCCGCCACGGTGAATTACGACGGTGTCCTACCCCGTGATCAGTGCAACAAGGCCTGACCAGACTAAGCAGACACCGAAAGGTGGATTGTGACAAAGCAACACGTCAACGTCCTGCCAATTTAACGGCCGGAATTGAATGTTGCCCTGCCATTCTCCAAAATTAACAGGTATATAAAATGAATATAAATAAGTTAGGGGGAACCTGCCGAGCAATGCCAAAAGACATTGCGGCCATCCAGAATAAGTTAAATTAAACAAAACATTAACATAGAAAAATATATTTCTACAAAAACAATACTTACGATCGACAAGTTTGTCAGTCAAGCATACAAATTTGAAAAATTGTCATACATCGGCATAAACAGTGAAGTCTAAAAATTTTGTGTCTACAAAATTTTCTCTACAAATGTCTAACAGTCTAAAAATTTTGTGTCTACAAAATTTTCTAAAAGTCTAACAAAATTTGTCTATCAACAAAAATTGTCTAAAAATTATGAAAATGACTGCTGTATATATAGTCATTTCATGCCTGGGTGCGACCAATCAGAGTATTTTGAGCCTTTTTCGGCTATTTTTCGGGGGGTTTTATTGCTTTAATTTAATTTTAAATATTTTATTTTTCTCCTTATTTTTCTCTATTTTTTGATATTATTTTCTCAATATTTCGTAAATTTTTATTTTTATTTTTATTTTAATTTTTTTATTTAACCATTCTTTTTGATTGTTTCTCTTTTTACCCTTTGATATTTAAATTTTTGGTCGCCGCTTCCGCCTATGTATTTTCTAAACCTTCTTTTGCAAGGTTTTGGCGGTTTTATATTTTGGTTTTGTGTTTCTTTCTGCATCTGTAGGCTTTTCATGGATTTTAATTAATTATTTGTTTTATTTAATTTTGTTATATTTTTATTTTGTTTTAATTAATATGTTTTATTTTATTTTTGATTTCTGCTTGCGGTACGTGCTTATGTTACAGCAGCCATATTGATAACTTTTAAACCTCGTTAATTATTTTGTTTTAATTTACACAATTTTTTCATTTTTGTTTAAATTATGGCTTGTAGCCCAACACCTCTAATCTTTCCTGATCTGAGTCAATGTCTGTAGCCGATGCTTGTGTTGAATTAGAAAAAAAGACTTAGAAAACAATATTTAATAAAATATTCGATACTTAAAATTTCTCGAGAATATTATGAGAATAGATTAATTTTCTTATGTAACAAAATTTTTCGACACTGCTTTTTTCAATTATTATAATAATATTTGATTTATTTTTATCTATAGCACTTGATAAAATCAGTTTCGAAAATAAATGTTACATAGGAAAACTAATTTTTGATCTATAGACACAACGAAAATAAATGATAAATTTCTTTTGGATAGCATTTTATAATTGTATTTATTTGTTAAATTTCAATAAATATTACTAAATATTAATTTTTATTTTTTATGAAATTCTGCATCTTCACAATATTAATATATATATATATATATATATATATATATATATATATATATATATATATATATATATATATATATATATATATATATATATATATTAGAGGTTTTGGAGGGAAATAAAAATATTTTTTTCTTTGCTTTGTTTAAAATCGATTGGTTAATTTCTGAACCAGTAAAATAAATAATTTTTCTAAATTTCCTAACTTTCAGTTCTTTAAAATTTTTTGAATTTATTAAAAATATATTAGAAATTCTTCTTTCTTGAACTCAGGTAATTTTAAAATGAATTGATTTTTATTTTAATTAATATTTTAAAAATAAATTCTTAATAATTTCATATTTATTTCAAAAAATTGTATTATTTTTTTATTAATGTTTTATTCAAAAAATTTTTTATTAGAACCATCAAAGATTATCATTTGTTTGTCAAATTTTTAATTTAAAGTTTTTCAGAATTTAAAAAATGAAAACTTTGTGCTGTTTAAAACTTAATCAGAACAAATAAAAGTTAATAAAATAAAATAAATTTAAAGTGCAAAATATTTAATTTATTAATCAAAAATAAATATCATTGATTAAAAAACTCCAATAAATTATTTAAATTTTCAAAATAATAAAAAAAATAAATAGATTTCCTCAGAGTATTCTATGATATAATTAAAGGAATTATTACCTTCAAAAAATTGAATAAATATATTTATTTTAAAACAAAAGGATGTATGACCAGCTAAATGAAATATAATTAAAATTGTTTCTAAAATTGTTATAGTTTTCCAAACAAATAAAACAAGTTTGTAAAATAATTATTTATTATTATTTATGTCAATTTCCGTGCTAACGTATTACTGACAAAAGTCCAACAATAATTTTCACAATTGCACAATTTTTGCAAACGTTTTTAACAATTTCTTAAACTTTTCGTGACAGAATGGTAAAAACAATTGAACATGCATTTTTAAATATTTACAACAATAAAACTGAATGGTTACAAGAGCTTGTCACTTTTCCTTAACGACACTGGCATCGGTTGATGAAGGTTAATTAAAACAGAAGAGTTTATACTTTTAAAAATTCTAAAGAAAACGAAATTTAAGTGCAAAATAAACGAAAAAACGGAAATTTTTAGAAATTAATTGTAAGAAAGAAACAATAATTGTAATAATAGTCAGTCTTTAGATATTATGTTTCATAAAACTCAAAACAAGATAACGCCATACTAAACCAAAAAAAAAATTAATTAATCATTTTAATTAATTGCTTTGTAGGGTTATTCAAACTTAAGCAACTGAAGCCATGTTTCTAATTATAAAAATATGTTAATAAGTTCTTACTGTACTACACCACTTCTGAATTCAATTTGTTATAAGCAGAGAAATGTCAACAGTGACCGATGCATGCTATAATAAAAATGTCAGTGTCAAAACATTTATTTTTATAACTTATGTTTAATTCAACTTTTATTTTTTAAACATTTTGTATTTTAATTTAAAAATTGAAAAAATGAATGTGACTTTGTTCTCTAAAATATTTAACCAAAACAACAATAGTTGTATTTGAGTTTGTAACCTCGAGTATAAATGGTTTTAAATTGTAAATATAAATAAATAAAACAAATTATAGATATGAAAAAAATAATTTCAAACATTTTTTAATTTACTCAATATTTCATAGCATCAATATTTAACAGAAATTAATGAATAATTAATATTTATAAAATTTCCAGAGGAATAAAAATTTTCACTTTTTTATTAATCAAAATATTTATTGGCTTTAATAAGCAGGATATATATAAATCTAAAATTTGTTTAACTTAATATTAAAACAATAAAATATATTTTCTTAAGCCTAATTTCTAGTAGACTAATTGGATTTTTGTTTGATGAAAGTAGAAATAAAACTTTAACACAAATTTGTGACTCAACCTTTATCAAATGTTAATCTAAAGAAATCTATTATTAAATAATTAAGTAAATTTGTCAACGATTTAATTGAAAGATAACTTCAATAAAAACTCTTTGTACGATATATTTTGACAGCATAACTGTGATCTTCATTTACAAAAAACCAAGTAAAAATATTATGAATTAACTTATAATTTAAACAAATTATTCTTTTTATAATATTAATTTTATTTTCTAATAAATAAACACTTAAAAAATATTTAAATACTTTTAACTAATTTTAAATGTTATTTATATAAATATTACAATTTTTTATCTATATTATAATTTATAAAATGTTACATTTTTAAAAAATTATAATATACATAAAAAATTGTAATATTTATATAAATAACCTTTTAAAATTAGTTAAAAGTATTTAAATATTTTTTAAGTGTTTATTTATTAGAAAATAAAATTAATATTATAAAAAGAATAATTTATTTAAATTATAAGTTAATTCATAATATTTTTAGTTGGTTTTTTGTAAATGAAGATGACAGTTATGCTGACGAAATATATCATACGAAGAGTTTTTTATTGGAGTTATCTTTTAAATCTATTATTGCTAAAAAATATTAAACTAAAGATTTTACTATTTATTTTTTCTTAAAACTATTTTTAATTTTATTCAGTTTTTAAAATATATGTTAATTTAATATTTAAATAAACTATAATCTAATTAAATATTAAATATACAAATAATGTATAAATTGTATATTAAAATAAACTATTATCTAAATAAACATTAAATTTATATAAAATAATTTAATTTATGAATCTATGACGAAATCAACTATTTATTTGATAATTAATTAATTTATTAAATATAAATTAGACTATTTATTAAAAAAATTTCAACTAAATAAATCGATTCAATTATCTGACTTAAAATGTGTTCTTTGAAATTTTTTGGAATTTTTCTAAAATTATTGACAAAATTGATTTTAAAATTAAAATTGATGAATATTAAAATATGACAATGCCAAATTTTAACTTTAATTAAATATAATTAAATTAAATTAAAAAATTAAAATAGATGTTTGTATTTTTATTATAAAATTTAAATTTAATACGTTTTAGGAATATTAATCAAACTTTTTCTTTTCTAAGCTCTTGAAGAGATAACATAAGCGTGCTTTGATTAAAAATTTTATTTTATTTTAAAACCGAATGAATGAAAAAATGAAAGTGTTTTTTGGAAGCCTTGGGGTTCAAAATTAATTTTATATTATTCTTTCCTGACACTATTTTTCTGTTAAAAATATAACTGTGAACATCTGGTTCTTTAAAATTTTTATATTCGATCTTTGGGCACCATAAATTTCCAAACGCCGAACAAGCAGACTTTCAGTGATTACTTCTTAAGTTGAAAAGTACTCACTGAAAGCCGGCAATTACAAAAAGGCGTATGAAGAACAATAACTTACAAAAGAGATGTGGTTTGTAACCTTTTTCTAATGGTGGTATCACAAGTTGCTATTTCTTTCTGGTGGCATCCTTATTTCTTAATTTTATTCTAATAATGCATAATTTGTTTTTTTATATAATTGTAAATAATTTATGATATTTATCAAAATTTGTTTAAATGTATTTTTTCAATAAAATGATTATAAATGTATCAAATATTTAAAAATTTTAGTTAAATATGGCTAATAAAAAGTTTAAGAGCCAATTCAATCGAAGCCACTTTAATATTTTATTGATGGTTTCAGTGTATTTATTCGGTAAATAAATATAAATAAATATAAAAATGAATATAAAAAGTAATATAGCCAAGAAAACCTGTTACTAATTTCTGAAACATTTATATATATATTCGATATTTATTTTTTACTATTTTTTATTTCAGTGTCCTGAACAGTTAAAAATTGCTACTGAAATCAAGCTAATTAAGACAAATAAACAATGAAAAAGAAAGCCGGAGTTTCAGGATGGTTAAAGAAAAGCACAAATACATCTCTAGGTAAAATAATATTTTATAATTATTTCATGTGGAATTTAAAAATTTTTTTTTAATAACTCGTAATCAAGTCAGTCCCAAAAAGACCATTAGATTATTTGGATGAATATTTAATTACACAAATAACAGAAAATCCGTCATTAACAATGAGATTTCCATTTCTAGAAGCCATTATGGATTATGTTATTTTAAAATTTAATTTCGCCTAATGTTTACAAATCCAATTTGAATAAACTAAAATATCCACTGTAATTAAAGTTTGATTCCTCGATGACCTTATTTAAACAAATTGAACAACCCAACACAATAACGTTTATTCCGATTTATCACAATTAATCACAATTAATTACAATTAAAGTAAAAATTTTCCACACAACATCTATACAATCACAACTTTCAATGTGACTGTACAATAATGATTTGATTCAAGTGATTTTTGTTTAGCGCCGGGATAAGTCTTTCCAATTGGAGATATCCCTTCTGAAACGCTTTTATTAAATAAAAGCTATCGTAACGTTGTTCTAATTTTTACACAATCTTAACTTCGGGATTTGTCTTCGACCAAACTGGAAATTCTGTTGACTCTCCTGCACTTTTAATACTTGCCCTCTAATTCGATTATTGAAGCAATTCGTTATTTGTTTTTGAGCTTTTCACCGGCTACTAACCCAATTTGTATAATTAATTTAGGTATTTCGTAATTCACTTTAATCTGTTTAACTTGATTAATTCAATCCAATTTAATTGACTTCGGTTTCTTTTTTCTACTCCGGATTTCTTCATCCGCCTATTTCGTTTGCCCTTATTTATTAATCTGGTTCGGGTTTTTCATTAGCCAATTAAGTTTTATTTTTATCGAAAATTAATTTCTGTAACCCCCATCGATTCAATTTTGTTATATCTAGATTTGTCTAACAATTTGGCACCCACCAATACCAATAATTCCTACAGAATACTTCAAATCAAAACTCTCAACAACATTAGTCTTATATCGATATTTAATTCACAAGATCTGACATCAAGTCAACAACTTAGATCATCTCTAGATCTTCTTTTCATCGAGCGTGCACTAATTAGTCAAATAAACATCGATGAAATAATCACTAATTTTGCAAACATTAAAGCAACAAATGTTAAGCTTTCAGCCTTTGATATAGGACTAGGAGAGTTCTGAATGTAGTGTTACTTAAATTTATTTTAATTGTAAATTTCTATATTTATGTATGAATATGATACACTGACACTACTGTTTATGATATTTAGATTATTTAGTGTTTTTCTGTTTTAATTTTTGATATTCATGTATGAATATATAATTATTGTCATAAATGAAATTCAATTATTTTTGTGTAACAATTAAAAAAGTTGCAAAATTGAAATTTATCAAGGATGCAAAAAAATTAGCTGAAAATCCAATTTGGTGCATTAAGTAAGCAATAGAAACAAACTATTTCTTTATGAAATTAGTTGACTTTCTTTGTTTGGATAATTATAACAATTCTATAACATTAAAACAATTAAAAGTTTGAACTAAAATATTTTCCACAAAAATTTTTTAATAACATTATTCCCTACTCAAATGAATCATTAATTAAAAATAACAAAATCTAAAGTAAAACATGCATCATCAATTTCCTATAACAAAAATGCAATTTCTATTGAATTTCAGATTACCTTGAATTTGGTAAATATAAACGATAATAAAATTCAATAATAAAATCTAAATGTTGTATATAAATTATTCAATTTTTTTTGATATGTTTGAATAAAAATTTTCTCTGGATGATACAAGCAACAAAAGATAAAATGAAAATTTTTGTTTTATTATTAAATCATGAAATACAGGAAATATTATTCAATAAAGCATCTATTTTATTCCCATCAAAAGAACAAGCCGTGGAAATAATTTTGGTATTATTTCCATATTTGAAAGAGCCGGAAGATGATCAGTAATATTTTTTTTATAATATTGAAATTATTTATTAAAACCAATCAAATACTTGATGGTAAATTAATTTTCTTGTTTTAATAATATAAAATTAAAATATATATTTATTTTTCTTCTTTAATATAAACAATTACGATATGTTTTCTAATCTAACAAAAGATCTGCAAAGGCATTCATATGGTTATTTGGATAATTCAAATGATAACGAAACTTTCATTTATAAGTAGATAGAAGGGTCAAACCTAGGACATGCTCAAGTTTATTTTTCCTAGTCATGAAAATATTTAAGTATTTCACACCAACTTCAAACTATAATCACTGCAAGCTCAAAGTAAATCACAGATAATCACCCAATTTAATTTTTAGAATATACATAAACATTTTATTTAGTTTTTTTTAATAAATAAGTAGGTCCCAAACACACACATACTGTATGTTTTAATTAATATATAATATTTACAAACATTCTATCTAAGTTTATTAACCTTTTGAGTCCTGGGGTCTAATTTTATTTATTAATGGTTAAATATTGTCGAAAATGAATAGGTATAACGAATTTGATACGAAAAAAGTTTCAATTTTTTGTTGGTTAATTTTTTTATTAAATTATTTGTTTTAATGAATGAATTTTTATTTAATTTAATTTTTTGTTTAAATTTTCAAATTTTAAATTTAAAAAAAAATTTAATTCACAATAAAAAAAACCTAACTATTTTTTCTCTATTAAAAAGCCTAAAAATAAAAATTGGCTTAAATCGCCTACGATTGGTCGTACTATAGCAAAGAGTATTTTCGAATAAAATTGGCTCAAATCACTTACCGATCAAAAAACCTAAAAATATTTCCTTGAATAAAAAGCCTAAGTATTTTTTCATACTTAAAAACCCATAAAATAAAATTGGCTCAAATTGCCTGTCGACTAAAAACCATAAAATATATTTGCTCAATTAAAAATCCTGAATAATTTTTTTATTTTTATTTTAATTACTTTAATTAATTGTTTTATTTAAGTCAATAATTTTATTTATTTATTTATTTTTAATAATATTATTATTCAATTTAATTGATTGTTTTAATCACGTCAATTACTTTATTTATTTATTATTTTTAATAAAATAATTATTTATTATTTTATTTTATTATTATTAATAATTTTTTTTATTTATTTATTTTTTAAATTTAATTGTAAGTCTAAGAATAATTTTTTAATGTAAAAAAGATTGATAAATAAGCGATAAATTTTGAATTGTAAAAATAACAAACTTTCAATCCATACAAATATTTTTATTGACAATAAAGATTAAATAAAAAAGATTAATTTTTATTTCAAATCCAAAATATCCGAGTAATATGCTTTACGCATTTTAGCCAGCAATATATGGATTGTTTGGTCACGTTTGAAATCGTGGCAACATGGACATCCATTTGAACATGTTACTCTCATACTATCTTTACAAACAATGCAATTTGCAACACATCAATCACCAGATCCCTGAACGTTGTCATAGTGGATCTCGAGAAGTTCTTCAATGTTAATCCCTGTGAAATGGTAAATTTTGTTGTGAGAAACTCTGGTGCGCAATAATCCAACGTATTTTTAATTCTTGGATAAATTTCCTGAATTTTCTTTAAAATTACTTCGAAGAGATAAACTAAATAATAAAGTAAAATACATATTTAAATATACATGATTTACCTTTTGACATTTTTTAATACTTAATAAATTAAACAAATTTAAACAAAATATTAATTAATTTATTAACATAGTTATTTCTGATTTAATATTTTCCACATAATCATTATAATTCAAGGATTTTATTCCGAGTATTACTACTTTCCCACTTGAAAATATATTGACACATGATGGATTATATTTTTGAAGTCGTAATGTTGGAAATATTTCTGGTTTAAATATATATAATTCACCTTTCTTTGTAATTCATATAGATTTATAAATTTTCCAATATCGATTGTTACGGTGATTGATTGAATTTATAAATCATGTATATTATATTTCAAATCCTTGTTTTTAGAGGTTGCTTACATCCCATTACCCGACAATTTCCTAATCTGAAAAATATTATCAGATACTTATCTGATCGATCTACAACTTGCTGTGGTTTTACAGATACGAAAAGGGTTGCTAAACGTAAAATAATAAAAACGAGTAAGAATTTTGTTTAATATAAAAAGTAGATTAAAATATAAACAAAACAACTAGATTAAAAATGTATTTAATATGAAAGTTGAACTTAGTTTACCATACTTTGATGCCTTGATTAACGCTCCTAATAATAAAAGAATGAATATTTTACAGAATTTTTCTTCATTTGTTATAGATGATCTAGTTGAAGTTATTGTTAATGTAGTTGGTGGTAATGTAAACATTACTAAAGCTAAAAAACTTGTATTACAAAAACAAAAAAGGTCACTTTTAACTTTAGTAAAGACTAAAAATTTTCGTCTGATGCGACAAATAATATATAAACAAAATGGTGGATTTTTGGGGCATTAATTCCAATAGTATTATCTGCAACAAGCGCAATTTCATCATTAACTTCTTAATTGGTTCCAAGAATTCTTTACCGGATGAACATAATTTAGATTTAAATATTTTGACAACTTGTTGTAATAATGAAGGAAACATTAACCAAAAATCGAAACACAATGAAAAACCTCGAAAAAGTATGGACTGACCCAAAACACCCCGCTGGATTTGGTGGTGTAAGAAAACTGGCGAAGAAAGTAGTTAATTCAAAAAAACTCAGAATTGGTTATCTGGGCAAATGGCGTACAGTTTAAATAAACCAATGTTGAAGAAATTCAAAACCTGTAGTTATAAAACAATGGGAGTTGATGATGGATTTGATGGGAATGATACCCTTCTCTAAAATTAATAATGGATACAAGTATATTTTGACATATGTTGATATATTTAGTCGATTCTCTCGTGCTATTCCAACAAAAACCAAATTGGCCAATGAAATGGCTGAAGCAATCAAGGAATTTTTTGTTGATGACAAGCCTCGTAATTTACAAATTGATTTTGGTATGCAATTAAATAAATAAATTAAATTAAATTTATTTTTAGGTAAAGAATTTTATAATAGTAAAGTTAAAGAAATTATCAAAAGAATAAATCATTACTTTAGATTTTCTCAATTTAAAGTTGCCCACGTGGAAAGATTTAATCGAACTCTAAGAGATCGCTTGAAAAAGTATTTCGTATATAAAGGAAATAAAACCTGTATAAATGTTTTACAGAAAGCAATTTATAGCTACAATTATTCGTCACAGGGGTTTAAATGGAATACGACCAATTGATGTTTATTCAACGAATAATATGGATAATTGAATATCACAACAATCTGATTCTATCATTAAAAAGCCTAAATATAAAGTGGGTAATCTCGTTAGAATAAGTAAAATCAGTGCTTCTTCATTCATCAAGAATTTCGACAACAATTGGAGCGATGAAGTATTTCAAATCTCAGAAATTGATACGAATCAGAATACTGTAATGTACTTTATCAAAGATGAGGAAAACAATCAAGTTAGTGGAAAATTCTACGAACAGGAACTCCAAGTTATAGAAGCCCTTACTGTATTTAGAATTCAAAAGATATTAAAAAGCAAGAATGTTGGTAAATATAAGCAATATTGTGTTAAATGGCATGGATATGAAACTCCAACTTGGATATCTGAAAATCAATTAATTAAATAAATATTATGAAAGAAAACCAGTTTTATATGATTTTACCTAGTAATAGTTGTCCTCTTATTTTTCCTAATAATAAAGCTAGTAATTTTAATGTCGAATTTAAAAATCCTATTTACTTGAATGGTTAGTGGGAAGTTGCTTTGATTGATTTTACTTTTGTGTATAAAACATTTCCGTTTTATAGTAATTCTTACCTAAGTTATGAAACGATGAAGAGTGGTACTGAAATAAAATATTTGAAAATAAATAACCAAAATGAAACTTATGAATTAATAAATCCTAAACATACTCCTGATGTTGATGTTTTTATTGAAAAATATTGAGAACTTGGTTATTGTCTGTCCACATATTCCATTTAAAGTGATATTCCCTGACATTCAACATGCGTTTAGTTTTTGATTAAAATCTATATCCATAGCTGAAGATGATCATTGTCGATTAAAATTACCAAAATTTACAGATGATGGTGTTATGGAACAATTCGGGATAATTATAAGTTATGAAGAAAAAACAATATTTGAAAACTATTCTGAAGATAATTTGCTTATAAACACATTATCTGAATTACAAGGACATTTAATGTCAATTATTCCGTCTCCGTTTAAAGAACTTAAAATTGAAAACAATGAATTGGTTAAAATAAAACTTTCAGATAAAATTTCAAAAGTATATATTTTGACAACAATTTAATCAAAACCTTAGGATTAAATTAACAAACTTTTATTGATAAAGATATCGTTGGTAATAAAGTTCCAAGATTATTACATCATCATCAACAAATGTTCATTTATTCAAATATTATTGAACCAATAACTGTTGGAGATGTTAGAGTTCCTCTATTAAAATCTACTTGGGTTAAAAACTATGAACAAGGGAAAATTGTACAATTAGAAATTGTACCAACTTCAACTTTAACTATAAACAACATTGATATTAATATTCGAGATGATAGTGGAAAATTAATTAAATTTAGTAAAGATACCAAAACACATTTATCAACACATTTTAGAAAAATAAACGAATAACGATTTTTACATAAATCTACCGAGTAATAGCTGTCTTCTTACTCATCCAAATAATAAAGCTGATAAATTTAATGTTGAATTTCAAAATCCAATTTATTTGGAAGGTGAATGGCAAGTTGCTCTGACCGATTTCACTTTTGTATACAATAATTTTCTATTTTATAACAACTCAAATATTAAATATAGTAAGAGCACATTACATACAAGTTATGAATATTTTTACTATAACGATGCAAAGAATGAATATACATTTAGTCATGACTCTATATTTTATCTAGAATACATTGATGGAAATACTTTAAATATTAATTGTAAATATTTTCCATTTAAAATTTCATTTGACAGTATTGCAGAAGCTCAAAAATTAGGATTTAATAAAAATGAAATAAATTTTGTTGAAAACTTGAATCAAATTAAAATTCCTTCTAATAATCATAAAATAAAGTTTGATACAATTCGATTAACTATAAATTATTTTATGATGTCGAGTATACAGATAAATTTGAAGAAAATTTAATCATTACTAATTTATCACAAATAAATGATCAATTAATGACTTTTTATCCGCATCCATTTAAATCTTGCGAAATTGAACAAGGAAGATTAGTTAAAATTGAATTGGAAGATGGTGTCAGTAAAGTTAAATTTAGTAAATTCTTGGCTCAAAGTTTGGGATTAAGTGAAGAATCATATTCAGAAAAAGTTATTGTAGGATTACGTTTACCAGAAATTTTGCAAAGTAATCAACAAATGATGATCTATACAAATATCATTGAACCTATTCTTGTTGGTGATGTTTTGGTACCTCATTGAAATGTGTATGGGTTGAAAAACATAAAAAGGATGATCTAGTTCAAATTTTAGAGAAAAACGCAATGTATTTGTCTGTATCGTCAACATATATAAACAATATAGAAATCAATATTCGTGACGATAGTGGAAAATATATATTTGGTAAAGAAGATAAAACTTTTCTTACATTACATTTTCGTAAAATAAATGAGTAATCCTGACATTGTAAATTTGTATTGTAGTAGTCAATCTGTTGGAGAATTACCATATTTTATAAGTAAACAATATGGGACCGGTTAATTGAAAACAATAGGTAAATTTGCATTACCTATTCTTAGAAGTATAGGGAATTTCTTTATAAAAACGTCAAATGAGTAATAAATAATTCTGATTTTTTACCTTCAAATGCAACATCTGAAATTAAAAAATCTTTACCTAGTGTTATGCAAACTTTACCTAGTGTTATTAATAAAGTAAGTGATGTATTTAATCGTGAAAATAAACAAAAAGGAGGGATACTTAAACGTAGAAAAATTATGAAGAAACATATAAACAAAAGAATTAGAATATTCGGAACTATATTTGAAAAATGATTAGTGCTAAATCCCTCAAGCCGTGATTGAACATGGTTCATTTGAAGATATTTTCCCAGTGAACTCAATAACTGATGCTGGTACCTCTTCGATTCAATTTTACATTAACGGATCACAAACAGGATATTTAGATTTGAACGATACTTTGTTATATATTCAGTTGAAAGTTGTAAATAGCTTAGGTGAAAATATTACACAAGAAGCTGACGTAACAGCAAACAATTTCTTTTTTCAAACTCTTTTTAAAGACGCTGAATTAGTTTTTAATTTTACCAAAATTGAAGGAGCAAATGATAGTTTTGCATACAAAGCCCCAATGGAAACTATTATAAATTATAATCAAGATACTAAACATACATCTTTAGGGGGAATGGATTACACTGAACATGATCTTATGCGAAAAACATGGATTGCAAAATCAAAAGCATTTTCATTATGTTCCCCACTCCAATTTGATTTCTTTGATCAACCCAAATATTTGTTACCAGGTGTTAGTGTCTAAATTAAATTAACAAGAACAAATCCAGAAAAAAGTCTGAAATGTACTAAATTTGTACCTAAAATAGTATTGCTAGATGCAAAATTAATATTTAGAATAGTTCGTATTGAACCTTCTGTTTTAGCGGGTCATCAAATAGATCTTGCTACAGGAAATGCAATTTATCCAATGCGAAGCAAAGAAGTTATTGAATTTTCTTTACCTATTGGATCTTCTTCTTTTTATAAGGAACAAATATTTGGTGATAGACGATTACCTTATTTTATCCTTGTAACTTTCCAAGGAAATAAAAGATTTAGTGGTTCTTTTTTAGATACATCTACTATGTTTTATCACTTTAACGTTAAGTCAATAACTTTAAGTAAAGAAAGTGATTATCGTGAAAAATATAGTCAAGATTTTGAAAAAGATATTTATAGTACAAGTTATATGCAAAGTATTGTTAGGAATATGGGATATCTTAATAAAAATTTGAATTGTGGTATCAGTATGTCAGACTTTAGAAATAGGTATCCATTCTTTACATTCGTATTGGCGCCAGATTTTCTTGGGTGATGATTGTGTAGTTAGTTTTCTACAAGAAATGAATAATATTTCAATTAATACTGTTTTACCCTTTTATCAAAATAATTATAAAAAGAAAATATTATTAACAGAATCAGATATTCTTTCGTTTTCTTCGACAACTTGTTGTTATTTGTGTAATAAGATTTTATCAGTACCGGTTAAGGACCATGATCACTTAAAAGTATTTGGGAGCAGCTTGTTCCAAATGTAATATTTTTTTTTGAATTTCCAGTTTTTTTCATAATTTGAGAGGGTATGATCTTCACAATATCCTCAAGTATGGTATGAGTGATTTTAACATATAAAAAATAAGTTGTATTCCTGTAACAAATGAAAAGTTTCTTTCTTTGTCGACAAGAATCAGTGGATTAACTGTAAAATTCATTGATTCTTTTCAATTTATTAATAGTTCATTAAGTAACGCAGTTAAAACATTGACCACTCTGGCTTTAACTCTTTCGGAATTTATAGGTAGCATTATCAATACTAAAGGCATTTTGCCTTATAACTTTGCAACTTCTCAAGAAGATTTAGAAACTGCATATGAACTTCCACCGAACTTGGAAGATGTAACTATAGCCGAATATAGTATGGCTCAATCTATTTGGGAAGAAACCAATTGTAACTCTTTACTAGATTATATTATAGTTTACCTCAAACTTGACGTTTTTCTTTTGACTCACTTTTCCCAGCAATTTTGTTCAAAGTCCTTAGCTCATAACCGATTGGAACCACTTAACTTTTATGGAATTCCCAATATGTCTTGGGCATTGGCTCTTATAACTCTTGAAGAACCAATTAAACTTTTCACTGACATGGAGATCTATAATGTTTTCGAAAGGGGAATCCGTGGTGGAAAAACCTTTGTTAATAAACATCACGTAGTATCTGATGACAACACCGAACTCCTTTACATTGATATCAATAATCTCTACGGTTGGGCTTTAAGTCAACCATTACCATATGGAGATTTCGAAGGGGTTACTGATACTAATCAATTAAATAATTTAATTAGTTTTTTGAATAAGGATCTTGAATAATTGTCATTTGCTGTCACATTTGAAGAAGATTTAGAAATCCCAACATTTTCTCATGATAAACTTAATTAATTTCCAGTAGCTGCTGAAATCATGTGCGCTTCGGGTTCTAAAGTTGAGAAGTTAATGCTAACGCATTATCCAAAGAAGAATTATGTTCTTCATTGGAGACTTCTGCAGCTTTTTGTTTCTTTACACATTAAAATTACACATATACATAGAGCCATTAAATATAATCAAAATTCAATATTTAAAAAGTATATAGACACTAACACACAACTTAGAGCGCAATCAACCAATGACTTAGATAAAAACTATTATAAACTTTTAAATAATAGTCTCTACGGAAAAATCGTTGAAAATCTTAAAAAACGAATTAATTTAAGATTATGTAATTCTGCAAACAAATTAATTAATTATTGCTCAAAACCAACTTTTCGGAAATCATTTAAAATCGACAATGATTTGGTCTCTGTGTTATTAAATAAGGAATCGGTGTGTTTAGATCGACCGAGTTACATTGGGCAAACTGTACTCGATTTATCTAAACTTAGGATGTATCAATTACAATACATAGAGTTAGAAAAATATCGAAACGAATTCACTTGTGAAATTAATATAGTTGCTGGGGACACCGATTCCTTTTTTCTGGAAATTAAGAATTGTAAGTTAGACATTCTTTTATCTGCTATGGTTCGTGATAATTTCCTTGATACTTCTAATTATGACCCAAAACATCCCTTGTATAGTAGGAACCTTGATTCTGTCATTGGAAAATTCAAAGACGAGAATAAAGGACTTAAATACAAGTAGTAGGTGTTCCTTCTTCTAAAATTTAATATCCTTTTGTCTGAAGTTGAAAGTATCAAAGCTAAGGGTATAAAATTGTAGGGTACTGACTTAAAACATAATTCATACCTAGATTGTTATAACAAAAACTTAATTTTTTCGGTACCACAAACTCGTATAACTAGTAAAAAACATAAAATATTAACAATTAAAAACAGTAAAACTGCATTAACAAATAAGGATGATAAAAGGGTTTGGGTGGATAAAAATATAAGAGTAGCATATGCTCATTATAGAAGAGGTGATGTGGTTTTAAGTAACAGTCCAGAAGAATGTTCGGAAGTAAATGAAAAATATGACGATTATGAAGAACTTTGAATGAATAAATTATTTGAAAATATTCTTTGTTTTGTATATTTTTGTTGATGTTTAAAATTTTTATGTTTTTAAGTTAGTATTATATTTTATTAGGTATTAAAAAATGTCAAAAAGTAAATCATGTATATTTATGTATTTTATTTTATTATTTAGTTTATCTCTTTGAAGTAATTTTAAAGAAAATTCAGGAAATTTATCCAAGAATTAAAAATACGTTGGATTATTGCGCACCAGAGTTTCTCACAACAAAATTTACCATTTCACAGGGATTAACATTGAAGAACTTCTCGAGATCCACTATGACAACGTTCAGGGATCTGGTGATTGATGTGTTGCAAATTGCATTATTTGTAAAGATAGTATGAGAGTAACATGTTCAAATGGATGTCCATGTTGCCACGATTTCAAACGTGACCAAACAATCCATATATTGCTGGCTAAAATGCGTAAAGCATATTACTCGGATATTTTGGATTTGAAATAAAAATTAATCTTTTTTATTTAATCTTTATTGTCAATAAAAATATTTGTATGGATTGAAAGTTTGTTATTTTTACAATTCAAAATTTATCGCTTATTTATCAATCTTTTTTACATTAAAAAATTATTCTTAGACTTACAATTAAATTTAAAAAATAAATAAATAAAAAAAATTATTAATAATAATAAAATAAAATAATAAATAATTATTTTATTAAAAATAATAAATAAATAAAGTAATTGACGTGATTAAAACAATCAATTAAATTGAATAATAATATTATTAAAAAATAAATAAATAAATAAAATTATTGACTTAAATAAAACAATTAATTAAAGTAATTAAAATAAAAATAAAAAAATTATTCAGGATTTTTAATTGAGCAAATATATTTTATGGTTTTTAGTCGACAGGCAATTTGAGCCAATTTTATTTTATGGGTTTTTAAGTATGAAAAAATACTTAGGCTTTTTATTCGAGGAAATATTTTTAGGTTTTTTGATCGGTAAGTGATTTGAGCCAATTTTATTCGAAAATACTCTTTGCTATAGTACGACCAATCGTAGGCGATTTAAGCCAATTTTTATTTTTAGGCTTTTTAATAGAGAAAAAATAGTTAGGTTTTTTTTATTGTGAATTAAATTTTTTTTTAAATTTAAAATTTGAAAATTTAAACAAAAAATTAAATTAAATAAAAATTCATTCATTAAAACAAATAATTTTTTTAAAAATTTAACCCCCCCTCCCCCAGAAGTTTTTTTAGAGGGGGGTCTCAACATTTTTTAAAGCCAAATATCCACGGGGCATAGTCCTCATTATACACTACTCACTCATTTTGACTCATTTTTTTGAGTATTTGTAAATTATAACTAATTTTAATGATTAAATAAAATTTAATTATCATCACTATTTCTTCGGTTGTACATTTTTTCATGGTTAAATTTCCAAATTAATTATCTTGAAAAGAAAAAAATTAATTAATAACAACAATAAAGATATTTTATTTTAACATTTTTTTTTAACATTTATTTTATTTCAACTTTTAAGGTTTGTAAACAACAAAGAATCAATAAAGTACATTAATTTACAAAAAAGTTGTTGAAGTTGACGGTCAGCTGAAGTAGACGTAGAGTTTGCCATTTGTGGTACTTAGAGAAGGACAAGAGATGTTTTAACAAGTTAAATGTTAAATATCTTAAACAAAATCATAAAAGCTAATTTCTTCAACAGTCATTTCCTATTTTGTCCATCGTGTCAATAATATATCTGCAATAAAAAAGAGATATCTAGGATCAGAAATAATCATTTGCTGATGTAGATAGTTTTCAAGGAATCGAAAAAAATATTAAATTTATACTTTTGTAAGGAAAAGATAAGTGATAACAAGACATTTGATAAAACAGGAAAACTTTTATTTAAAAAATTCTTTAAACCCAATCATTCATAACTTTATATAAGAGAATATTTATTTATATTTACTCAAGCAACCAATTAACAAAGCTAAAGACAAAATTCAACTCACAAAACCTCTGCTTAGTTTGACAAGTGTTTTTTAGAATGGAAATATATAGCACTATGATTGTATCTTTCAGTTGAGTATAAATAGAATAACAGTTGAAACATAAGCGGTACGTAATTTTTGCGAGTTGTTTGCTGTAGCTGGCAAAATTTCGCAACGCGCGCGTAAAAATACTCTCGAGCAAAAATCGCTGTAACTTAAAAATTATTTAATATTTTTAAAAGTAATTTTGAAAAATCACTTACCACAAATAACTACATCGCTTCATTGAGGTATTAGAGCGCTAATTATGAAAAAAACGTAGTATTAGGTGATCCGCTTAAAGTATGTTAATGACAATATTCAAGTATTAGAACGCAATAGTATGCATTACCTTTCTGCGTGTTAAAAACAAGTTAAAATTAATTCATTATTACAAGTAAATAGAGCTCAATGAAAAAATTATTTCTGAAGGATGAGGAAAATTTAAACATATTACTGACATTTAAATTAATATTTAAATTATATTACATTTTGAAAAAAAGAATTTAAATTTTCAAAATTAAAAAAATTCATTTTAAACTAAATTGATGACAAAAAATTAAAATATATAATTAAAATAAATTTTACATTGAAAAACTGAAGTGATGATCATATTGGGATATTTTTCATTCCAAATTGAAAATTGTTCTCACGCATTTACCATTCTCAGTGGTAATATCAATAATTGCCTCCCCCTAAATCCAGGAAAAAAATTCAAAATTATCAATGTCAAATATATCAATTGGTGTTATTGGTATATTTGATTTTTCTTGATTTTTCAATGCGTTTTCTAGTTGATTTTAATATTTTGCTTTTTTATTAAACGATTTCTTGAATATTTTTTTGACTGGGCCTTGAATTCACTGGAAATACAAGTTTAACATACGAAAACCAAATTCCAGCCCAGTAGAATAAAACTTACTGAGTAAAATATAATTTTTTAAAGTGATATTCAATGCGCTTTTAGATGGATTACTAATTTTGAGAGTTTTTGATCCTTATCGGTACCATGTAAGAATTTCTACCCTTGCAAGATGGAATCCGGAACCTTTGTGACAAGACCTCACAGTCTGACCACTTTGTCACCAGACAGATGTCATTGCAAGTTTTAACTGTGTCTACATCTAGTTGCTACAATGAGAATTATGAGTTCCTCATACTCCTATTTTATAAAATAATAAATCTATTAGTAAATATTTGACAAGAACGTAAAAAAATTTATAATATTTTTGCATGTCACATGTAAACTCGAACTTAAGCTGCCATTAGAAATCATATTGAATATCACTTTAAAAATTTTATATTCAAAATAATCAAATATATATTCTATTTCTATATCAATATTCTACAATATAATTTTATTATGAATTTCCTTTATCTTCTTTTCTTTTCAGACTATAAATCAGTTTTTTTTTTACTTAATAGATTTTTATTAATTTAAAATTTTCGGTTAATTTATTACTCTGTTCACCTTTGATTAAAATCTATTTGATGTTGTAATCGTTTCCATTTATTTTTTTCTCAACATTACTTCCCATTAAATATCAAAATATAAACAAATAGTTTTGTTTGTTTTAATGATCTCTTTATATAATGCTCAAAACAAAGAAATATTCATCTAAGGGAAAACATAAGGTGGTTTGAAGTTTTTTTAATTAAATAAATAACTGTAACATTTTATTTTTATTTTAAGTTAATATTGTTTAAATCATTCAAGCATTCAACCAAAGCGAACTTGTCTCTGTAAAACTAATGCGGATTTTGAAAAGATGTTTTAGATACGTTTACGATTAGATGTTTGCATTAATAAAATATTGAAATATTTATATTTTTAGATAATTTTAGATAATCATTCTTGTGAAAGTAAGAGCGTGCTTATTTTAAAAATACATGTTTCCCCTAAATGTGTTTAATTTTTGTCCAATTGTATGAATTGTTTCAAAGGAAAGGTTTGGAAACTCTATGCCACGGGACGCCAGTCCAAACTAGAAATCATATTTTTTTCTGTCAAAATTACCTTCATTTTACACATTATAAAAATCTTTACAATGTGTAAATTTGTATTGAAAGGTTGACTATTAAAAGCAACATCGGTTTCCATTCAGTATTATGATGCATCTGTGTCTTTTATCTACCATGAAATCTCCTGGTCTCATCAGTCTTGACATAATAACATCCCAATTTTACATGCATCACAAAAGGTAATGTAACAAAAGTAATGTCCAGATTTTTCGAATCAGTAGCAAAATTTGCTTTCATTTCATCCTCTGGCCCAAATCCTCTACCTTTCGTAGTAATATGGTCAGCTTATCCAACGTTTTTGAATAGTAATGCTCCAACTTGTCGAATAACTTCTGAAAAATTCATTTCAAAATATTCTTACCAAAAATCAAATAACAGTAAACAGCTGTTTTTATTTTAAGTGTTTTAACTGTTACTGTTTTTGAAACTTATTTTTTGTTCATCAATAAATTAATATTAAAAGCGAATAAGTTTTTTCAACCATGTCGACAGTATGGAGTAATGTTTCAAAATGAAAAAGTCCACATACAAAAATGTTAGAAGCCGAATATAAACGCTGCAACAAAAACATAAAGTGCCCGGAAAATTCTAAAAACTAAATTAAAGAAACACCTCAAGCTCCATGACATTGATGTCGATAAGCCTATTCAAGCTTCAACTTCTAAGGAGAAATTGACTACGTTGATGATTGGATTGACCTTGAAGTGGAAAGCGAAGATTCAATAAAACAAGAAGAAGTGATTTATCATTGCATGCTGGAGAACTCAAGACAGCTCGATAGATTCATCAAGAAATCTATAGTTAGCAACAATGTGTTTTTAACTAAAGTAAAAACACACAAACGTTGCGGTAAATTTAGCTTCTCGTTTATTTGGTGTCAATGATGTAGATGAAGAGGTTCAACCGAGTGTGAATATTGATTAAAACTAAAATTTATCACTTCAAGATGAACTGAACATTCTTCACCAAGAAAATATATCATTTGTACAATTGGAAGATTAGATTTCAACTCAGAATTTACGCTTTTCAAAAGTACCGGCCAAATCACAGGAAATTTACAAAAATGATACGAGATGATTCTTTGTATCAAATTCTCTCAAACCGACGTCTCTCAGGCAAACCCTTAAAAGTTCTTGTTTTTTTGAAATACATTTATAAAAAATAAATTCATTTCTTAAGCATATAATATCCGATGTAATACGTAATAAAATGTATTAATGGAAAAAGTTTTTTATTTGAAAAATAAAATTAAAATTTCAAAAACAGTAATAGCTGTTTTTTTAAAAAGTACTGTTTTTTGAAAAACCCTAAAGCTATCTATCGAGATATCATCTGTTAAAGCTTCTTCTAAGACGTCTCAACTTCCTTTGCTTTTTTGCGTCATATGACTTTAAAAAATTCTGGATATCCATTTAACCGAGATAGCTTGGGAAAAAAACAACGAAATAAAATTGAATGTTTATTTTTCACCATGTTTCAATTACATAAGACTACTGATTTTTTCTTATATTATAGAAAAGCGATATAGCAGGTTGAATTTGGTAAAGGTGTAAAAAATGACTAATTAAATAGAAATAAGATTGAAATTCAATAAAATTCAGAAATTAATACTTTATGGGCGAAACCAGAAAAATATTTAAACACAAAGATTTCATCAATAAATTGATTAATTAAAAAGCTAGTTATTGTCATAAATCATTGAAATTGGATAAATAAAAATCATTGCTGACAAAAAACTAATGGATTAAACAAAATCTAGAAATCAGAATGATAATCATATATAAATGGGGTAAATAAGGAGAGTAGAATGTGGAATCGAAATTTTCGTGAATTAATTTATTCAAATAGATTTGTGCAGTTTTGTTTTGGAATTGAAGTTTCAATTGTTGGATCCTATAATATAAATGTATTGAACATAAGGGGTTGAATTTATGGACTTTTGTGAACAAAGATCCAGGCTTGCTTGATCTGGATTATGTCAAATATGGTGAACACAACCTGAGGAGGATAACTCAAGCTACCGATTTTACAAAACAACTCACGTTAACATTTTAATTGAACCTTTTCAACAAAATTATTAAAATATTATATGAATTATTAACATTATTTATTTATCTTTTAAGGAACATTTGAATTGATGAAAGATCCAGTCAGAGAAGACTATCAGCGGCTTGCCGAGGAGTATGACAAATCCTGTGAAGAATACAAACGCTTGAGGAGTTTTGTTGATATTTTAGAAGCAGATTACAGTTCAAGCAAATCTTTAGATGTGATTAGACGATATTTGAGTTTGAAAGGGATGATTAAAAGAACAGTCCTGCATTTGAAGCTTCCACATATCACATCGGGAAAGTCAGATTTGAATCCAAATGCAGTAGGAATAAGTGCAATGGGAAATTTATTACAAGGTACAAGGACGTTTGTCAAACGTTCTGAACAAGCTAAAAAATGGGAAGAGCGATTACAAAGTATGTTATTTGTATTTTCTAGTAATAATAAGACTAATAAAAGCTTTCATTCATTTATTCTACTTATTTGTCGCTGTGATTTTCTTTCATTCTTGCTTGTAGCAATCCGTTACAACATCCCCCTCCAATATAGACCAGATTCTCAATTTCAAATGCTAAAACCTTTAACTAAATTTTCAAGAAGTTTTAAATTTTAAATTATTTTTAAAATAAAATTTTATATTTTTTGTCACCATTTATTTGTTTTCATTTTTTACATTATGATGTTTCATTTATTTTCATTTTGACAAACGATCAAAAAAAATTCTATGCAACACAAATTATTGGCCAATTATAATTCTGTATTAGATAAATAGTTAATAATTTAAAATTTTTTAAAAATATCCATTTTGAAATAGTCGTTAAAATCTTTTTAAGATTGATTTTAAATAATTATATCTTTTAGTATTGAAGATAATGAAGAAGAATGCATTGTAAATGGACCGTCACATTCCAATACATGTCATTAGTAGAATTTGTTCAAAATAAAATGATCCCTTAATGCCTTATTTGCTACCCGGGCTGTGTATAAAACTTTAACAGAATATCTTACTATTCAGAGTAATAAGTTCGTTTTGTTTGAAATAAGAGTTTTATCAGTTTAAGCAACATGCATAATATTAATAGTATATTTTATTATAAGAACTATTTTAGGTTTTCACTTCGGATTTCTTTTCACTTTCCAATGGCATTAAAAAAATTCTTTTAATGCCATTGGAATATACTTTATTATAATATTTTGCGGATATTTAATTCTACAGGATGACGAGTAAGTTTGTCTCACTTATAGTAACGCTAAAAGGATGAAAGATGTCATTAATGCAAAGTTTATTGTTTAAAGAATTGTAATGAAAATATATTTAAGTGACTGTCTGATCCACAAAATTGCATAGTTCAACTTTTGCTGTTTAGTTATGCATATTTTAGACACGCAATTACTATAAATTCAAACAATTTACCACTGAATAATTTATTCATGTCACTGTTTAAAATTTTTGAATAAACGCAATTTAAAACAAAAAAATTCTAAATAAAATAATCATTTCCCATAACTTTATGCATTTATGATGATTTTTGTTTTTCCGTTGCCGTCAAATATTATTACAAGTGAATCCTTAAAAGTCGTTTGTCATGATTGATTGACACTTTAACCGTTTTTTGTTACATTCATAACTTTTTTTAAATTTTTATGCAAATATTATATTAAAAAGTATTGTTAGGGCCATCAAATAAATTAAATAAAAGATAATTACGCTGGAATAATGACAAAAAACGGATTAGTGTCAAGAAATGACGTATCAAGTTTAAATTTTTTAAAAGAGCATACGACGATGGGGGTCGTGGGGGGGGGGGCAAGCATTGGGGATCACAAAAATTGGAAATCAAAAATCAATTAACTTAGATTTTAAAAAATCGATCAGATGAATAAAATGAAATGAATAGTTTTCTTGAAAAGTGCTAAAACAAAAGGAGAATAATCAAATCAGAAATTGGGAAATCATTGTCAGGATAGGATTATTGGTGGAAGCAAGTAAGGATCGAATTATCGCGAGGAAAGAAAATTGAGAAAATAGAGAAAATTCTCTAAGGATGGTTAGTTTGGTTCCAAAGTCATTAATTCGAAGGATTATTCTACGCTTTCACTGAAATGGAACTCCTGATTAACCGGTGCTTTGCCCCAGAAAAGTAAGAAGAAACCGAGGGTAGGATTAACGGGGAAAAGATTAAAGTAGTAAAAGTTGAATAATATAAAACTTTTAAATTCTGTTTTAAACTGGTGCAATTCTGTTGTATTTTTCCCTATTTTACCCTATGTATATATGAAAACTTCATATCTACTCAAAACCACCCTGTAGCCTTCAATTAGAAAGGAAACTAAATTTGATATATACTGAGTGTTTCAAAAGGTAATAGACAATTCTATTTATTTATAAATATTTTTAAAACAATATAAATGTTAATTTTTTATTATTATTTAAGATAACAGATATTTAAATTTTATTTAAAACAGAAATTACAATAAATGCTCAAAATGTTCACCATCTACATCAATGAAAAGTTTACTTCTTTTTAATACAGCGTTACATGCATTCTGGATATCTTGTGATGTAATTTGAGCAAATGAATGAATTATTATTTTCTTTAAATCTTCAAAATTGTCATAATCCTCAACCGGTTTGTTCAAACTTCCTTATAAGGTTGTTTATTGTTCCCCTTGTTGGAGGTTTACCGTTTTTGATTTTCATCCATTCCTCTGTACGAAAATAGGATATTTTAGTCAATAAAAGCTTTTTAGTAAAATTACTCTATCGTTAATTGAAAATTGAGCCATTTCTTATAAAATAAAATTAGTGATACTGATCCAATAAAACAGACTAAAATATTTATATTATTTGAAATGATTTGCAAAATATTTTAATTCTTTATCGCATATCACCTTTTGAAACACTCGGTATATAATATTATATATATATATATATATAAGTTACAATCTCTTCAAAAGTCATAATTTATATAATAATTTATTTGATTCAAAAAATGTCTAATTAATTTTGAATATTGAAAGAAAGTTTTTAATATTCATTATTGGACATCACTCTCCTCTTCATTTTCTTTGTACTTCTTCAGCCATTCTATTCTTCATGATTTGGAAATTGCAGTTTAACTTGTCTTGGCGATAAGAATTTTACAATTTTGTAAGGTCCTTCATATTGAATTCCGTCTTTCTTTCGTATATGTGATTCCAAGCGTACTAATACTTTCTCTCCCACCATGAAAACTCGAGTACCCCGGTTGTCTAAATCTCTATTTTGCATAGTTGTTAGATTATTTTTCGTTTCATCCTCAATTTCTTCTCTGCATTTTTGTATATGTCCTACTCCGGAATATAAATTAATTTTCCCACCATATACAAATTCAAAAGGTGAGAATTTTGTCGAGTTTTGTTTGTAGCATTCAAACTAAATTCAATCTTTGGTAACAATCTACACCAATTATTCTTTGTTTTAATCGCTGCCAAATGATGTTGCCAACATGTCCCATACTGTTCTTATGATTCGCTTTGCTAAACCATTCGACTGGTGTTGCTACGGTGAACTAAATTCTTGTTTTATACCAAATTTCTCCATCCAATCACGAAACATTGATCCTTCAAAAATTCATCCTCCATCTGTAAGAATGCTTTCAGGTCTACCAAAACGATATATCCAATTATTCAAAATGACATTCAAAATTGTTGCTTCATCCTGTGTACTTGCTGCTGATAAACTGACCAATTTACTAAAACGATCTATTATCACTATCATGTATTTATTACTTTCTTTTGTCTCCATATATCCACTACTATCTGTTCTAAAAATCGTTCTCCTGTTCTTAGAAATAAGATTTCTTTTGTTCGTCCTTGATCAATCTTTCTACTAGCACAAATCTTGCATTTACTAATACACTCTGTAATAATCTGATTCATGAATGGCCAAAAGAAAAAGTCCTTTAAATAAAATAAAGTTTTCTTGATACCCAGATGGCATGGTTCAATAAGAAAACAATTTACTAAAGATTTTACGTACGAGTCGGGTACAACCACTGCAAGTTTTCCGTCTGTATTAATCTTCAATACGTCATCTTGTATCTGTAATATCTTCAAATACTTGAATATACTGCTACTGATTGTTTCATAAGATATGTGAGTCTCATTTCCATTAAGATTTGATATGATTACTGAAGTAACTCTGTCTTCGTTTTGCTTCTGTTTAATAATTTACATAATATTTGAACTTCCTTGTAAACTATTTATGTACCGAGTTCTACATTTCTCTTCTTTGGCATCTTTGTGTTACTTCTGACAATGAGAGCATATGGTATTATTTAAACGAGACATACCATCAGCATTTCTATGTTCTTCTCCTTTTCTATATTGTAACGCAAAATCGTATTCGGATAAATTTGCCATCCATGTCTGAAATTGTGGGCTTATTGGTTTTTTTGTTGTATTCATAAATGGCAATGCCTTATGATCCGTTCTGGCTACAAATCATCTCCCATATAAATATTGTCTAAAATGTACAATAAATTCGTGAAGAGCCAACAACTCTTTTCTAGTCACACAATATCCCATTTCATGCTTTGTCAAATGTCTTGAACCATACGCTATCACTCCTTCGGTGCCGTCTTCCTTAATCTGAGATAAAACTGCACCTATGGCTCCAAAACTAGCATCCGTATCAATGATAAATAGTCGATCTGCCTTTAGATATTCTAATATTGGTGCTTTACATAAGAGGTTTTTTAAATTGATAAAACTTTTCCTACATTCTTCAGTCCAAACAATCATTTTGTCACTACATGTCGTTGCGGAGTACAGAGGTGCTGTTATCATTAAATAATTCTTGATAAATCGTAGATAATAATTTGTTAAACCTAGGAATGAACTCAATTCTGTAGTACTCTTTGGCTCAGTTGCATTTTCAATTTCTGAAATCTTTCTTTTGTTTGAATTCCCTTTTCACTCACTGTATGACCAATAAAATTTAATACACTTTTATTGAACGCACATTTCTCTGGATTGACTTTCAACCCGGAATCTCTAATGCGTGTGAATACTTCAAATAGGAGCTTATCATGAGTTTCCTGATTTTCAGCATATATTAAAATGCCATCAAGGTACACAACCACTCCTTTGAAAACTAATCCTTCTTATATCTGATGCATCAGTTTCTGAAAAGTGGCAGGAGCTGTTGACAAACCAAATGGTAACATATTGAAACAGAACTGTCATACTTTTGTATTAAATGACGTCTTGATTTGTGAATTTTCATTCAACTATACTTGATAATAGGCCTGTCCTAAATCAGTGGAAGAAAATATCTTTGACTTACCTAAGCAATCCAATAATAATTGTATGTCTGGCATAGGAAATGAAAACTTTTCTGTAACTGAATTTAATAACCTGAAATCTAGACACATTCTTATAGAGCCATCTGGTTTTCCAACTATCACTAATGGTGTGTTCCACGGACTTTGACATTTCCTCACAACTCCAGCTTCTAATAAATTCTGTACTAACTCTTCAACTTTGCCTTCTAAATGTATGGGTTGTCTTCTGGGATTTTGTAAAATTGGAGGACCTGAAGTCTTTATTTCATGTGTTATTACTTTTGTATGACATAAGTCAAATCTAAATGCCATAAAAATGTTGATAAACTGAGATATTATAGTACCGAACTTTGAATTCTTGTCCAACTTGAGTGTCAATAACGTAATCTTTAACTATCGGAATCTGTAAATCTCTTGTTAACTAACGAGGATTCAATATTATTGACTTCCTTAAGCGCCATGCCAAATATTTTCATGGTGTCTACTCTTCCTATGAAATCTGGATGGATTTTCCTAACAATAATAACATTCAATTCACGAAATATTTTGTTCAATTTTGCAATGATTTTAAAGCTTGCGAGAGGTTTCTCATATTCTTTTGAAAATACTCCACTCAACCGTATTCTACTGTCCATCAATATTGGACTGCCAATCAATCTCCAACATCTCTCACTCATCACACTGATTGAAGCTCCTGAATCCCATAACATCTCTACATGAAATCCATTTATTTCCATCATACTCCACTTTCTGTTATCATCCTTTTTAAACATCACATCCTTCTTTTCAACATTTCGTTTTTTAAACTCATCTACTGTCTCGACCCTACTGACGAAATTTAAGCAAAAGGGTCTTGTTGGTTTTTTTCTCGTCTCAACATTATGAATGAGTGGTTCTATCAATTCATCTGATCTATCATCGTTTTCTTCGTGTATACAATAAACTCTTCGTTCTAGTCTTTGTTGTATTACTTTGTGATTTCACTAACAAATTGCAACTTTTAAATGAATTTCCTTCCTTACCGAATGTTAAGCATTTGTCCTTCAATGGACATTCAAATTGCATATGGTCATTTTTTCCACAACAAAAGCATTGACCAGGTTTTAACCTTTCTTCTACTGGTTCTGGTAAACCACAACATTTATTATAAATTTTCCGCGCGATATGTTTCATTGAAACTAAAGGTGGTGATCTACGCTCCGTAGTTGTTCTCTCATTATATTGTTCTGCCACTGGTTTCACTTTATCAAATTGTCTTTCGTTTCTTTCATTTCTATTTTGGTAAGTTATTTCTGTTTGACGATTTGGGTATATTCTGTTATTAAAAGAATTTTGAATCCATTGCTTCTGTTTATCTTCAGTAACGTTTGCATAAGTCGATTTAACTACTGCTTGGACTTCTTCAGATTGTTCTTTCGTATCGTAACCTTCTCGTGCTTCATATACCTTTGCTGAATTTCTAATTTCTTCTCTTGTAATATTGGCCTTCGTCAATATATTTTCTTTTAAACGGTCGTTCCAAACTATGTGGCATAAAATCAGTTTGACGATGTTTTCATTTGAAATTCCACAGTCATAAACTTCGTCAAAGAGTTTCTTTACTCGAATTTCAAATGTAACGAATCTTTCATCGTGATTTTGTCTCACTGATGATAATTCTCGTTAAACCATTCACGAGCATTTTCACTAGTTGTGGCGATGTTTTTAAATTCTTTCCAGAGAATAGACGCCTCTTCAGATAAAAGTAAGTCAAAATACTTACTAAATTCAAATCATTAAGTAACATCCAATCTTCAATGTCCTTGAGCCATTGTTCTGCTTCTGTCATGATTCGGCCGTCAAATTTTCTGATATTAAAATTTAAAATGTCTTTTGCCTGTTTAGTAAAACGATTCCTTAATCAGCTTCCAATTCTGAATTCTTGTTACTGCATGAATTGGTTCGATTTTTTCGGCGTGGTCGCCAGTCACAATCTCTTCAAAAGTCATAATTTATATAATAATTTATTTAATTCAAAAAATGTCTAATTAATTCTGAATATTAAAACAAAGTTTTTAATATTCATTATTGGACATCACTATATATATATATATATATATATATATATATATAATTATGTATAAATAGCATAATATAAATATTATATTTGGTATAAAGTTTAATTTATGTGTTTAAATAAAGTGAAAATCGTTGATTATTTAAGTTACCTTATTTAAATGGTTTTAATTATTAATACTAACAATCAGTTTCAGTAAACAAAATGGAAAATAATAATTAATAATATTATTGCAATTATATGAGTTGACTGTTGATAATATTTTTTCTCATATTGAAAAATTAATTTTATTATTGACAAATAAAAATCAATATTTTGTCTGAATTTTAATTTTCCCGATAACAGAGCACAGTGCAATCGATAAAATTTTAATTGATTCATACAGTTTACACTAATTTTTGTTTATATTTTTTTATTTTTGATCAAATTCTCCAGACGCAATGAGGGAAAGGATATTTTAGTAAGTAATTAATCTTTTTATCCTTGTACAGTTTTGAATTTTTACACATATTTCTTTGCTTATGAATAAATTTCCTACTTTTGACTAAAAGTGAAAAAAATGTATCCTTGTTTATTTATCTGGAAATAGATAAATCTAGTAATAGAACATAATATGATTGTTAAGGATACCTAAATAATAAAATTTAATAACATAATCAGAGTAAAATGTATAAATTAGAGAGTATAACGTTTCGGGACTTTAAAAGGAAATAATTGATGACAAGAAATGAAAATTGTGAAGAGAAATAACAAATCAATAAAAATAAACAAAGAAATACGAAAGGGTATTCTTAATAAAAAAGTGAATATGAAAAGGGCAAACAAAAACAAAATAAAAATTTTTAATTTTTATATCTTTATTGTTTGTTCCAGATAAAGAGCTGAGAAATGACGTTTTCAAAAATAATATATCTCTACAGCTATCAGAGATAATTAAAAGAACTGAAGATTTCTAAAAAGAATGTAAGGAAAAAAGAATCTAAACGAAAGTTAATCAGTAAATCTCATCAGATTGCAGACTATAAAAGAAAACACAAGTTGAATCAGAACAGAATTTCTTAAGCCAGAAAATAATTTCTAAAGGATAAAAGTTGAAAAGAAAGAAAAGGAGCATCTAACTGAAAAGAAAAGGAAGCATGATTTAAAAACAAGTTTCACAGGTGGTTGTAAATTCCGAGTTGTATTGTTAAAATGGTATTCCTCCCTAAAGGTTGTAATAAAAAATCAAGTTATTGTAGTAATATTAAATTATTGGTGTCGTTGTAAATTGGTGTTAATCAATAAAAGTTTATATTGTCTGGAATTCGTTGTAATTATTAATACACCCTGGAGTCAGATCAATAATTTTTAATTGGACATTTCACCGACAACTAATATTATCCAATATGATGAGAACGGTTTTTTCGGGAAACGTTCAGAAATATTCGAAAACCAAACAAAATGTATGAAAACATAAAACTTTTAATTAATTATTAAATTCTCTAGTTGAGTAATTAATTAGAAAAGTTAACAAAAGGGATTTCGTTGTTTCATTTTCATGGCATGATGATTATTTGCAGTGTTGTGGTTTGATTAAACCTCTACATGATAAAAGTAAAATCATAAAAAATACAATGTAAATCAATATAAACATAAAATTCTAAATAATAATTAAAATGTAAAAAATATATTAAAAAAATCAAAAAATTTTGAATTAAATAAAATAAACTGGTTGATACCAGTTTATTTTATTTAATTCAAAATTTAATTCAATATTTAATTCAAAATGATGAGATGAGTTCAAAAATAAAAAATAAATCAATGGGAGGCTTCTATAAAGAAATAATTAAAGAAAATTAAAATTAATTAAAAATTAAATTGCTAATGAGAAACCTTTAACCAATGGGAGACCCGAGAAGTGTGGGAAATCTGAGCTATCGACAAAATTATTAATTTATTGTAATATATTTTTGTTCCATTTAATTTTAGTATTTTTATGTCTATAATAGTGATTACGACCGTTTATATATTGTTTATTTCATATACAGTTAAAGTCCTCTGAGATGAACACCCTAAGTCTGAGTTGATCAAAGAGAGTTAATGAATTTACGAAAGTAAAATTTAAAGTTAATTAAGTTGAATTCGAGGAATAAACATTAAAGTGTTGTTGGAATTGTAATGATATGATGTGTTATAGCTGTTATAACTATTGTGGTGAATTTAAATAAACGATGTTGTGTTGGGTGGTTCGATTTATTTAAATAAGGACACCGAGGAGTCTAAGGTTAGTACCGACTTGAAATAAGTACTTAACAATAGTTAAGAAACAAAGAGAAGAAACATATTTTTGTTAGGAGAAAATTGTCGAAAGAGAGATTGAGAAATTGATTCATCTTAAAATCTTTTCAATAATAATTCCAACATAAAAAGTAAACCGAATTTGAGTAGTAGGATGTGAGCCCGTCAGATACAATGAATTATAATTTTTTAATATATTACATGCAAGTAACATAAATCAATGAGGTAAACGAAACTCTTACGTTTATATAAAGTAAGCAGTATAATAATAATATGAATAGTACTGGTGAGCTATTTTGTTAAGTCTCTGACTTAGTCGTAGACGTAGTTGTAGACGTATTAGGCGATGATGGGCGATGATGTGCGATGATGGGTGCTGATGAGTGTGGATGTGTATGGATTGGTGCGGATCGGTGGTTGGTGTGTGTGTGAACGATTTAAGGACGGTATGTTCTAGAAGGTAGGTGTGTGGAAGGTTGGTAGGTGTGTGGAAGATTCTAGAAAGTAGGTGTGTAGAACGTTCTAGAAGGTGTGTGTGGAAGGTAAGTGTGTTGGTCCACAACTGCATGACATACTAAGAGTTGGGTTATCGGTGTGTTGGTCCACAACTGCGTGACATAATAAGTGTGAGTTAGGTAATTGGTGTGTATGGGGTAATAAGTGTGTTTCCGGGTACTGGCTGACCAGTGGACATGTGACATAACCGTTAGGTCATCTGGCAACAGTGACAAAGGTCAATTACTAGGTAGCAACTGAGTGGACAGAGGTCAATCTCCAGGTAGTAACAACGTGGACAGAGGTCAGATATTATATAATATTACGTAAGCCAAGGGGAGTGTATCTGACGGGCTCACATCCTACTACTAATTTGGAAATCAGAAACCATAAAAAGCAAAAGTGGTAAAAATAAAAAAACTTACAATTTTTTTGATTTAAAGAATTTAATAAAAGTTGAAGTCCATCAAATCAAATAGAATGCATATTTTGCAGTGATAATTAAAATGTGGATTTTGTTGGGAGTGTTGCTAATTATTGAACTTAAAGAACACGAGGAGTCAAAAACTAGCCGACTATTTTCACTAATAACCCAACAAACAGAACTCAATATAACAATAAAACAAAAAATTGAATAACATCTAACAAGCAGTTATAATAATAAAAAAAGTGAACATTATGCAAAATATTTCACAGGAAATATATTTTATCAGCAGCCAGACATCTGAAAGATATATAACGCCAGATATGGCAATTAAAAGCAGTGATTACTTGGATTTTTCATAAATCATTTGTTTGTCTCTGAAATTTTGTTATATTTGTCAGTTGAAATGTGACTGTTTGAAGAAGCAATTGAAACTTGATATCTTTCAATGGCCCTTTGCCTCATTGTTCACTACGTCGAGGGCAAGGATTTGATGAATGCCAATCACAGCACTACTTAAAACTTTGTAATTTTAATAAAGTATGTTTACATCTAAACAAAAATTTATAGTAAATATTTTACAATAATATTTATTTTTCCCAAAATAATTGATTTACATGGAATGTCAATAAAAGTTATTTGATAAATAAATTATTAGTTTCTCATAGTTATTCACTTCAAACTATAAGTGATTAATATTCGACAGATCAGAATAGCTGTTCAACTGACAATGCTATTATACATCATTTCCAAGTTGAATCTGCTGCACTAGCTTTCATTCAGCATGTTATATTTCGTAACGCTCTCATTGTTCTGATAGCCTTTTTCACTTGATTTTTCGACTGATTCTGAAAAGAAGAATTAAATTACCTAATTTTTAATTATCCTAATTTTACTTTAGATGCTTGCTTTTGAAATTTCACCTTCTCCCCGTCAGTATGCTTTGAAGCTTACCAAATTTCTAAATCGAGTTTGTACTAGTTTTAGAGATGAAAAGACAAATATTATTGGGGAAATAAAATGAAAATAGCAATTGTGGCAAATTTATGGCAAAACTAAACTAAATCAAATAGAAATTGTAAATGAAAATTGTCCCTAGCAGTTGTTTGTATCTATTTAATTAATGTGTTAAGGATGAAATTCAGAAAAGTATTCAGTCGGTATACTATGAATCGCTTTTGAAAATTTAAAAAAAACAGGGACTATGAGAGATGTAAGGTCAAGTTAATTGGAGTGCTTTTATCAATACGACAGCGTCCTTCGTTTTACTTTTGAACTAATTTTAATAATATTTTGACGAAATTGAATTTTTTCGAAGTGGCGCATTCTTCAAGCAAAATATCTTTGGCAAATCTGTTCCGGTACCATAGAAATATAAATGGAATAATTATAGTAATATAAGATCCTTCGAAAAATCCAACCGGGTCAAATATCACTGAAAGCTTTCTAACTAGAAATGAAATGAAAAACATTTTATCACTGTCTTCTTTGGATGCGAAAATGTCTGAATCCACATTATTCAAAACGACCCGATACAGATGTTTCACATTGTTTCCTTGAGTAATTTCTTAAAGCAGTTAGGTTTGTTAGCAACAACAACAACTAAGTCTACAAAGTACCGCGTAAAGGTACTGAAAGAGCAAAAGCAGAATATTGTGTCACCTGATAGAAATTCACAGAACTACAAATTTAGAAAATTATATTAAAATTAAAATTAAAATTAAAAATATGAAAAATAATCTCTTAAATAATAATTTTAGCTTTATTTCGAAATAAATGTGAATAATAACTTTTAATTAATGAAAATTATTGTTTTACTGAACCGCAAATTTTTTTCAAGCTCATTTCTTTCATTCACATTAATTGGTAAATGACAGTTTAAATATCGTAATGATTTATAGAAGAATTTCATTCACAAAGAATAAATAAATTAATTCTTCGAATTTCAGGAAATTCAAGTAGACGACGATAAAAAAAATTTTTTTTTCAATTTTTTCATTTTTATTACTTTTTTATATGAAAAATTTTAATATTAAAAATATTTTAGTTTAAATTTTAAAAGTAAAAATCTATTTATAAATTTATTCGAATACATTGTATAGCTAAATTTGTGGTTTAATTTAGTTTATTGATCTATTGTTAAAAAAATAAAAAGATTTTTTCATTCGTTTCTGCTAAATTTGTTCCATATTTTATTGTTTAATGTAATGGAATTGAAATAATTATTCTTAAAATAAAAATAAAAAATAAATTATATGAATGAATTTAAAATAATAGCGAACATATGAAAATAAATAAATAAGTTTTATTTTTTACTTGCATATTAGACAAAATTGGAAAATTAGCTTTCCTTATTTTTTCATGAGACAAAGTTCTTATTTAAAACATTAAATTTTGTATTATTTTTGATGTTGTAAAAATATCATTTTTAATCAGATAATATAGTATGTAATTTTATTATTTGTTGTATAAATAAATAATAAATTCATTTTATTGCAGCAGTTGAAATTATAAAACACCTATTTTTCAAAAAAGACACCTAAATAATAAAGAGGTATGTTGGAAGAGTAATCAGCTTTTTTTACTGTGGTACTTGTGTATAAACTTAATGTAAACTTTACAAAAAGGTATCGAAGTTACTCTTCCACAGAAATTGAATCAAATGATGATGATTTGGATTCGTCAACCTCATCAACATAAAAAGTAACAAAAAATATTTAAAAAAATAAAAGCAGTATTAGGTTAAAATTTCACATATTTGATTCTACAACATGTGTCACACACAAATATTAGATTCAACCTAATATAAACAGATGAATGTATACGCTGACTGATGCATGCACATATATTTATTACAGACATGCAATATGATCCACAGAACAAACACATTATATATATGTATTCACAGTCATATAAATTATAAAGAAGTATACAAATATGAGTTATTTGGTGAATTAATTTACCTTAGAAAATGACGCCTTGGGCATTGTATTCGATATAATGAAAAATAAACAATTTTTAAGATTTTTAAGGTAATTGTTGAGATATATACAGATAATATTATGTTATTAAAATTATAAAATATGTTTAGTGAGACTGATGTCATTATTTATATACCAGAAATCTGTAGAGCCCTATAGACCAGAGGTCAGCAGGCTAATATGGCACTGTCTGATATGGCACGTGGTTGAGTTTTCAAAGGCACTACACCACTATAAAGTGGTCTGTGTAATATCAACTCTTATACGGCTAAAGGCGGTTTCACATATATTCTCTAATATTATTAGACACGAATACATATTTGTGGTATTGAAATGGTATTTTTTTGCTTTATTAAACACCAATTTTCAAAAATTTTTAAATTTTGTTGGGATTTTATGTTGTTTGTCTTTCAATTAAATATATTAAAAAGATAATTTTGCGATCAAATTGTTTCATAAAGAACTGTATTATTTAATGTGCCAGACATATACCATTACTTATTTGTAAAAAGGAAAAATAAGGTGGAACCTTTAATAAATTGGCAGTGTGACTTGGTACACCACAGCTAGAAGGTTGCCGACCCCTCTATAGAATCTCCTTTAAAAAAGAGATGGGACAATCGGGGTGAGTATTATGTTGGATAAAAGATTCAATTTAAAAAAATTTAACAACGATCAAATTAAAAAATTATATTAAAGGTTAATAAAGAAACAATATTTGCACTATACTTTTGTAACCACTTGGTTTTTAAGCTGGATTTTCTCAATGAAATTCAATTGTAGATTACCGTATTTTTCGAACCATAAGGCGCACCGTGTCATAAGGCGCAATATCATTGATCGACTGCTAACGGTTTTATTTTCGTTTTAAACCAGTACTCTCCTAATATTATTTCCGAATTTTATATATTTCTGTTATACATTTTCTTTTCTTGCTCATTTATCTTATTTTTTTCACTATTCGCTTTCATATGTATTTCTTTAAGATTTTCTTGCAACTGTTTTAAGTTGTTATTAGTATTAAAAGTTTCTAATTAATCCAAAACTATTTTGACATTTTATTTTGAATATCATACATAAATCTGATTCATAGTCATATTTTGTAGAAAATACAATGTCTTTTATAAATAATAATAATAATAATAATAATAATAATAATAATAATAATAATAATAATAATAATAATAATAATAATAATAATAATAATAATAATAATAATAATAATAATAATAATAATAATAATAATAATAATAATAATAATAATAATAATAATAATAACAATAACAATAATAACAATAATAATAATAATAATAATAATAATAATAATAAGTATAAGTATAAGTATAAAACAGGGATTTAATGGTAAATGGATTTAATAATAAAATAATCCCTTACTGCAAAGTAATTATTATATAAATTTAAACTAAAAGAAATAAAATTAAAAAAATTTTGCTTCTATTAGCAAAGTTAAATGTAAAGACTGCCGAAAATTTGTGTTGATTGTAAACAAAATATTGATTTATGGTCTAAAGCTAAATAAAGGTAAATTCGTTGAAAAAATTTGAAATTTGATGAAATGTTACTGTTGATGATAGAATTTATTTACAAATATTATATTTCAATAACTTTCATTGTAAATTTTTCTGTAAAATTAAAATGTTATTTTTACTGATTTTAGCATTAAAATCCGAGGAAATTATTGCCGAAAATCGCAAAATGGAAGAGTCAATAAAAGATTACAAAAGAAAGACTGCCATGATTACAGATGCCATTAATAATCTGGAGGTCGAATATACAGCTTCGAAAATATACTTTCCGATCAGGCGGTATCCGGCACTGAAACAAATAATCAAAAGAACAATTCATGATCAACTACTGAGAGATTCATGATTTTCAAGCCAATTTGATTCTACTTATGATTAGTTCTATTAAAATTTCCTTGTATTTTTTTTATTTTATAATAAATTATATATTTTTAGCATTAAAACTATATTATTTCAAATGTTTTATTTACTTCGACGTTTACATTTCGAATACTATTATTATTATTATTATTATTATTATTATTATTATTATTATTATTATTATTATTATTATTATTATTATTATTATTATTATTATTATTATTATTATTATTATTATTATTATTATTATTATTATTATTATTATTATTATTATTATTATTATTATTATTATTATTATTATTATTATTATTATCGATATAAAATGAATAATGAAACAGAATGCTATTAAAATACCACCAGTGCTGTAGTAGAAAATTCGTGGATATGTCTACTGTCGTTGCAGCTAAGTCTAACATCGCTGAAATTTTGATATTTTGATATTTTGTTTAAAAATTGAGTAGAAAATAACATAAACTTAAGAGTACATTTGTTAAAAATTAACCTTTAAAAAATAGAACTTTAAAAGTCAGTTTCTATGTTGGGATTAGAATAGTTTGTATATGATAAGCGTCTTTGCTACATCAAGTTCCACTCATGTCCTTTTAATAATTTGGTAAACTCCTTCCGTGATTCTGTTTCCTGACCTTGAAAATCATGTTTATGTAAAAGATCTTGTCTGCTTTAACATTCTCAATAAAAAATTTTTACAATTTTAAACAAAACTATTTTACATTTATTTTTATCTTGCAGCACAAAATTTCGTTTACAATCAATTTACAAATATCAATCAATTCGCTAAATTTGTATTAATATTCCGTACTCGGAAGGTCTTAAAAATTAAGTTAAGTAAACAGATGGGAAATTTAGAGTATATGTTAAGTACAGGCTCTTAGCCTTAAAAAAAAGATTGTTGAGTCATTCTGACGTCACTAAACAGTGACGTTTTTTTTTAAAAAAAAAAATATATTGTGATGACGTTTAGTGACGTCAAGAAAATAATTACCAAATTTAGAATTAAGCAATTGAAAATTGCTAAAAATGGAAATGCGTCATCGGAAAATTACCAAATTTGGATTTCCGATGACGCGGGTCTAAAATTGGTAATTTCATTAATTTTTAACTAATATAAATAGAGGACTATTTTTTAGTACAAGGGCCGATAACAAAATTATTAATTGAGCCGATTACAAAAATAGAGAAACCTAACCGATTCAGAAAAAACTTATATTGGACCAGATAATAAATTAATTATTGATTGTACAAGAAAATAAATCAAATTTTAAAAGAAACAAAAAGGAAAACAACAATTACGGCCGAAGAAACTTTACCAGCAGAAAATTATTTCTCAGAGAAAATTTACCAGCAGAAATTATTTCTAGAAGAAAAACAACCCGCAGAAAATTAGCTAACATTCAATATTCCCAGAAGAGATCCAACCAGCAGAAAATTACTTGACAGTTACCATTTCCAGTGAGAAACGCAAAAAACACCAGCAGAAAATCTTCCAAGGCAATATATATATATATATATATATACAAATATCTAGGAGCAAAACAAGCGCGAGAATAAGAGAAAACAGAAGCCATCAGACATTTCTAAACAGTTAGAAGACAGTTGGATTTACTGCAGAAAATATTTTGAAGAGATTACGTAATATTTCGGAAGGGATACATCATTATCTCGATTTCCTTTTTGGTAAATTTTTAATATTTCTAAATATAAAGAATTAAAGAAAAGCGGATTCTTAAATCCGGCTTAATTAAATTAATTAAACTAAAATCAAGTAGTGTCCAAAGTAGTTGACCGCTTTCGGATACTCGGGGTGCCCCAAAATCAAAACTTACTTACCCTCTGTCTATTAGGATAAGTCGTTGTGTCTACATAGTGACCATCGACTTCTTGCGGGCCATTTGGCAGGGATCCTTTGATCCAGTTATCTGTATATTCTATTAAACTATACACATATACGCTGTAAATTTATTGTCAACGCCAAATAAATTGTATAGGTAAATAATTTGTCTTTGCCTTATTTATTTGCATAGGACCACAACCGACCTTTTTATATTTTGATTAGTTTATATTTTAAATATAATTTTATATTATTATTAGATTGGAGTCAGATAAAACGAACTGTGTTAATATCGTAGTCCCCCACTTTTTGATCTTAACATATAAGATCGTCTCTAATTCGTGTAAGGTGCGCAATATGTTTATTGATAAATCAAAACCTCCGGTTGGATTGTGTTCTGATCTTGTTTATCAATTTACATGTAGTGGGTGTAATTCCACATACTTCGTGTTTTAAAAAAGTTTGATTTTGTAAAATTGTTTTAAATTGATATTTTATTTTGTTTTTACAAAACTATTACCTTTTAATATTATTTCTTTTATAAAAAAATAAAATTTATTAAGTATTGTATTAATATTTTAAAAATGTTTATTAAAGTAAAAATTTAAAAATTTAATATTAATATAAATATAATAATATACTAATATATTAATATATATTATATGTGTTTTATTGGCGTTTTCTTTTAATTAAATTTTTGTCAAACTTATTTTATTATTTTATTATTATTATTATTATTATTATTATTATTATTATTATTATTATTATTATTATTATTATTATTATTATTTTTATTATTATTATTCGTTACAAATGGAAAAATTGAAACCCAAATTTAGTCGATTGTGATTGGTCAAATTCATTGTATTGATTAAATAATTAAATTAACCAATGAGATGGGGAAAAAATCAATTCAAATTATATTTCAATGTGGTCAGCATTGATTAGCAATTCGTAATGTGAATGTGCTGTTATTATCCCAGTTATGTGGTTAATTTATTATTTACCCAACATAATTATGAATGAATTTTATTTTCTATTTACAAATAATCCGGGAAATCATCGGAGAATTTATTGTATCAATTTTATATTCATTTATGATTCTCATCGTTAACATATTCCGTTTGATTTCTTTTCCCATTGTTAGGCAACAAATATTATAAATAGGAAGTCAAAAACTTTTATGTTAGAAATATAATTTTTAGTGTCATTTGTGTGAGCTGGATTTGAATATATTCCCAGCCTTCTGCTTTATACGTTGGGCAATTTCCTATATTTTACTCTTTCCCTTATCTTTCCAATTATTCCTAAACGTCGCCTGGCAAAGATCCAGATGTAATATGTACTCCGGTTTTCCATTCACTGCTCAACGAGGCATAAATATACATATAATATTAAAAATTGTTTGAGTTGTATTTATACGTTTCATTTAGTTTTTACCCTATTTTGAAACCTATAATAATTTGTTTGACGTGACTGCTAATGAATTTTTATCCAAAAAGTAAGTTTGCGTGTTTCTTATAATTGAAATTATTCATAATTATATTATACACCTATTTCTTATGAATAAGAACTCCAATAATATGAGGTGTGAAAATCAATAACCTCGCCTTATAGAGATATATAGAGTTGCATGTGTAATGATATAATTTGTTCGAATGAATAATAATCTTTAGTGAAGGCGTAGCTAGGGTATTTGACGTCTGGTGACAATAATTATATGTTTTACACTCCCCTCCCACTCTGAAAATTGAAAGGTTCAAACTCGAGCAACGGCCAAATTCTAAAATTTATTATACACATAAATAATCTTACACATGTATTGTACCCGTATGTGACAAACTTATCAATAAAGTCATTAAAATCACATTTTTTCATTTCATTTTGTTCAATACTGAGTAGTACAACCTCACTAAGACAATCTTATTCATTGAAGCACTCAAATACGTCAAATCAGCTTCAGTTGGCTGAAAGAACTCTCACAGCTAGTGATGGATCCTGAACTCATTTTGCAGTGCAATTCCCAGGTTTGGAAAGATATCATCACCATAAGAAACAATAAAAGACAGAACATCCAATGGAGTTGCTGGCAAAGCATTAAATCTTACACAAAATAACCTTTGACAGTCACAAATTTCTGTGCAAAGCTCGCCCTAATGGATATCAGAGTCTCAAAAATTCCCAAGATTTTTAAATTGTTCACTCAGCGAATTAACATCTTAATTTTTATTATTAATAAAGTCTAGTAAAAATCCAGCATCCTTGATGATCATAGTTGGATACTATAGTCACTTCTGAACACGGTCGACTCTACCCAAAGTGGGGTACCAGTCTGGCACTGCCAGAAATACAAAGATTTAGAATATTTGCCAATAAAAATTTTGCATCTCTTCTTGTTTCATGTGTCACATTCGCATCCTCTGATAACTTTTCAAGAAAACTACTGATTCATCCGGTCATTCATAAATGGGATTAAAAGCTTCCACTTTAGCACCCTTGTGTGTTTCAGATTCACGTTTAATTGTGATATGTACAGCGTTTCTCAACTGTTCCCATCGAAAATTTGAACAAATAATTGTTTTCGATTTTTCCCACAAACGTGACAACCGCTGGATCCGGTTCGGCTGTGTGAACTCCAGTCAGATAAAAACCAAGCAGAGCTCTGTAATTTATAGTATAAATTCTCTGTTTGAAGATCAGATATGTGTCCTGACATTGCAGTAGCATTACCATAACATTCTGACCTGTAATCATTTAACGGTATGTTGTCATATTGGAAATGTTCAGTGATGAATGTTTCAAGGCCAGCTGCATCTTTAGCATGGATATCGATGAATCCAAGTTACTTTTTTAATATTAGTAGTTTTCTTTTCAAAAATCGGATGACTTCAGCCAATATTTCACGATTTCTAAGATCAGGAGTTGAAACCAGTAAAATTTCAATATATTTATTTCGTTTTGTCTTTCAGTAACTTATTTCTAACATTAGATGTTTGCAATCTGATATAAAAAATGCATACAAACTTTCAATACATAGGATTGTTCTAACTAAAAATAAATAAATATACTATATATTATTAACATTATATATTATCTACTAATTTATCTTCTACTACATCAATCACTGTTGCATTTTCAGAAACTGAAGCGACTGGAATCTCGTTACTAGCATTCGGAGAAGTTTCTATAGTCATTTTTGTATCAAAATTTAAAAAATAATCAGTGATTCGTGTCATATTCAGCATTCTGAAATAAAGTGCCTAAATCAAATAATAAAGCTTATGATTAACTAACAGCAATAATTTAATTGAAAAAATGTGTGTACAAAAAGTTTTTATTTGAAAAATTACATCAGTGTATTTTTAGGATGTATAATAAAGATATATCCAGAAAATGCCTACAGCGTTTTTTTTTAAATAAATATCATTATTTGTACACTTTATGTTAAAATTTTACAATTTAAACCTTATTCACTTTAATAATAACCACTAGACTTTTGCCGCTATAGGCCATAGGCAAACCATCTTTTGAGTTCTTCATTTTTATTTTGCTTTACAAATCGCAACACTTTGATATAATAAAAGAAAACACCAATACACAAATATATATCATACTACAATATATTTCAACAGGCTCACTGGCATCGTCAGGTAGCTTTGAACTTAAAACTATATTGATTGGTGTTAACTTTAATTTAATTCAAAACCAATTTTCTGTGATTCTTTTAATCAATTTGAAAGTTTTACTTCTTTTGTTCAATTATTCAAGAAATTGATTTTGTAATTGAGGAAGAAATGTAGAAATTCAATGAATTAAAAACAGTCAATCACTGAATTAGGTTTGTGTGATGTAGATGGTGAGGTTTGTTTTTCAGTTTGGATTTTAAATTTTAGGAAAATCATCATGTTTATTGGTAGACTTCGGGTCTTTCTTAGATGGTATTCAGATCTTGGTTATGAATATTTATGTCATGGGTGCAATGCCACATACATTGGAATGACTGCCCGAAATCTCCGTTCTTAAGTTCTTGATAACTGCGACTGAGAGAATTGAATAATATGAGTGAAAACAATTGTTGTTTGGAATTTTTGATTATTGGTGGATTTCAAGTCCTACTTCGATTGTGTTCAGAACTTGGTTATAAATATATATATATATATATATATATATATATATATATATATATATGTCATGGGTTCAATGCCACACACATTAGAATGACTGCCTGTCATTTCCGCTCTCAAGTTTACGTTCACAGTCGATTTATGGAATTGATTGATATTATTAAACGCAATTTTGTGCTGCAAGATGAAAATAAATGTAAAATGTTTTTATTTAAAAGTTTGAAAATATTTTATTAAAGGTTTATATATAGATTTTATTAAATTTCAATTCAATAAAATTTGTTAAATAAAATTTTTTAAAAAAATTGAAATTTTTAAAACAGTCTGATATTTTTAATGGGAATACTTTTTAAAATTTAAATGAAGAAATTTGTTTGAATAAAGCTTTTTAAATCAATATAGTTTTAAGTTCAAAACTACATGACCGTGACAGTGGGATAGTCGAAATATATTGTAGTTGAATATATATTTGTGGATCGGTGTTTTCTTTTATTTAATTCAAAGCCTATTTCTCTGATTCTTTCAATCATTTTGATATAAAATAGGATTGAATAAATAGAGGGGATAGTTTTCAATATGTAATGACATTTATTTGAAACCCCAGATTATAAACAAGAAACTATAAGAATATTGCGAAATTTACCTACTTTTTCTTTTACAGGTTATTCGGTATATAAAAATTAATTACCGATTTTTGGTAATCGATGAATGTTTCAATGATTTAATAAAATTAAAAATTTCAAAAAACTACAGAGCACAAATCACATAACTCAAACAGATCTCCAACCAAAGAAGCATGTAAACATGAATTTAGATTTTTTATTTACCAAATTATTTAACCAAATTAAAATTTCCGGTAAATTATTAATATTTACTTTCATAGAGTGAAATAAAATTACAGTTTATAGTGTATTTTAATTTTATGTAATCCAACTAGTTTTTAATTTTAGTTACTTTTAAAATTTGAGAAGGGATTTATCCCTCTAATCGCGTCTCCCCCTTCACATGAATTTTTATTTAAAATTAATCTGACTTAAAATTTTAGAAATAAATCAAATAACCTCATACATAAATTCCTATAAAGCTGAGAAGTCATTAAAATGGCTGATACAGAAATTTCAGTAAATCTTCATTATTTTGAGTTATTCTAGGTGTAATCAAACTGGATTAACGCACCAAAGTTGTAATTCAGAAGAAACAATTGTATTTTTAAGGTTTCTATTGATCATATTTTTTTAATGTGTGTATGATTGTTATACACTACATTCAGTAACATTTTTTTATGTTTATACATTTTTAAGTCCATTTTACTTGAGTTATGTTTTATTTACTTTCAAAGAACCAATAACACATAATTCGTATGTACGAGAATTTTTTTCATCTAACGGACTCCGTTGATGAAACCACCTTGATATTCCAAATAATGTATAGAGACAAATTCAACACAATCTCTTCATTTATTCACATTGCAAACTTAGAGGTCTCGAAATTACATAAAGAATTGACGAATGTCATATTCATAGCGTGACTGGTATTAAAATGTTCGTGTGAACTCTTCGAACCTAATATTTCATAATATGTTAACCTCAAAACTGACTGAGTCCAGGGGTAACAACAGTCCTATTGCTGTTCTGCTTTGGATCAATGATTAAATTACAATAACCTTCTCAAATTCTTCTTCCTTCACAAAATTTCAAAAATTTATTTTTCACCTTCACCAAACCTTTTCACTTTCCACTAAACAAAGATTTCTTGAAGACAACTTCTCACTTGAGATTGCTTAGCAGGATCGCATCACTTACTTTTACTCTTGCAACCTTAGCGGCATTTTAGCCGAACTCCATAACATTGCCGCTACAATTGGAGATAGTTCTACCACTAAATATCTCATCACACTAGACGTTCTGAATGAGGCGCAATGTCTCTTATTAATTCGTGCTAGGAACAATCTACTCAACCTGAATTATTCACTTTTTAGATTCAAATAAATTCTGCTCACACTGTGTTGCTTGTGCCATTTAAATCCAGAAACATGCACACATCTTCAACCACTGCTTAAAGTAACCCAAGGCTAAAAGAAATAAACATGAGAGAATGCTTTGCAGCATTGTGGAGTTCCTAAATGGAAATGATTGGAACTTAGACGTCAAACAATCACATCTTTATCTATCAAAACTTACAACTTTAAGACCAGACTTAGTAATCAAATTCAACTAGGAATCCTGATATTCGTGTGCTGGACCGATGGACCCCATATGACTCAGTAACAAACTTCGAAAAAGCCAGATCTGACAATAATGCAGAAAATTTTAATTATTAAGTTTTGTGTTTGTATTTTATACTTAAAAAGATTTTTCGAATAGTTGAGTAAATAAATAGCCAGTTCCGGGCACTCTGGAAACTCAAATTAATGTTGTGTATGTTAGTTATTTTTGTTTAGTGCACTTGTACAGTCCGGCAAACTGCCAAACAAAAAATATATTTAAACAAAATAATGTTTATTTTCGATGGACATTAATTTTATTACATAAAATTAAACATGAAAATAAATAAAAAATCCCCGTTTGGGAATCAAGGATAACAGTTATATATATTCAAATATAGTTTAATTTTTTTTAATAATATTAATAATATTTTAATATTTTTTAAAAATATTTTTATTAAAAACCTAAAGTTTTTCATAATTTTTTTCAGTAACATAAATTAAAAAATTTAAAAATTGCAATAAATTTCTCGAAATTATTTTAAAAAATTTCCTCCTTATCAATTTTTCCATTAAATTATTTTCTGATGTTAAACAGAATTCTTTTAATTAATTAACTATTGCACATCTACTTAGCAGAATTTCCAGCTTGACTGCATTGACCACGACCAATTGAACCTCTCTTGGGAATTATCTTATTAAGCTGGGGTTGATCTTAGGAGCTTCCCGTCAACATCGCAAGCATATTAACATTAAAATACACAATTTCGGAACTCGTAAGTAAACAAGTAATTATTAAACCGACTCAGTCGTTTCAAGTGGTCCATTGAAACTTTAATTTAGGTTTAATAAAAATTTATATATATATATATATATATGTGTGTGTGTGTGTGTGTGTGTGTGTGTGTATTAATATTAAGTATGTAATTATAATTAATTAATTAATTAAAATAAAAAAATAATATTTTTAATAATTAAATTGTAAAATAATACAGTAAATGCTTGATAAATTCAACTTTATTGGAAAGAATATTCGCTAAATTTATTGAATATTATAAATTGAATGAAAATGTAATAGAAAAAAAGGTCAAATTAATAGCGAAAGCTTTTAGTAATTTAATTTAATAAATTAAAAATAAATTGTCTAATTTAGCCATAAACTTTTAAAAAAAATATTTTTTAAAAATATTTTTAAAATTAACAAATACTCTTAGCAAATATCATTATGAAGTTAATTTATTATCAAAAATTGTCTTTTTTTGTCTTTTGGATGACTAACTGCATAAAATAAAGTTTTAAAGTGATATTCAACGAGATTTCTAATAACAGATTATTCTCACTGAGGAAAACCAAATAAGCTGAAAAATAGTCCAGTTTATGATTTTCTAATACAATTGATGTTACATAAATGTTGATAATTTGTACAAATGTCCTATTATGCTACTTTTTGTATTGTCGAGAAATTATGAATCAAAAAGTTCCATTTATCAAGATTTTACTTTCCCGCTAAAACCTTGTCCTGGAATAGCTACATTTATTTTTTGTGTTATATTTTTTTCATTTTTTTTTAAGAAGACATAAACAAAACAAAAGAGACCAATAGTAAAGAATTTTGCTGATCAAAATTGTATTGTCTAATTCTTTTCTATTTTTTGAACTTTTCTTATTCTGACAGTCTTTATGAAAAATCATTCTTTACGGGTAATTCGATATTTTTGCATAATAATTTTGCAAATTTTACGAACATTTGTTACTTTTGTTCGATTTATTTTAACTTAAAATCCGTTTTTCAAATCCACTTAAACAGATTTTAATTATTTTAAAGACACAAAAAAATCACTTTCCATGGAATAAAAACTTTTCCCGTAGTTATTTTTTGTGTAAAAGTTTTAGCACCAACTTCAGTTAGGCTTTTCTAGACCTTTAGAATTATCTCCAATTTTTGTTACAATTTTAAAATTTTGTGGTCTTGGTATACAAAAAGCCAAATATATTTGTTTACTGAAGACGATTTGTTTGATGAAGATATTTTCAAGTTACTTCTTGAAATAAATTGAAAGATACACTTAACTATTTCTGCATATATTTTTGTTTAAATTATATATGAAAATTATAATATGATAAACACAGTGCAAAATAATATCTGTATGGCAGACCTTTCAGGTTCTGATATGAATTGTGGATAAAAACTTTCTCACACAAAAAATGTGGGCATTTTAAAATTGCATGAATTAACACATTGCGCACCACATTATTCATGTGTGTATAACATAATATTTTCATAGTAGGCCACGTCATACATAAACCATTTCTAAATTTAATCTGTTATAAACTGAAATACTGTGTGGATTACCCGATGCAAGAATACACACTTAATAGTTGAATTCAGTAAAATTCGCGGGGAAAATATATCCGGATCTATTTCCAACCCGAAACCCAAAGAATGTCACTTGTGAGTGACTAAACATTGCTCATAGCCAATTCAATACGGAAATGGGATTTATTAATTGCAGCTACTTATGAATAAAAACACCTTTACTCACTAATAAATCGCGTTATATTATAATGGCATACTTAATCAGGGAAATCTTGCAAACTAATGAGTCTTGGAAGTAGTTGCTAATAAAGATACTGGAGAGCTCAAATCAAGCTTTGTAATTATTTAATGTTTGCCGTTGACCAATATGGGGTATTTTATCAAAATTAGCTAGGTACACAATCCGTTAAAGGTCAAAGAGTTACAGGATAATTTAGTTTGTAAACTTTACATGGTCGTAATATTCAAGTCGAATAAATTAAGTTAATTAATCTTTCAACAGAATAATTTTTGATTTGGGATGATCAATGACAAGAAGAGCCAGACAAAGATTTCTATAGAAAGAATTAATGATAGAAAATATTGCTCAGATAAATAATAAATATCTCAAATCCAAATTTTAGGAATTAAAATGTTTTTAAAATTTATTTAAAAATAAGTTTATAAGTATTGTGCAACTCTGTGACCAGACAAAAGAATCTAAGATCAAGTTTCTTACATGGCAGCGATGAGAGTCAAATAAGCTCTTCGAATATTGGCAGCACTGTGGAATTATGTTAATTAATAGAAAAGTCGATAATAAATGCTCAATGCCATCGCTGCGGAAGGAGGCTGCTGGGAAATATATTTACGGGTATTAACAACTGCACATCTGTGAATTCCAAATTATGCTATTTCACTTGATATATTGAATAAATTTTTCAAAAAATTGATTTTTCCTGGCACGAGATAGTGTAATTTTTAGATTTTTAAAAAAATGATTTTTACAATTTTGCTAATTTACGGCTTGTTAAGGCATAAAATTTAAATGCATTATTACAATGGTAATATAGATTTTTATGTGCAAAATTGTGAGAAGTGCAATATTATTTCTAAATAATTAATATGAGTAAACATTTTTATGAATAACTCAACATTTTATAATTTTCGAAATGTATTTTTAATTTTTCGAATTTTATGAAATAATTTCTATTGGTAGAAGCCAGCAATTTTTAGCACAATTTCTACGAAAAAACATGACAAAAAAAACTTTCGTAATTGCTTCTCTATATTTAAAGTTTGCTTATCGATTGTCCGACTGATTATAAAAATTTTGAACACTGCACCTGTGTGCAGTGACATACCTAGAGTAAATGGCGCCTATGGCAAACATCGATCTTGCGCCCCTCCGACGATAGGTTACTTACGTTCTATTTTCTAAAAAACTACTTTAGAATTGGGTAAAAAAAATCACACAATTTAAATCTATTAACACTTTATTACAAATTTATCTTTCATACTTTAGCTGACGCAAATTGGTAGAGAAAAAAAGAGAGTTAGAGGCATAGAGGACATGGAGAAACAAACTAAAAACGAATGCATGCTTTTTCCTATGCAGTTTTTTATTACACATATTTATATCTATAAAAATATTTTTTATGTTTATTTGCGTATTTATATGTAAGTCGCTTTTTCGCGCCCCCTTCAGTTGGCCCCCATGGCACGTGCCATGCCTGTCATACCCTAGTTACACCTCTCCCTGTGTGTATGAATTTATTTTCCTTGCATTAATTTTTTCTATTTTTCTATGTTACACCAAAGAGCATTTGATTGATACATTTCCATGGGCAAAATATCCAGCAGAACATCATCTTCCAAAATACAATTATTTGGGTTGACGTGGGCTCAAGTGTGTTTTAAAAAAGAACATGCTAGTGTTTGCTAAATTCATTGTAAAATAATTAAACTAAAAAATGGATTTAAAGATTTGTAATAAATGTAATATTGAATGTTTTACAATACGACATGTTCACATAATTAGGAATGATAATCAGCAACCAATACAATTTGAAATTTGTGAAAACTTTCTAGGATTTTACGAATTAAAGGATCATTCAGCAGAAGGTATGACTCATCAGGTGTGAAGTATTCTGAGGGAAATGAATATCCCTATATAGAAGTGTTATGGGCAAGGATACGATGATGCAAGTGTTGCGTACAATGGTGTATAAATAAGGATTAAACGGATCCAACCAAATGCAGAGTATGTACATTTTGCCAGTCACAATTTGAATTTAGTATTTAATGACTGCGTTAGTAGCTGCTTGAAGTATCGTCATATTTTACTACTCTTCAGGATATATACGCATTTTTTGGATGCAGCATAAACAGGTGGAATCTTCTTTCTTCATTTACTGGAGAGTCAGAAATTACTGTAAAAAATCTCAATCCAACTCGTTGCTCTGGTAGATTACAATCCAAGGTAACTTTTAAAGTTCGTTATGTTGATATATTAAAAGCTCTGACAGAAACCAGTCTTAAATCAAAAAAGAAGGAGATGAGGTAATTCAAATTAAAAAGACATGGCAACATTTGATTTTATTTTTGTAAGTGTATCTCTATACAAGGGATGCACGAAATTAATTATGCATCCAAAACCCTTCAGAAGAAATACATTGATTTAGCTGAAGCTTCATGTGTATTAAATCGAGTCAGTGAAAATATTCAAAACTTTAGAAAATCGTATGAACAATTCAAATTAGAAGCTGAAGAACAAACCAAAAAGTGAGGAATTGATGCCATATTTCAAGCAAAAAGACAGCCACCTCTAAACGACAGTTTGATGAGTTAGACTCCGATTATCGCTTTGACAACATGGAACATTTATTCAAAGTTGAAGTATTTTATTTTGTTTTGGACAAAATAAATATTTAAATTAAACAGCGTTTTACTGGGATGCAAACAATTACAAACATTTTTGGATTTCTTGAGCCAAAAAACATTTTCAATTTGCCTGAGGCAGATATTTTAAACTTATTCACCAACCTGGAAAAAAATACTCAGAAATGATATTCTCTGAATTTCACATTCAGTTTCTGCATTCATATTCTCTAGTAAAAAAAGAATTAAAGGAAAGCATGTCCATAAAAACTTTTTCAGAATTGCTTCTCACAAAGTACAGCTGTCTAGAAAGTGAATTTTCGGAAATCTATACTGCTTTTATGTTGTTCTTGACACTTTCGGTTACAGTAGCTGGTGTTGAAAGGTCATTCAAGAAACTGAAAATTATAAAGGAGTACAAAAGAAATTCAATTGGCTAAAGTAGGCTACGAAATCTTGCTTTGCTATCCATTAAGCATATAGAATCCTCCTTCCATTCCTGTTGAGCTGCGGTCAAGCGTTGGTATAGTTGTTTAGCTTGGGCAAGCTTAATCCAAGTGACTTTGATCTCTTGGATTTCCCGACATAATTTTAATAGTGCAGATCAGAGTTCTCCCGCCGCATACTTCTTAATTCTTGACCGAGGGTCCGCGTTGACTCCATATCAAAAACCAAAGAAATTTTATTAGTTTCCTTTTATTAGTATCATTATCATCGGCGTTTGTAGTGGTCGCTTAAACTAACTCTCTAATAACTTACATATTTTAATATAAACTTTCTTAGATTCCCTAGTCTTGTATAACGTTTCTCAATTCTATTTGACTATCTGTTATAATTTTACCAGAAACTTAGCGTTTTTCTCTTAATTTTTCCGAGCTATGACGGTTAAATCATCATTGTTATTTAGGAATTCTATGGTTAGGTCATCATCGTTATTTACAAATTTTATTCGCAAAATTAACATAATTACACTTTAGAGGAATAAAATAAAATTAACATGCTAAAACATTTATTATAAATTCAGGTGATACAATTCAAGTCTTTGATTCTCGGTTCAGCGTTAACTATCATATTGGTTATTCCTGCGCAGATAGTCAGTGCGTCTCCATTGTGGGGTATCGACAAGCATATGTGTGGTCTCCAGGTTGCTCTGTCCTAATCGATCCAGTAGGGCTGGTTGTACCAACCGATCCGGTAAAATTAACTTTGTTGGTGCTTCCATTTTCATCAACCTGGGGTCATCTAGTTCAAATGAAACCCCGTACTCCGTAGCGAAACCATCGGTACTTGGAATTAATCCGCTGTCAATATCTGCATTCACGCGAGTCAGGTGCCCCCGGACCAGGTTTGCTCGCCAGTGAAACTTATTTTCGAGAATTTCCAGGCGTATAGGCTGAATTCTGCCCGTTGGCGGGCCTCTCGTGCCTGGTTTCTGTCCGGTTCCCTCTTGATGGCTACACTGGGTAGCTCTACATGGCCAACTATTCTTCCCATACGTCGCCAGTGAGTATCCGTGGTCTCACGGAGCCTGACGGTATCTTGCTACCGATTGAGCATGTACTTGTAGGGTGATCCGATAGCCGTCCGTCAATCCGTCATTTGAGTTTCTGCGATCTAAATATCGATCAATTTTAATTATCATAATATTAATACGAGTATCTATTATCGTCATTGGTCGCTACTTAAAAGAGAACGTATTACCTAGAGCTTGTTCGGCAGGACTACATTCCAGACTTCCTCCAATAGGCGGTCGATGGCTTCTGTGCTGATCCCTGAACGATTCCTCCTCCCTACTTCCGTTATCCGTAGTAGATTGGTGTCTCTTGGGCGCCGTAGACATGATTATTTATTTACCAACTTTGTGAATTCTTATATAGGTGTATTGCGTTGACTCATTGCTGATTGGTTTGTTTATCTCCCTATTATATGCGGTCGAATTATTTCTTAATTCGTTAATTAATCTAAAATTCCTTCATTTTATTTTGAAATTTATTTTTTAATATGTCAATTCTTCTTGTTATGAACTATTGACCTGCCAGTTGTTGTAGTTTGAGATAATTTCTGACCAATCGTTCTACTGCGATTAGTTTTATTGTGTTTCTGTCGATCCACTGATTTTAATATTGGTTAATATGATTAATATTTCTCATTTTTGGATTTTTTGTGGTTTCTTCTTTGCACGATCACAATGAATTCGATTTTTCTCCGGACAATCCTATCGTCGGCTACCACGGGCGCCTGGCTTACCTTAACAAAGAAACTGGTCTATCTCGAATTCATATCGGTTTATTCTCTGCCCGAAATTGGTCGCAATCTTCATCATTTTGGCTGTTGGTTGGTTCTCCACGGCACTGTTTATGCTCTCATCATCTCTGAAGGTCTTGCTTGAATGGGTCGGTAGTTATAACTCTACTAACTCTTAGGCATTCCTGCATGTGGTACCAAATGGAAGAATATTACAATCACGGTTGACACTATTAAGCCAAAAATTATGCGGGACAACGCCATGTAAACATTCGTCGGTAAAACTAATTCTGTTCTAATTATTTACTTATTTAGTTGTTTTATTAGTTAAAGTCTGAGGAGATCAATATGGGTTCTTTAGTGGTGAAAGAATATCGGACGAGATGGGCCAAAGATTTTTCGTTGGTATCGACCTTCTGATAGGGTCTAGCTAGATTTAGTGGCAGTGGGTATTTCGGTGGATTTCTGCTTTTATTGTTTTGTCTCTCCTAATATATTTATAAAAATTTTATTGTGATTCTTATATATTCATTTTTATCTTTGGTTAGTGTTCTTATCATTTTACTATCTTTAATAATTAGACTATTTTCGTTAATACTAATGGGTCAGTGATATTAATTATTACTGATATTGTTATTGTTGTAATTCATTTTATCTCGTTCGTTATTATTTCAACTACTTGGGTTAAGCGTCTGGACACTATGTTTATGATTAATATTAGGGCCTACCATCCATACTATTACTATTACTAAATTACTCGTCGGTATCATCTTACCTAATGTGTATCGTTGACCTGTTATTATATATTAGTGTCGATTATAGTTAATTTCTAGCTACCGTCAATGTCGATATTATCAGTACTAATATAACATTACAATGACCATTTCATTACGGTTGACTGCCGTTCTAACAAAATTATATTCTTATTGAGCCTAGTTTTTAATCTGATATACAACTTATTATACTCATTTTAGATAACTTGATCCTAGCTAGTATGTTATGATACTCATTTTAATAAGTTTACAGGTTTTATTTAAGTTAATTGCATCGATTTCGAGTTTCCGCTACCCTTTCCCTCGAATTTGGTCTTAAGGAATATGTGGTAATATTGAGATTTTAGGAGTGCCCACTGGACTACTCGGTGTAAGAAGTTTACGTGATGTGTTATTTAGATTTTAGGTCGAATTTTCGGGATAATGATGAAAGAGAGATAGCCAAAAGACTAGTTCCCAATCTTCCCACTGCCCTTATAGAAACGGATGATTTGGTGTTCGAGCCCATCGTTAAGCACGACTGGACCCTCACAGGCACAAGCTATAGGCGGAGAAACCACACTTACACCGCTTGATAGTTGTGTCATAATTGAATAACTTGTAGGTTGTGTGGCTGTGGGCCGGAAAAATTTCAACAAATATAAAACTAATAATCTCTTGACATACATTATAATTGATTCATAAATACATTTCACATGGAAGTGTTCCCAGTCATAGCACAACATTCTAGAGCAGAGTTCTTCAATCTGTGTTTCGCGGAACCTTTGGGTTCCACTTGAAAATTAAGAAAAATATACATTTCATATATTTTCATACTTTAATGAGGTCAATCTTTCCCTTCAAGGACCAAATACAAATATTTTCAAATTGCAATACAAGATAAATGCAACTAAAATTAAATTGAAATTTTGGAGAGATTGTATTTTGAAGGAAATACAGAATGTTTTTGTAATTTACATGATATTCTTTTTATTAACAATACTGAACTCGATGAAAGTGTTAAAAAGTGTTTGTTGCAGCATTTATTAGATTTGCAAAAAACTTTTTTGGATTATTTTCCTCCTCAGGTAGGAAATTTTAATTGGATTGAAAACCCATTTATTGAGTATTGTGATACATTCAAAATACCCATTAAAGGAATTGAACAATTTATAGACATTTCATGTGACTTATCATTGAAATCAAAATTGATTACAGGTGGCGATATTTTAAATTTTTGGCTTCAAATTTATAAGCAGTACCCTGAACTTGCAAAACGAGCAATTATACATTTAATGCCATTTGTCACAACTTATATTTGTGAAAAACTTTTTCACTTAATATTGCCACAAAAACCAAGTACCGAAACAGACTAGATGCAGAAAATGATATGCGATTGCAAATAACATCAATAATTCCAAATTTCGATGATATTTGTTACGAAAAACAGGCACAACCTAGTCACTAGTGAATTTTTTTATAATAGAAAATGAACTATTAATGAATTTTAATTTTTAATCAAAAATTTTTTAGCTTCATGAAGGATCTCCAAAAATAGGGTTCCTTGAAAAATATTATCAGCAGGAAGGGTTCCGAAGGTTGTGAAAGGTTGAAGACCACTGTTCTAGAGGATAAGCCCAAGCAGAGACTTACTTGTAAGTGTACTTGAGTTTGTATCTTAGAAAATCGTCGTCCAAATAGAGTTAGCAAAATGAATGTAAAAAGTGGTGTACACCAAGCCCCATTGAGATAAATTCCGCTATAATTCAAGTTGATACATAAATCAACTTGGCGGAATTTATTTTGTGAAAAAATAAATGCATTTCAGCCATTTTAAAATGGCTGCTAAGTAAGTTATTTAATATAGTTATATAACTTAAAGTTAAATTTTAAGAGTTGAATTATAATTTCATAAGGAAATATGATCATAATT
>CM039679.1:62492965-62737965 GCA_022537955.1 Schmidtea mediterranea | reverse complement strand
AGATTTAGTTCAATTAGTAACAGATTCATTCTGGTTCTTATTTTCATAGTTTGGTAACTGATACAACTTCGGCTCTAGTGATCGATTTTTTTATAGATGTTGGAAATTTTAGGTTTTGGGAAATGTTAAAGAATAATAATATTTAAACAAATTTTACTTTATATACATATATATAAAGTAAAATTTGTTGATAGTATATTAAATCGGTGTTGAAAATCACTCTTTCTTCGTCACACTTTCATATATATTATAATTTACAGATAATTAATAAATAAATATATATATATATATATATATATATATATATATATTCTGAATTTTGAAGTCTTTTGAGGGGTCAGTTAACACTAAACTATTCCGCTGAAAATTTTCTCAGATGTTTGTTTCATGCAACTTCATCATTTGAAAACCTAGCCACTTGAATTTTCAACAATTTTTTTTTGAAACGGACTAATATATATATATATATATATATATATAATATATATATATATATATATATATATATATATATATATATATTTATATTTATAAATTATCTGTAAATTATAATATATATGAAAGTATGATGAAGAAAGAGTGATTTTCAGCACCGATTTAATATCCTATCAAAAAATTATTGTCGTGCTAGGAGCATTTTTCTCAATGCCATCAAAATAGTACTTGCTTCATCCACATCAATTTCATCATCAAGAGAATTATCATCACCTCCTTCATCTTTCGAGCTGTATTGGGTATCGTAGGAAATAGGCCTTTTATACAAAATAGCATTATCCGTAATAGCAAGGTGTATGCTGTGATTATTGTGATTATTTAATAGGTGGCAATTGAAATGTATTTAGTGAAGTGCCATGTGCTAATATAAGTATATTCACGTTCCCGAACTAGAACAATTTTCTATAGTATGTTATTATCAATCAATCAATATTTGTTTTTTGTAAGAACATAAATATAAATTGGAAAATTCATTCAAATTAAAAATTCAATTAGATTGATTAAAATATTTGTGTTCACTTTTAATCTGTTTTTGTTTTCTTTTATCATTATTGAGACAGAGGGTCAAATAGTGTTACTATAAATAAAAATTGATATATAGTCGTAATGAAAATTAATCAATAAAATATTATTTAAATCCATTTTGTCTTTGATTTATAATTGATCATTAATTTTACATATCTTTATTTCAATTTTATATTTTTTCAGTTTTTATATATGTTCTAATTATCAAGAATACAATCATATTTTAGAGGACCAATTAAATTTTGTTTTAATTTTCATGTTCTCATTTTGATATTTTCAGAAAAAAAGGTATGAAAAAACAGTTTGATTTGTTAAGGCCATAATTTAGCTTTCCTTTCCAACTTCATTGCCTGCCGACACACGGATATTATAAAGTTTCATAAATCATTGTGAAAATGACATTGAGAGCTGAAAATAAATAATTTCATTGGCCTAGAAAATCTAAATAGAACATTGGCACTTGTTTTTAAATTCACTTGAATTATTTTTTTCTTTTATTTAAATAAATATCAACTGTATTATTAACTGTAAGAGCAATTTCATGTGTACAAAGTCAGCGAAGATTGCATCAAAACACATCCAAATTTAGAAATGTATTCACATACAGACCGTTCCGTTATAGGTGCGCTGTTGATAAGATATAATAGTAGCTGCCGTTCTATCTGGGATAATAAACATAAAACCTTCACCAGTTTATTGGCATATACAGCCAAAAGCTCATTGTTGTGATAATACTCGACCAACAGAGTTTTGAGACTAATAAACAAACCCTAGTCAATTCCAACAGTTGTGATTGGTCCACCAATGACAGTGGAATTGTATATCAATGTATAGAAACACACAAACCTCTCTAAGGTAATTTTTCCAGTCTATGATAGAAGACCTGGAAATTCCAAGTTCAGTCTCAGAAAAATGAATCCTTTGGCCAGAAATAAATGAGCAATACCTTGATGTATGAAAGCCGCGATCGTGTAGCCATATCTATCTTGTTGAACTACACTCTAGCAACATCTCCGATAAAGTCAATGCATGGATATTTGTACAATGACGTATGTTATGTTAATTTCCATATTGCTGAAGAAACTAATCACTAGTTCTTTTGTCACGACAAAGAGAATAATTGCAAATAAATCGTTTTCAAATTCATTTCTTATCGGTTTATTGTCATGTAAATAACATAAATTTAATTCAGATGAATTAAAAAACACTTACTAGAAAAAGTAAGTTGATACTGTTAACACAATAATATCATAATAATAAAAATAACAAAATAATAATAATAATAATAATAATAATAAAAATAATAAAAATAATAATAATAAAATAATATTAAAATAATAATAATAATAACAAAATAATAATAATAATAATAATAATAATAATAATAATAATAACAAAATAATAATAATAATAATAATAATAATAATAGTAATAATAATAAAAAAATAATAATAATAAAATAATATTAAAATAATAATAATAATAACAAAATAATAATAATAACAAAATAATAATAATAACAAAATAATAATAATATTAAAATAATAATAATAATAAAATATAATAAAAATAATAATAAAAATAATAAGAATAATAATAATAATAATAATAACAAAATAATAATAAAAATAAAAATAATAATAAAATTAAAATAATAATAATAATAATAATAATAATAATAATAATAAAAATAAAATAATTTTATTATTATTATAAAACGATGGATTAATTTAATATTTGTATATTTTGACGCATTTGAAATAAGATTGTAATTTGTGTGAATAAAACAATAATTACCAGTAAATTATGTGCAAATTTTGCTGTTTTTTGCTTAATAGTTATTATTTTAAAATAATAATTATATTATATTTTATTTTATTTATTTAAAACCGAAATTCAAAACTACTGAATATTTGAAAGTAAACTAGATAAATCAAAAATTAACCTGCTTATTGAAATGACGTCAGCATTTGGGGAATTGGATGAAGTCGACAGGCAGGGAGAGGGATTAATATAATTCATGTCTTCCTTTATTAATTGTTCATCATATGGTTTAGGGATTTTCTCTGAATAGAACGAATTCAGAATAGCAAGCAGTTGTGTTTTATCAAGTGCTGAGCCGAGTTTATTTTTTTTCCTATTCATTTTTCTCAACAAATTCAACATTCCGTCGGCTTCCACGTATGAATTGAGCTCTCCCAGTTTTATTCCGTTTTTGTTTGACTGTTTCATTGTGGATAAATCTCGAGAAATTATTTCTTGAATGCTGCTATAGTTAGAGATGAGTTGGAAATGTTTCTGATAGACCAGTTGGAACTGGGTATCCAAGCAAGACTCATTCCAAGAGGAATCGTTATCCTTCAGGTTACCATTCGTCACTAGAGGCTTACAAATCGATTTTTTAATGGATTTTTTCACTCGATAAGTTTGTTTTTTAATTAAAAATCTATGCTTGGAATAAGCTCCAAGGACATCGCCAATCGTGAAACCGGGAAACTGAAATTATGCATTCGATAATAAACACGCACGAAAAAGTGAAAATCTACAACCATTAAAAGGATATCATCGAAATCTCGATGTTCGCGAGTTTTGACAGTTTTGGCGATTCCATCGCTGATAACTTTGATGACTTGTTTCGCGTCGACTTTATCCAAGCCTTTGATTGGCCGATAGATGTGCAAGTCGCATTGAGATTTCTCATAATCATAGTTGTTAAACGTCAGAACTGCTAGCGCTTGTTCTTCCGTGTAGCTAAAATGAAAATTAATTTACATTTCGTATTGGAGTTGAAAATTTATTCAAAAACCTCGAAAAACTTTACGACACTTTCTTGAATACATCAAGCAAACTGCTCGCGAATGAAATATGAATTTTATTGTTCAAAGCAATATTCATGGAAATCTTTGATATTTTTGGTCACCTTTGATTTGTTTTCTGTTTTGCTGATATTTCATTTATTTTCATTCTGACAAAAACTCAAAGAAAATTTCTACGCAACACAAAAGCAAAACCGAAAATCTGTGTTGTGAAGAATCAATTTTGATATTTTGTCAAAATGAAATATCAGTAGAAAATTGGCTTTTTCAAATTAATTTTAATAAATATTGATATTGGAAACAGTTGATCAATGGTGAACCAATACTGATAAAATGAGATTTATCATATTTCATAAAAGTTTAAAGCACTTTGTTAAACAATTTAAATTTTAAATATATCATATATTTAATAAATATATAACATTTATTAACATTTATTTAGTAATAGAAAACAACTAAAGAATACTGAGAAATGCAAAAACCAAGCAATTAGGATAAAGCAGAAGATTATGAAATTCATATCTAAGAACACGGGTTAATCACGGCATTTGATAACACAATTTTCGGATGATAAAGAATCCAAAAACAGTATTTAGACACCCGATAAAGACCTTTAATTGTAGACTTACTACTAGTGAACAAACGGATAACAGCTAACAAAAGTAAGAAAGAACAGTTTGAAGGAAATTATGACATTTACTGATGAAAACTAAATATCATCTTAAAAGATCCGATTGATAAAATGATGAATCTAAGAAAATATGAGATTCTTTTTGAAGTTTTAAAAAAATCTTTAATTTTAAGGTTTTGTCTTAGGGTTTCAGAAATTCTTTGGAACCCATCGCATGTTAGGTGTTGTTGATAAAAATAACTTAACCGAAATTAAATTTACAAAATGCAATATCCAATTGCACTGAGTTTTAAAGTGATATTGTTAGTATAAATAAATATAATTTATTTGATTTCGTACATATATATATGTAATTACTGATTATTGGCCTATTATAAATGTGTAAATTGTCTATTTGAATTTGATTTAGTGCTTGATTTGGTGAAATATATTTATTAGATTTATTTATCAAATAACGCACAAAAGGAGATTGATGCTTCAAAAGACCAGATGAGTTTGATTAAACTGATGAATGTGTTTTTGTTACATGCATTAATTTTAACTTCAAAAACGGATGTCTATCCTTATTACTTATATATAAAATTAGGAATATTTTGAAATAAAACGAGGAAATTCAAAGAATTTAACAGTTAAATATTTAAAACTTTTTACGTAAATAAGATATTGAAATGAAGTACGTGTCTATTTTATATGCATTTAATAAAACAATTTATTTTCAATACAATAATTCAATCTGTTTTCTAAAGAAATATTGATTTTTAAGAGTTGGATTTTTTAAAATAATTTACTTGTCTAATTTTTAAAAATTAATTTTTTAAATACTTCCACACAAAATAATATTTTGAAGTAAAATCGCAAAAATATACATACAGTGACCTAGATTTATTATTATTTATTAATATTATTTTAATTATAATTATTTATTATTATTATTACTAGCTGTAACCCGTCAGAAATGACGGCATTTGTCTATTTAAAGTTTGTATTTGCATTAATTAGTTATTATTTTTATTTTTAGCCGTCAGAAAATCTAAGCACATTTTTTTCTATAAACATATATTTATTTATTTACGTCTTTAGATTTTACAAAAACTTTGTCTAGAATATAAATTTATTATTATTGTTACTGACAATTACCAGTAGATCATTAATTTATATTATTATTATTATTATTATTATTATTATTATTATTATTATTATTATTATTATTATTATTATTATTATTATTATTATTATTATTATTATTATTATTATTATTATTATTATTATTATTATTATTATTATTATTATTATTATTATTATTATTATTATTATTATTATTATTATTATTATTATTATTATTATTATTATTATTATTATTATTATTATTATTATTATTATTATTATTATTATTATTATTATTATTATATTATTATTATTATTATTATTATTATTATTATTATTATTATTATTATTATTATTATTATTATTATTATTATTATTATTATTATTATTATTATTATTATTATTATTATTATTATTATTCAGTTTAAAGAAAAGTACATAGTTTACAACTGATTTGGTGACCCAGGCTTATAATGAGATATTAAATTTTAAAATTGCGCCATTAGTGCAGATCGAGAACGAGAAAATTATTTATCTCAATTTTTCAAAAAATTTGACTCTAATTTTCTAAAAGTTTAATTACAATAACAATTAATAAACTCTCTCAAATACTGATTGGTTGAAAAAGATTATTAATTACTTTAATTTAGAAGTTTAATAAAGTTAGAATATAAATTAATTTTAAAAATATAAAGAAAATATTCATAGATCAATATTTTTATTTATTTAACGCGAATTTTTGTTGGTGAATTTTATTCAGTGTTAATAAAATCAGGAATAATTTTTGAAATTACATGCTTAGATTAGATAAAGTTTAACGGGGCTCCAGTGACAGTAAGCCGTAATTAAAATTAATATCAAAAGTTTTACGATTTGTGAGACATTAAAAAATCCAACAGCTGTAAACACAAAATAGAATTGTAGTGAAAATGTGGCCATAGTATTGTAATAACAATTAATTATTTTAACTTCTTAAGACCTGAATAAATTCTAAGACTTCAGAAAAAATATTTTTGCATGTTAGCTCTTGCATATTTCCGTGTGAGAATTCCCGGAACTTTTTTCAATAATTTTCATTTCCTGGAAAATCAACCGAAAATCTTCATTGTAGCCAAACTAATTAATCAAATGGCTGTTGTCGAAGTTATTTATAACAAAATTCCAAATCAAAATGTTGATCAAAGTAATTACAGTGAAAATGAATATAGTTCCACTGTACCAAATCTTTGTGAATTTGTTAGTGATGCTGATTAGGAATCAAATGAGACTGAAGCCAAAATTGTAATAGGTTTTTTAAAACTTCATTAAAAAGAAACTTAATTTTGCAAAAATATGTTACAAAAAAGCATTGTCCAGAATTATGGTTGATTATAGATTGTAAAACCAGTTGGAATAGTATTGTGACTATGATAGAGGGTTAACTATTACTGAATGAGGAATATATTTCGATAAAACTAGCTGCTGAAGCATTTTGTGGATGCGATGTAAATTAGTTACTTAATGGGATAAAAATCTACGGGAATAATTACAACTAAATGAGAGTGCAAGAAATATAATTCGAAATCTGCAAAATTAACTGAATGCTTTAATGGCCAGAGCCGACTTCAATTTAGAGAGAAAGGGTTTTTGTGATGTCGTTAAGCATTTGTACCAGAAATGTCTTTGAGCGACTCCTCACTTAGCTGTGATTTTTATAACAAATAATAAATTAATTATTATAATAACATTTTGTTATTTTTTCTGAAATGATTTATTATCCAAGTTTTGTTAACAATATTTGTTGTCTATATTTTTGTTACAATTGGAATTGAATTTTCTTTTAAGATATTTGAATTTACTATTTTGAAATTTTTTGTCCTAGTTGAGCTTTTCTCAAAATTTCCGAGAATTCTGGGGAAATTGTTTTAATATTTCCCGTTTACCGGGAACAAAAATTATCGGAAAAAGTTACTCTTTAGTTATGCCATATTGGTTTTAATATTTGGTTCCTAAATGGTTTGCAGTCGAATATGCAGTCTCCTAGCTTACAATTTTTATCATTAGGAACAGAAAGCACCACAAAACATATGAAATAAGTACTGGAACATCGAGTCTTGAAGAGGTTAAGTCATTTTTATAGACTGAGCATGCGTAATTCCTTTGCTTATGTTTAACTCAGTAATGAGGTATAGTTAGGTTTCTTAAATCCATAGAGGGCAAGTGAATAGTTCAAACTCTTCTTATTCCAATTGAATTTTAATTAATTCAAGAAAGGCTTTCAAGGAATTTTTTTCATCAAATTTCCGGCTGAAATCAAATCTTACAATTTCGCTATAATATCCTGCATTATTTGTGTGAAATTCATCAGATTCGTTCATATAATTATCAATAATTTTCCTTTTAATTTACAGGAACAGTTCAATTAATCCTTGGTACAATTCATCCTCTAACTACTATGTTTATGAGGGTCAACAGATGGCAAAAAGCCTATCAAATAAGTCACATTAACCTTAAAAAACTCCCATAATAAAAAAAACCATTAGTTTAAATAAATTCGCAAAATTTTCAAGTTTTCATTGAGACTTCAGTGGGATTTACTGTATATTTAATGGCTTCGTATATTTTATATATAACTAATATTACCGATGTCCAAGAAAATATGCAAAAACCTGAAAGATACAGAAAGCTTAAATTAAAAGCGACAGAGAATAAGTGTGTGAAATGTTTGTAAACCTGAAAGTCTTCAGGGTAACCGAAATGGGACCGTTTAAGTCGAGCTTATTATAATATTTAAAAACATAAATTTCTGAAAACTTCAATATTTCTCTTCAAAATTTCGGTTTAGGTTGATAAAAGTTGCTTAGTAAAACATGGCAAAGATTAGGCTAGTGGTGACGCGTGATCAGTTGCACATCAGATGGAATAAGTGGTTTCAAAATACCAGTAAACCGGTTTTTACTTAAATTATTTACCATTTACCGGTAAAAAAAATCTCAATAATTTTGCATGCCCTAGTTGGTATTGTCTTTGGGTGACACTTGGATTTGTGAGAATGGAGGGTTGTTAAATTACTAAGCGGGTACTTATAATAAATGATCCATCACAAAATAAAAAGATTCCTTTAATTTGAAAAACCTTGTCAATAATGCATAACTATAATCATAGAAATAACAATAAATCGAGTAATTCCTGAATGTGTGAGTGTTAGTTGACTTATTATGAAGCTTAAAGTAACTAATGATGCAAAAATTAATATTAATATTTTTATTATTTGTTCCGGCCGGATAAATGAGTTGGTTGGAGTTTACTTGAGTCTGTGTGCGCGTTGGTGTGAATAGATTTTGTGTATTAAATTTTTAGGCTTCTGTGTGCGTATGTTTTGTTAAAATTGATTTTTTCAGTTTCAAAGTGGTTTTTCTTATCTTAGATAAACTTCAACCAATAAACTCTAAACAAGAAATCAGTGAAATAACCAGTCTGATTGTTGTTGATTTTGATATAAAGATTAAACAATTTTAAAAAAAAAGCTTTAGGGAATAAAAATCAAAATAAAGTCGTGTTTATGTTTTGAAGTTGTTTATGGAGGGCTTTATCTTTCATAAATGAGGAAAGCTCTTTATATACCTCTCGTGAGATTTTAAAAATTCAGCAGCATTATGTTATTTTGCTCTGAAATTTATATTAAAGTTTTAAAAGGAATTTTAAAAAAAAAGTTTTAAAAGAAGTTTTTTTAAAATTTTATATTCGATGATAATTTAAGCCAAACAAAAAATAAATTTTAAATGAAATTTTAAAATGAATTTGAGGATTAAAAATAGCTATTCTCCGGGAAATTGAAAAGGATTATTATATTACTATTATTATTATTTTTTTATAATTATTTATTATTATTATTTTGGTGATAAAAATAAAAATCCATAATTTCTCAAATTAAATATAAATTATAATTCATTCAATAGATCGAAAAATGAAATATTTTACTGGTATTTCATATATTAAAATAATTTGTTAAAAAAATCAATTTTCAAATAATATTGAAATAAAAATGTCATACTGTCGATTAAAATTAAAAGTTAATATGAAGTATATGGCGATTATAGTGGACTCAATTTTTGATGATTTTAGCACGTTTTTCTTTCTTTATAGTTTGACTAAAGTGGATGTCAATGTTTGAATCATTGATCTTGACTGTTTTCCATAAGAACTTTACTGAGGATCTTTTTATCAAAGAACTAATTGTGGTGGCGAAAGAAATTGTAAAGATGGCCAGTTATTATTAAATGAATGGTTTTGGTAGTTTTCTCCTATGTTGGTTACCTTATTCAAATGTCTCAAAGTGCTTTAGCTCCATAGCATTTTTCATGTGAATATGATGGCATTTTTATGACAAATATAATAAAACGAGGCTCCAGGCTGTATTGAAGAGTAAAAACGTCCAATTATACCTATGATACAAGTTGATAATCTCACAAGTCCACTGTATGGATTACAGTCGGGCTTAGGTGAAAAACTGCAATTATCGATTAACTTTTTTGATGGTTAAATGCATAAATTATGGCAATTATCCCAGGTTTCCAACTGATACCAAAATTATTCAGAATAAATCAAATAACGCAGATAAAAATAAAGGTAGAACTATCTGCCCGCCCCGATGACCCCTGCCTACAAATCCGAGTATTCCTAGCTTATTATCAATAATTATGAATTACTGTAATAATATCTTCAACATTCCCGATGAAATTCGTTTCTAAATAGTGAATATAAACAAGCATTCAATAAATAGGACGAGACCCCCCCCCCACCAAATCGCTACATGAGATAAATCGATCTTTTACTAACAAAATCGAGGGAAAATAATCTTAATACGATTAATAATAAATAATTCGGAAATTTTTCCGCTAATATAGGTAAACTTATGAAAACAGCCAAATAAAAATTAATAATTTAATTAATTAATAAATTAATCAAAAATTATTTAATAATAAATAATTTAAAGTCAATTTATAACTGAAAGTTTTAAAATAGAAAAATATGACTTGAAAGAGAATTTAATTTGTTTCTAGTTTACAATTCAAATGAGAATTCTGAAATTTTCACAAATTAAAAATACGTAAAAAATTTGCATTTCAAAATAAGCATTAATTTAATATATAATAAAACTCACTTAAATTCTTTGGCTTTTTCCACAAACTGATTTATTAAATATTCATCATGGCCGATTTCACTATTCCAATAGCAGATATCACGAGTGGTTTTATAATAACGATTTGGATCAATATTAATTTGGGTTGGTAGAAGAGCAAACGGTTGCTCGAGTGAATTAACAATGACTGGGTTCATTTTCAAAAAATAATTTATAATATAAATATAAAAACTAAATCTAAAAACCAAAAAACAATTAGAATTCATCAATATAACTAACAAAGAATAATAATTTTTATATTAACTATTTGGATATATTTTGATAAAAAATAAATAATAAATCGTTCAAATTCAAAATTATAAATAGTTTGGATTTATTATTTTGACAATTAAACTTAAAATTAGCTTGTAAATAGTTCAAATAACAAATTTAGAAAACACATTATTATTTACATGAAAAACAAAATATTAACATTTTAAAATAGTAAGATAATTAAAAAATTTAGTTTAACATAAAATATAAACATTAAAAAGCACGTAAAAACCATCAGACAGATATAAATAGATATATTTTTATTGTTGCATTGGAAAATATTTAAATGCAACACAGTGTAAAATAAGCTGTATTCAATTAATTAAAACGAATTTTCAACTAAAAAATTCAGAAAACTTCAATTTTCAAGCAAATAATTTAATTTAATTAAATTTAATTTATTTGAAAAAAGTTTTAACAACATATCTGTTACAAAAAACGCAATTTAAATGAATATTATTCTATATCACTAAATTATTTTTAATATGATTTAACATACTAGAAATAATATATTCAAATTGTAAAGAAATAGAGATAAAAACTTTTAATATTAAGTTTAAAATATAAATTTGTATAATCAATGAAAAAAATAAGATAGTTTCAAAATCGTTAAGTTTGATGTTAAAAAATATTATTATGGTTTTCATGAAATGAAAATTGAAATTATAAGACATAAAAATTAACACAATACAACATAATTCCAATAAGGCTTGCCTTATTGCACTGATGTATGGCTTAAAATATGCCTACCTTTGTTTTATTGCTGATTAGGTATAAGTAGTCTATTTTTAAAAAAAGTCAAATGATCGATAAAATTTATTAGTTAATAAAAGTCACATAATCATAATATACAACAACAATAAAATACACAAAATCGTTAATATTTCAGCCAAGGATTGGCTTCCAAAGTTTCTCGATCGCGATCTCCATAATCATACAACAATTCCTCCCCTGAAACCAATCAGAATCAAATAATTTAGTTTCAAATTTTGACATGTTTGAAGTCACCTATTTCTATTTCTCTTTTGGCAAATATGGCCAACCTCGGGGAATCGTTTATTGAAATTACTTTTACATAGCAATTGGGATTGAGTTTGCTGTGGTTCAGTAGACGCCCCAATTTGCCAGACTCTTTAGTAGCATCGACACAATATTTGTTATCCCTATTATGTTTCTATTAATCATTTCTATTTATTAGATATTTTTGATACTTGAATCTGAAATAGAACATGTAAGAGCCTTTGCTGGGATCTTGCTTGTATATAGCTTCATTTTCTCTGGCCTTTTTTTCTGAAATTAAATCACCGGCATATTCAACCACAAAGCTGTCTTTTTCAAAACAAACTGTGCTTTCAATACCACGACCTTTATCAGGAGTGTCGATTATCTAGAAACGTGAATTAAATCAAACATGCTAACTAATGTTTTAAAATTTTTGCACTACGGAAAGATAAATACTTACTCTCATACCTCCTTCTCGGCATTTCAAAATTTGGCTGATAATCGATTGCTCTTTTTTATCCTTTACTATCAAATAAATTTGTGATTAATCGAAGTGATTTACTTTTAGTAATTTTTCCGGGCATCTTTCACTGCGGCGTAAGTTAGCCCACAAATCTAATAAATTCGGATTAGAATTCGATTTTTCTTTCGATTTTTTATTAATGTAGCTACAACTGCGACTTCTTCGCTGAGGTTTTTTAAAATTAAAATCATTGACGACATCACCATTTAACAGCATTTGCTTTTTCGGTTTAGGTAATTGATTAGAATTAGTATCTGTTTTCGAATTGGTGATTTTTTTTACTGCATTTATGGTTTTGCCTTGAATTTCATTTGATATAATGTTTTGTTCTGGTTTTTTAGAACTTTCTTTGGGAGAAATTTTTTTTAAATTACTTCTTGTTGAACTCTTCATAATAAAGAAATTCTTTGATATAATCTTTTCAATTTAATACTTATCAAAATGTATTATTTAAACAATTTAGAACTTATATTCAATTTTAAAATTATTCAATTAATTTTGTTAATTAGGAAATCTATTTCAAAATTAAAAATAATTAAACCTCAATAAATTATTTAGTTAGTTTAAGCTATTTTACGTTAAGGTACCTCTAGTTTATATTATTTTAACAGTTTAAAAGAAATTTATTAGATGCGTAAATGGCTATCACAATATCTGTTTGTGAGGAATATGGTACTTTATTAGTTTCTATAATATTGTTAAAGTATCATGAGTATCAAAATCATAAATCAGCCTTTTTTAAGGTAAACTAAATTCCTTGTTGGCAGTTGTATCGAAATGTTTGCGGTTCATGACATAATTTTACTCATGTCAAGCACTTAAATGATATCCGAAAGTGAAAATATGATAAAGCGTTTCTACCAAATTTCCGTGCGTTGGATTTTTCGAATTAAATTTATTGTTTGGTTAAGTGTAATGGTAAGAGAAATAAATGTTAGACTTTGATAGTACCTAATGGGTGTGATCACTTTCAAGGTTCATATCAGATACACATATAGAAACATGTTATCATTCGATAACTGTCACGAATGACGTTGAAATGTATTACAATGTTCGGTTACCAGTAAAAGATAAGTCTAAACTAAACAGCTAAACCTATGGGTTCAAGAGCTACCATAAGAGGTTTCGTGTCCATTTTATTTTAGGATCATTTTTATAAATATTATTTGAAACAATACATAATTAAAGACAATATTGTAATTAAATGATTTAAAATTATTTTAATCCATGACGTAATGTGAGATAAAGAAATTAAATTTTATACAATATTTCGAATACACTAGAGCCTCGAGTTGCGTTGTTCCAACTTGAGTCTTTTCGAGTTGCGCCACAAAAATTTTGATAACCTAATTTTGAGTTGCATTGCTAATTTTCGAAATGCGTCGAAAAAAAGTTTTAAAATAAAATTTAATCAAAAAATAGCATAACGTTTATATTCAAAAATTAAAATTTAAACCGAAACTAGAACGCCATGATTTATTTTTAAATGCATCTGCAAATAAAATAATTTTTTATTCAGTATTTATTAGTATAAAAGTTTAGTTCTTTTAGCCATTTTCAAACTTGTCCCATCAACCTAGCCGTTTTCAATTTCTTTTTTCAGTCTGGTTCAGATTTACCTGGGCGTAGTTTAGTTGCAGGAGTTTTACTCAGAGTGTCATTACATTCACACTAAATTTCGTTACACTGGTTACAGTCTAATCCATTCAACTATTAATTTGGGTTTTGGCATCATCCTAATAACGGATGAGTGATTTCATTTATTGACCCCAGCGTGGATCTCTTCCTTGAGCTTTAACCGGCCCACTTCCTTTTTCTGTGGGGCTATTTTGTCTTCCAGTTTCTTTCTGTCTGCTATCTCTTCCTGTTACTGGCGAGGGATAAGATCATTTTGTTGTTGTGACTTGTTCACAATGTCCCGATGAATTTAAGTTTTCTCTAAGCTCGACAGTGCCGGATCATCGAGTACGCCTGTTGAGATTAGTTCAATGTTTCCATGTGATATCGAGATACATCTCATCTAAGTCTTTCTATTTCAGTTAGAACCGTTCATACTAATAATTTATAGTAAACATGTTTAGTTTATTAGACATTCGAGTTTAAATTATTAATCGGTTTAGGATTAAAACAGTGATAGTAAAAGCGGTTATTATTTCGCAATAGAATTAGATTCCATTTTTTCTTTAAATATTAAATATACAAACTATTTTGGATTAATTTTGGGCGATCAACCTTTTGACAATTTCTAAGTCCATCAACAACCTTGATAATACGGCGAGGACACTATAAAAAGCTGATAATTCAATTGAATTTCTGTACTATTTTAATTACTTATTTAGAGGATTATTCAAAATCTGTTAAGGTATAATATTATTACGGGTTGATAAGTACATAGTCTAAATCCGTTAGATTTGCTAAATTCATGAGTAATAATGTAGATAATCTATTAAATAATATAAATGGGGTTCCTAGCTACTCGAATAACCCAAACATTCATTTTTAGTTCATTAGAAAGAAAAAACTTTGGTCGACACCGTAGATTAGAAAAGGAAATTCCCATACTAGTTTTAAAAAGGAGTTTCTCATTTTCAGCAAACTAACTCATGGTGAGAGATAAATTTTATTTTATTTCTTTATTGCATTTATTATTTTTTGATTTCAGAAATTGCAAACGTTTTTCCTCAATTTAAATCACTTTTTTTGAATTTTATCGAAAAAACCATGGTTACCCACCAAGGATATGCCCAGCACATGGTTTTGATTTTTTTAGTAATTAATAAATATCTATTTAGTTTCAAAAGAAAAATTGGGAATTACTACATATTTTTATAATTAGTGTTTTAATTATTATTATTTTTTTATTTTAATTTTTATTCTATTACTTATTTTAATAATTTTTATAATATTTATTTTTAATTATTAATATTTTTTAATTTTTATTAATATTATTATTATTATTGTTACAAGTTTTTATTTATTTATTATTATTATTATTATTATTATTATTATTATTACAATATTTATTATTATACTATAATTAATATATAATAAAAAAAAGTCATATACAACAAAAACTTTTATTAAAAAGAAATAATTCGACTATAATAATATTGTCGAAGAGCTTTATTCAAAGCCCATTCCACATACTTCAGATATCGGGCAGCGCAGCAATGACATCCATCACCACATGGATATTCGGGTTCCATATCTTTTAACATTTTGTTCTGCTTGACGTCCCATATGAACTCACCGATTACGGAAAATATCCATATAGATGTATAATTAAAGACCAAGTCTGGAATTATTGATGTTGGTTTATTTTTCAATATTTCATGTATATCTGGATAATAGAAGTCCAGATGTTCTTTGATAACTTTACAATAATCATCTACAAAACAAGTAAAAAATAAAAATAATAATAATAAATTACCATAATGTTCAATTTCGTTCATTGATTGAACTGCGCTTGGTACAATAACATCCATTATAATGATAAAAATTTGAAATAACAATTACTTTTATACCAATTTAAACCAATGAGAAGTTAAACACGCACACAAACCTTTAGCTATAAACAATAAATATTAATTTATATAGATTTGAAAAAGATTAAAGAAATTTTAATAATAATATTAGTTTTTAGAGTTTTTAATATGGCTAACTCAATTGTTGTAACCGTTCAAGGTAAAAATTCAACAAGATGCGTATGTCCTGATACAGCCGTGTTGATGGATATTTTGTATATGATAGATAGGCCTAGATATTTGAAAACTCCAGTCAAAGAATTATCTGAAAGAATGAGTAACTTAGAAATCCGATTTGAACTCACATATGAGACTTTAAAAAGAGCTCGGGACGCAATATATGATGATATTCTACATCTAAATCTGGCCATAGGTATTATCAAAAATGAATTACGAAAATCAATATTAGAATTGAATGAAAATCGTAAACTTAATGAAAAAATGATGAATCAAGTTCAATATAGTATAAAATTTTATTCTAATAAAACAACTGATCAGTTCAATCGTATAATGAAAGAAGTTCAACACCCGGTTAACAAATTTAAAGAAGTTCAATACACGGTTAACAGTGGCAACAAATTATCATTGTCATTTCCATTATATATTTTTACATATTTTCTAAAATAAAGACATTGCAACTTAAATGCAATGTTCATGCATAATTCTGATTGGTCCAATATAGTATAAGTACGCTTACACTTTCAAATATTTTTATAAAATACCAGAAACTAAATTTTTTATAACTTTGTTGAATGAGCTGGTTGCTAATAATGGAGAAGAAGATGACATCATTAAAAACATAAAATTCATGGTCAACCGTAACGAAAAAATAGTATAAGACATCCCATTTGATAATAAAAAATTCTCAATTTGGCAACATTAGAGAGAAAGAAAAATTCATTCCAATCAATATTTAGTTATGTTTGATGAAAATAATAAATGGATGCGAATAATAGTAGGATTAATGTATATGAAACACGTGATATTAAAATCTGGATTCGACTATGAAAATTATTTCCAATGGTCTATAGAGGTATATTACTTTATATTATTATTAATTTATTTTTATTTAGGTAATAGAAACAAAAATTGATCCATGGGTAGAAGCAAACGGTGGATAGATATCAATTATTCAAGTTGCCACAGAAGCCAAACGTTCAGATATTTACACGGATATTCGGGTTCCATGTCCTTCATTTTTCGATCAAGCTTTAAATTAAATGTTAATTCATAATATTTTTAGTTGGTTTTGAGTACCTGAAGATGATAGTTATGCTATCGAAATATATCGTACGAAAAGTTTTTTATTGGCGTTATCTTTTAATTAAATCGTTGCCAAATTTATTTAATTATTTAGAAATAAAATAAATAAGTAAATTGTTTTAATCAATCATTAGCCAATCAGATATCGACCAATCCCATGATTTCATTGTGTATGCCTGTAACAATATTTTTGTTCTCTAGATTTGCAACCCTAATATGTCTATTTTCCCACTGGCAAACACATTAACACACATTGGGCTGTATTTTAAAAGCCTCAGTGCAGGAAATAATTCTGGCTCGAACATACAAAGACATTTTTTTGACATGTTGTATAGATTGATAGAATGTCCCATATCCATGGTAACCGTAATTGACTGTATTTTTATATCCTTTAATCTATATTGTAATTTATTGACATCTAAAGGTTTCTTGCACCCCATGATTCTGCATTTGCGGATTTGAAAAATATTATAAGGTATTTTCCACTCCTATCAACAATTTGCTGGGGTTTACCATTCGGAAACGTCATTTTTGATACATCGAAAGTTCCTCTATAATTTATATTTGATAAATAATTAAACAATAAAGAAATATTAATTTATATATTTGATATTTAGAAAGAGTTCGTTCATTTATATAATATAAACAAAAACCTATAATTATACAAATTAATAATGGAATTAAGAAATGATACAGTATATCAAATCTTCGGCCCAAGTGGTAGTGGTAAAACTATGTTTGTGTGTAAATTACTGAAATCTAATTTACTTCAAACAAAATTCAACAAGATTTATTAGCATAGGGGTGCAGATGAAGAACATGGATTAACTCAAGATAATTTCTGTAAATTGAAAACCATGAAAAAAGTAAAGGGTTTCGATAAAAACTGGTCAAGTCGATTAAGGAAAGGCAATGTCATCATTATCGATGATTTGTATCAGGAAGCTAATAAAGAAAAGGATTTTAATAATTTATTCATAAAAATCAGTCGACATGTTGGTGTTACTGTGATTTTTATTACTCAAAATCTATTTCATCAGGGTGGCGCACATCAAATTTAATTGTTCAATATTTAGCTATTTTCAAGAATCCTAGAGATGCAACAGTTATTGATTTTCTTGCTCGACAAGCATACCCTAATAATCGTAATTTGCTCATCAGTGTATTTCAAGATGCAACAAAATCACCACATGGATATATATTTCTTGATTTCACACAACAATGCAATGACAATTTAAGGGTAAAAACAGATATTTTCAATAAAAAAGATGCCATGGTTTATAAACAAAGTTGGAAACATTAACATGTAAAAATGCTTATGAAATCCAGGCTTAAAAATGTCCGAAAACTTAGACAAAGTATTAAAAAGAAAATAAAGACTGAAAAAGTTACACCAAAGACTAGTTATACACAATCTAAAAAACTAATAACCGAGAATTTTCCCGCAATGAATCTAATTTCAAAAAACATTATTAACCCTTTCACTGCGCAATGTTTTGAGAGTTCATGTACGCAAATCTTTTGATTATTGTACGTACAGATGCACGATCTTCCGATTTTACAATACTAAAAGTGAAACATCATCTTAGCATTTTTGTACCTGATTTGTTTGAGTACTCTGTGTGAATAGTTGTGTTGAACCGGAATGAATTCGGAGCGTATTGGTCATTCATATTGTGCGAGTATATACGGCTTGAGCAGTGAAAGGGTTAAAATGAGTAATAAAAAGAGTCAAAAAGTTAAAATTTTTAAAAATCATAGGAGTTTCCCATATTTTAATGCATTGTTAAAGGCTTCCAGTATGAAAAGAATGTCTATTTTACAATAATTTCCAACTTGTTGTCGATGATTTACTCAAAATTCTATTAAAAGTAGTCAGAAGTAAAATTAAAATCAGTAAATCTAATAAACTAATATTGAATAAACATCGTAAGCCTTTGTTATCGCTTGTAAATAATAAAAATCGTAAGCAAATGAGAAAAATCATATATAAACAACAAGGCGTTTCATCGGAGCAATGTTACTATTAGCAATATCATTATTAGGTGGATTACAATAAACGATGGGACAATCATTAGCTAATGTTAAATTAAAATTTAAATCATCTTGTTGTAATGGAGAAGATTTGGACGAATCCAGGAGATGAAGCAGGTTTCAGTGGAGTGGCAAAGTTAAAGAAAAGAATCCCAAACTCGAAAAAGAAAACGCAAAAGTGGTTGTCAGATCAGCTTGCGTACAGTTTAAACAAACCTATGCGGAAAAGATTTCCAACAAGAACTTATGAAACATTCGGTATTAATGATTTATAGCGAATGGATTTGATGGAGATGATACCGTATTCGAAGATTAACAAGGGTTATAAATATATTTTAACGTGTATTGATGTTTTCAGTCGTTTTGCCCGCGGTGTACCAACAAAGACGAAATCTGCAGAGGAAATATCTAAAGCAATTAATAATATATTTAAAAATGGGCATCCAGACAATTTTCAAACCGATTTAGGTATTATTATTATTATTATTATTATTATTATTATTATTATTATTATTATTATTATTATTATTATTATTATTATTATTATTATTATTATTATTATTATTATTATTATTATTATTATTATTATTATTATTATAGGCAAGGAGTTTTACAATAGTAAAGTTAAGCAAATCCTGGATCGTCTCAAAATAAATCATTATTCTGTACATTCTCAATACAAAGCCGCCCATGTTGAAAGATTTAACCGGATATTGAGGGATAGATTGAAGAAATATTTCGTGCATCAAGTTAATAAAATATGGATAAATGTATTACCGAAAATACTTGTTAGTTATAATAATTCATCACATCGAGGTCTGAATGGTTTGAGACCCGTAGATATCAGCTCGAAAACATTAGCTAAATCAGTACGGTCTAAAAAAGTTGTAAAAATTACAAAACCAAAATATAAAGTTGGTGATCACGTTAGAATTAGTAAAATATCTGCTTCAACTTTCATCAAAAATTTCGATAGTAATTGGAGTGATGAGGTATTTCAAATTACTAAAATTAATACTAAACAGAGTATTATTATAATAATACTTCAAATATCATTAATTTATAATAAGTTAAAATCATAAAGAAACAAATCTATTGATATTACCATAATAGTTATTGAATTATATAGGAATTTTTTTATTATATATTTTACAATAATAGTTACTGAATTATATTGGAATTATTTTAATTTTTAGTAGATATTTTATATAGAAATTATTTAATATAATAGTTTGCAATGAGCATGCATATATTATATAGGTTATGTATATATATATATATATATATATATATATAATTTATTATTTTTATTAGATATTTTATATAGGTTTTATAGGAATTAATAAAAGGAATATTAATAAAAGTTTTAATGTAATAGTTAGCCTTTTTAGATTTATTATTAGATACTTTATATAGGTTTTGCATATATATATTAATTTATTATTTTTATTAGGCACTTTTTATCCGAGATATTGCATCTCATCATTACAGCATAGTGAAAAATGTCATAAAGACATGAAAAAATATTACCGCCATAGATTTAATGGCATCGGGTTTTTTATATGCGCCATATGCAAAACTTCCCAGATCGTTAAATATAAAGAATTTTATAGGGAACATGCGATTCATTTAAATTTTTTTAAGTCAAATAAAATTAAACTTTTTAAGGAAATTAATAAAAATAATATAAATATTTTGAATATAATTCAAAATAAAACAAAAACTACATCAAATAAAACGAATCAAAGGCCTGCTGAAAATATTAAAATTAATATTCCTAATAAAATGATTAAAAAAAGAAGTCATCAAAATCAGTGATGATGATGACTCTAATATTATAAATAATGTAAATATTATACCTGATATAAATAATGAAAATATTATAAGTAATGATATTATACTTATTATAAATAATGAAAATAATGTAAATAATGATATTATACCTATTATAAATAATGATATTATACCTATTATAAAAATGATATTATACAATTCGGAGGTTCTGTATTAGTGAATGAGCCGAACATATCAGTAAATTTAAATGGCGCTATCACAACTTTACGTTTTGATATATCTAACGCGCAACTAATTAAAATAACTTTAACTGAGCGAATCAGTAATAAATTAATTTTAGAAATAAATAAAATGGGGAGCATTAAAATTCAATTCGCAATATTAATTAAATTTGAAAAAGATGGTGAGATCCGCGATAATTATTTTTCGAATAATGCAGAGACATTTTCGGACAACTTTTTAAGCGAAAGGGTTAATAAGCTTAACGAAAAAATAGAACAATTCACCCATTTAGGCAGTGGATGGGGTGTTATTAATATTATGGAAATACACTTTATTTTAACTAAATATGCTCCTATTATTCGTCTGTTCGGACATAAATATATTAAAACCCCTTCTGCATTGAAAAATAAAAGATCTATAGTAAATATAAAAAATAATGACGGCAAATGCTTCCTTTACTCCATTCTTTATTTATTAAAGAAAGATATAATTGGTGAAAATTCCCAAAGAGTTTCGAAATATACAGAGTTTTTAGAGGAGTTAGAATATGATGAGGTCACGGATTGTCCCATGAAACTTTGCAACATCCCAAAGTTTGAAAAGAAAAATTCTAATTTAAACTTAGCAATTAAATTGTTTTCGTACACACTAACTGTGATAATTGATGAGGTCCCAGATAATTATGTCTTTCACCATCCTTATTTAACTTTAATACATAGAACCAAAGTCACTGACGGAAACCCTATTTATTTATTATTGCTTGAAAATAAGGACAGATATCATTATACCGCAGTGACCAATATCAACTGGTTAATGAATTGCCATCAAACCCCTGACTGTAACATTCAAATTAGATGCCGTTGGTGTCGACATTGCCTTAATAGGTTTAGATTAGATAATGCATTCAATACATATGTTGAATTATGCGCCAAAAATCAGACTGATACAACCCTTTTTACATTACCCGAAAATAAAAATTTAGAATTCCTAAATTACTCTAAACATATCACCCCACCTTTTGTGATTTATACCGATTTTGAATCGGTTTTACCTCCTGATGATAGACATCATCAAATTCATATGCCTATTGCAGCAGGTCTTTTATTAATTAATAATTACACCAACACAAAATCGTATTATTACTTTTATGGTCTTGATTGCATTCCTGATTTTCTTAAGAAAATTGAGGAAATTGCAACTGAAATGGTTATTCCGTACTATGATTCGGTAAATTGATACGTAAATTGAAGGTAATAAATCGACAGTTTAAATCTTGTCGAACCTTTGCCATTTTACAGGTAATTATTTAGGGGCAGCTTGCTGAAAATGTAATGTAGCTCGTAAGATTTATCGATTATTACCTATCGTTTTTCATAATTTAAGAGGGTATGACCTTCACGATATTTTAAAATACGGTCTCGATCGCTTTCCTTCATGGAATTTAGATATCATACCGACCTCTAATGAAAACTTTATTCCATTAATTGTTCACATTAACAAATAGGCTGTTCGCTTTATCGACAGTATGTAATTTGTTAATTGTTCGTTAGCTAAGGCTGTGAAAACACTAACTTCTCTTTCTTTGACTTCGGCTATCTTTCAAGGTTCTATAGTTGACTGTAAAGGTATCTTTCCGTATAATTTTTCTATTTCTGAGGAAGTTCTTGAGACTACTTATGAGTTGCCTCCACTTTGGGAGGGGGTAAGTGAAGATGTGTACGATAGGGCACAACTAATCTGGACGCATCAAAACTGTAGGACTTTGCGTGATTATATGTTAATTTACCTTAAACTTGACGTTTTCCTCCTTGCGGACTATTTTCAACAATTCCATGCCAAGGCTATTGTTTACAATGGTCTTTGACCTCTAAATTTTTATGGAATTCCGGGTATGTCATGGGCTTCAGCGCTTATGACATTAACGGAACCCATTGAACTTTTACAAGACATGGAAATGTTCAATTTTTACGAAGGTGGAATACGGGGTGGGTTAACATTTGTTAACAAACATTACATTGCTGCTTCGGAGGATACAGAATTATTGTACATAGATATAAATAATAAGTCTTCCTTACGCTGATTTTACTTGGGTGTATGATGGTTTGGATGAGGTTTTGAGTGAATGTGCGAATGTTGTGGATATTGAAATCCTTCTATATGGATATACTATGGAAGTTGATATCGAGATTCCAGATTATTTACATGATTTTTTAAATGACTTTCCAATTGGATCGGAAAAGATGTGCCCATCAAACTCAAAAGTTGAGAAGTTAATGCTCACGGATTATCCTAAGAAGAACTATGTTCTTCATTGGATGCTTCTCAGGCTTTATCCTTTTCTCGGGGCTAAGGTTGTTTATATACATAGAGCTATTAAATACAAGCAAACTCCTATTTTTAAAAATTATATTGATAAAAACACTAACTTGCGTGCAAAATTGTATAACAAAGAATTTTATGGTAAATCCGTTGAGAGCCTTAATAAGAGGATGAATTTGTGACTATGTAATTTTGCTGAAAAGTTAATTACATATTCGTCAAACTGGAATTTAGAAAAACAATAGAGATTACTGATGATCTTTTTGCTGCTCATCTTAATAAGGACTCAATATGTTTGAATAGACCTAGTTATATCGGTCAATCAGTTCTAGATCTATCCAAACTACGAATGTACCAGCTATAGTATATTGAATTACAAAAATATCGTGATATTTATAACTGTGACATAAATTTAGTAGCGGGTGATACCGATAGTTTCTTTTTAGAAATAAAAAATTTAAAATTAGATATATTATTACCAGCGATGATTTCGGATGACCTATTAGACACCTCAGATTATGATCCTTCTCATCCTTTATATTCTAGGCGACTTGACTCCGTTATAGACGAGTTCAAGGATGAGAGTAAAGGGTTAGGATATAGTGAGTGGGTTTTCTTGCTCCCTAAATGTTATAACTTGCTAGGAAATAAGTCAACAATGCGAGTTAATGGTGTAAAATTACCGGGTACCGACATTAACCACCAATCGTATTTGCATTGTTATAATAACAATACTATTATGTCGGCACCTCAAACTAGGATAGGGATCCGAAATAACCAGCTGTTGACTTTTAAAAATTCAAAAATCGCATTAAATAACCATGGCGATAAGAGAGCTTGGGTAAGGAAAAACTCAAGTTTTGCATATGGTCATTATAAATGGGTTGATGTCCTTGATGTTGGCGGTAATATAGTAATGCCTGAAGCCGATCCTGCAATTCGCAATGAACAATTTGCTGAAATATTTCAAAATATAATTGATATTTATTGACAAATTTTTGTATATAGTTGAAAAATAAAAAATTGTGAAAATAATTTGTCTTAGTTTACTATTTTATTAATATTTTTAGATTTATTTGTTATAGTTTTTTAGATTTATTTTTTAATATAATAGTTTGCAGGGAGCATGCAGATATTATATAGGTTTTGAATATATATTAATTTATTATTTTTTATTAGATATTTAAGATAGGTTTTGTAGGAATTATTTGGCTTGTAAAATAATGTTAATAATAAATAAAACGTGTAATAATAAAAGTAAAATTAATAATAAAAATTTTTTATTAAAAATATTATTAATATAAAACTTGTAACAATAACAAGAATAATAATAATATTAATAAAACTTGAATAATAATAATAAAAAAAAATTAAAACTTTTAATAAAAACTTGTAACAATAATAATAATATTAATATTAATAAATAAAAACGTGTAACAATAATAATAATAATAATAATAATAATAATAATAATAATAATAATAATAATAATAAATAAAACTTCTAACAATAATAATAATAATAATATTAATAAAAATTAAAAAATATTAATAGTTAAAACACTACTTATAAAAATAAGTAGTAATTTTAAATTAAAAAATTTTAAAAAACAGTATGACCTTGAGAAATTTTGAATGACCTTGAGAAATTATTATGACTCACCCAATGACCTTGAATGAGTCTTGGTCATTGTTTAAATGACCTTTAAAAATTATTATGACTCATCCAATGACCTTGAATGAGCCACTGTCTTTGTCTCAGAAAAAATTTGGACTTATGGACTTCGAAAAATTTTCTACTGTGAGGGTAGGGTGAGGGGGTGTGCTGGATGTGACACATCCCACTACTCAATATAATATAATTAAAAATTAAAAATTAAATTAAATAATGAATAAATAAATAACAGTTAAATTCTGGATGAATATGATACAGTACTCATATGATAAGATAAAATTTAATATTAATGTCAAAGTAGTGTATAATGAGGACTATGCCCCGTGGATATTTGGCTTTAAAAAATCGAGACCCCCCTAAAAAAAATTTTCGGGAGGGGAGAGGGAAGGGTTAAATTTTTTTTTTAATTATTTGGTTTAATGAATGAATTATTATTTAATTTAATTTTTTGTTTAAGTTTTCAAATTTCAAATTTTTAAAAATTTTTAAATTCACGATAAAAAAGCCTAAGTATTTTTTCTCGATTAAAAAGCCTAAAAATAAAAATTGGCTAAAATCGCCATCGATTGGTCGTACTATAGTGAGGGGTATTTTCGAATAAAATTGGCTCAAATCACCTACCGATTAAAAAACCTAAAAATATTTCCACGAATAAAAAGTCTAAGTATTTTTTCATACTTAAAAACTTATAAAAATAAAATTGTCTCAAATCGCATGTCGCATAAATAGCCTAAAATATATTTGCTTGATTAAAAATCCTGAATATTTTTTTAATTTTAATTACTTTAATTATTTGTTTTAATCAAGTAAATTATTTTATTTATTTTTTAAAATTATATTATTATTAAATTAAATTGTTTGTTTTAATGAAGTGAATAATTATTTATTATTTTATTTTCATTTAATTATTTAATATTATTATTATTTTATTTTATTATTATTAATAATTTTTATTTATTTATTTATTTTTTTAAAAGATTTAATTGTAAGTCTAAGAATAATTTTTCTATGTAAAAAAATATTGATAAATCATCGATAAACTTTGAATTGTAAAAATAACAAACTTTCAACTTGTTGCTAGAAACTCTGGTGCGCGATTTAATACTTGGATAAAACTCCTGAATTTTCTTTTATACATGTTAATAACGATAAAAAAATTTCAAAGTAAGATGTGAAAAAATAAATTAATATGAAATTTTCATAATAATAATAATAATAATATTAATAATAATAAAAATAAATTCATCAACTATCAAAGAAAAAGTTAATTTACTTGGTATCAACTTCTCAATACTAATAACCCATACATACTGAACAATCCATTGATTAATAACTGAACAACAATCACTAGGTACTTTTAACAATTGACTGAGTACTGTACAACTCACTATATACATACTAGGCATTGAATAATTGAGTATCTTATTCATTAAAATTCCTTATTTAAATAATATTTACCCTTTGAACACCGATATTCAACCAACTTAACCCACTTAAAAATAAAATAAAATTTTCTCTCAATCATTTCCCCTTAAAATACTTGGTTATTCACTATACACACACTCAGAATATGTTATCAATAACTAGTTACTGAACAAATCAAAAGCCAAATATCCACGGGACATAGTCCTCATTAAACACTACTTGTCAATATTATTTTTTATAAATTTCAACTAACTGTATCAACTAGATTCTTCATTTGTTCTTTTTGCTTTTTCTCATGAAAATTTTGCCATACTTTTCGTTAGTTTTTTCCTACTGATGCTCATTGTTTAATATGATTGTGTGACTTTTATATATGTACAAATTTCCATTCTTTTCGTTCTGCAACTTCATTATGTTATTCATTAAATGTTTAGGCCTTCTCCGTGGCCAAACAGCAACCAACAGGTGGTCGGGTGGAAAGGAGTTGTGCCGGGAGATTTCCATCGTACAGCTGTCTATCTTCCAAGCCACTGGAACTAGTCCAGGTGGTGAAAATGTGATTTTATTTCTTTGTGTTCAAAACTGTGAAAGAAGTTAAAAATATAATATCATACAAAATAAATTATTAAAGATAATATAATTATGTAAAATATATTTATTTTAATGGAAACAATGAGTTCGATTACTTGAACTATCAACAACTCAAAAAAAAGTAATAATAAAAACTCAAGAGCACGTTCGCTTATTTATTTCATCTTTTCTTTATATCTTTACCTGATCCGATTGAATCCAGGTGAAAAAAAACACGGAAAAAAGCCAAAAACAAATTAGATAATGTCACAATTATAAATTCATTTAATGAATAAAGTTAAGCACAACCATAAAAAAGTATATTAAAATGGTTAAATAATTTATGCTATCTGCTGCTTTCCAGTATGCTTTGTTACATACATAAAACAATCTAAACATAACTTCTTATCCGGCATCCGATCTGTTTACCTATAATCATTCAAATTTAAAATTCAGATATAGTAAGTAAATAAATAGAAATAAATTTAACCACTGTTTTATACTGAAATATTTATTTTTCCTATGAAATGATGATTACAAATGGCAGCAAAATTGATAATAATAAAACAGCATAAATTAAAATAAGAATGTGATGTAAAATAAATAAACCAAATAATTAAAACAAATATAAGTTATTGAAAAACATAATTTTTAATATTAAATAATTTTTAAATATTTTTAAATAATTTTTAAAATATTTTTGAATATTTTTAAATAATTTTTTTATTATTTTTATAATATTTTAGTTATTTTTTAATTATGTTAAATATGTTTTAAATAATTTTAAATAATTTTAAGTATTATTAAATAACTTTTAAATATTTTTATTTATTTTTTAAATATTAAAAAAAATATTTAAAAATATTCAAAATTATTTAAAAATATTTAAAATTATTTAATATTAAAAAATTATGTTTTTCAATAATTTATATTTGTCTCATTTATTTGGTTTATTTATTTTACAGTTTATTTATTTTACACCACATAAATTAAAATATGAATGTATTCTATGAAAATGAAATCATTAAGTTGAATAAAATTGATAATACTTGAAGATTTAATTACCAACAATAAATGGCATCTGCATTTGTGTTAATTTTTTATAGATTTGGCATCAAATTATGTATGGTAGTTTTCTACGTACATTTTTTGATGCAATAAAACAAAACTCATACACGGGTTTTCATCTACTTTCAACTAGTTTCATCTTTTCTATAAATTTAGTGCTAATTTGGTAATTTTTGTTAACTTTATCAGTTTTCATAGCTTTTTTTATTATTTTTTATTGTTTTTATTAACATTTTAATGTTTTTATTAGTTTTTATTCCTTTTTTAATGCTTAATAGTAATTGGGCCATTTTTTCATCAATTTACTTTTACCGGTGTTAATTTTTATGTGTTTTCCGGCGAAATAAACAAAACTTTTAAAACCTTTCGTTATTGGCCAACACATAGAAACCGTTCAACAAATGGTCTTATCTTCATCAGGCCATGAAATGAAAAAAACCATTTTTTACCATTTTATAAAATTGCATTTTTATAATTGACTAGGCTTCCCTTCCAGAATACTACTGTAAATTCTCAGCTTTCAAAATTTGTATATAATTTTTTGTTTAATATGTGTTGACTTAATAAGTTTTCCAAAGAACGCTTTTAAAATGAGTTAATTTAAAACAACAAATAATTTTGTGACAGTTTAAAACAAGACATAATGAAAGTTTGACATTTTTCTCATTTCTTTCATTTGTTTGACTTATTATAAAAATCTTTCATAAAAAATGTTTTTTCAAAGTTTTTCTCAAACAATTAGTAAAATGTATTTTAATAATGTGAATTATATTTTGAATTTTTACCGAATTACATTTGTTATTTTATTAATTGTTGGACTAGTTTTTCATTGTTCCAACCTAATGAAACAATATGTAGATGATAATAAGAAAATTAAACAACGGGACAAATGGATAGATGATCCGGATGTCATAGACCTTACCATTTGCCAGAAGCATCCTGTCAATAAAGCCTCAGAAAACGATAGCAATTTTAATATATTAAAACAAAGAATATATAATTTTTGGTCCAAAAAATCCGGTTACAATGAGCTTCTTTTCCAGAATTCGTTAGCGACCTCGATTTTCGGAAGAAACTGGACATTTGGGTGGGATAGATTCATTGTTCAATGCAGAATCGGAGACAATCTTTGTGAAGAGGGTGTCCATTATTTCAACAGAAAAAACGAAAAATATTTCACGAATTGTATCACCTTTTATGGTTATTTTTTCAATTACACTAGCCTTATCAATGATAAACTTTCCGTTTCGTTGAATCCGTTGATGGCAAATACAGTCCCTTATTATTTATATGATTCAACATTGGTGAACAATTTCTATGGCTATCAAGTCTATATTCATAGGAAAAATCGTTTGCCACTTTACGTATCGGCCCAGTTTCCTTTGCAACCCGAGGAAACCATTCATGTAAAGTTCTCTTACAAGTTGATCTTTTCGTTTTCAAAGGAAAGTGAGTTGAACATTCCTCCGATTAATGAGAACCATTGCTTCTTTGAGCGACTTCAAGTTGATTTTTACAAACACTGCTCTTGTGTCAATCCAGTCTGGCCGATTTTCGATCATTTAATTTCAAAAGAAATTTGTTTTAATTTCTCGAAAAATACTGACAAAGAGATTGAAATTCAAAGAAAATGTTTGGAAGAATTTCAAAATTTCATTAAACCACTACAAAAGGAATGCATTATCAATGAGTCTAGAACAGAATTCGAGATGGAAATCTTCAGTCTCTATCCGGCAGTTTTGACTAAAGCTTGTAAAAATGTTTTGTCCAAATTGGTCATTCGAAAATCCGGCTATCCTAAAATTATAATAAAAGAAGATTTATTGTACGGTTTTGATATTTTACTGCTAAATATTGGTGGAGCCGTCGGCTTGTGGATAGGACTGGGTTTGATTGGCCTCATCGAAATGTTCAACAGAGTATGGCAATTTCTTTTAACCTCGTCAAGCAATATTTCCTATTTTTTGGATTGGATAAGAAATAAAAATAAAGTTTCCGATCAAAATTGACATGTCTATTGTTTTAGTTATATAAATTAATAAAAAATTAATCTTGTTTATATTTGTCAAATTTTTATTTAATTTCACTATACTGTTCGTTAGTTATTTAGGAGCCAAATTTGTAATCTAATTTTAATACTTAAGAGTATTTTTGGTCATACAATCAAAATATATTTATATTTCTAATAAAGTAGAATGTTATCCATATTTATAATTACTTACAACATATTAATATTCATATATAAAAAAATCATGAATCACATTAAAAAATAGAAGAATGAAGTTTGTTATAATAATTCATAAAAAATGTCCGTTAGAAAAAGTATGCTCAGCTTACAAAATAGAATTCCAAAAGTTAGAAATTTTCAAGAATTTCAGAAAAAATGCAATTATTCACGAAAAAAGATGTTAAACAGATTCGCAGAATACAGATTAGGGTTTCTAATTCCTATTGCAGAATTTAAATAAAAATTTATCATATGTCTGTGTTTGTTATATGTACGAAATACAACATAAGTTTTCTCTGTTAGGAAGTGTCATGGATTTGTTCATTTTTTTTAATTGGAAATACTGCTACTTGTCCTCTTATATTTCATAAGATTTTGTGATAAATGTATTAATGTAACTGTATTTTGAATCCAGAAAAGGATCTCCCCGATTCGGCCCTTAAATTGTTGAAATGTAGGTCGCGAACCGAGTATATAAATACATATATATTTTTGTGTTTCCTTTCGAATACACACACAAACATATATATATATATATATATAAGTGTATGTATATTAAAATATATTATTACTTTATTAAAAACATTTTTGTGTTTTGGCACGCAAATATTTTGGTATTTAGTATTTGGCCCCTCTAAATAAAACTTATGGAACCCTTGATCTAGAACAACGAGATATTTTTCTTACCTAGAACAACCATTTTGTAATTCTTAATGAAATCAAAAATGGAATAACTTTTGATAAGTCCTTGTCTGTTTAATCATCATAGTAATGGTTTTAAAGAGTCCATTTAGATTTTTGCGTGACTGTCCTGGGAATTTTGCTGCTTTATGTTTTGAGGGAATTTTACATTTAAAAACTCATCTGGAGCAAATTAAATATTAAATAATCCTACTAGGAATCCCATCATAATGCCCCAAAAAATTGAATCGGATCATTCGTCCCATTTAGGTGGTGAAAACAAAAATAAATGTTAGACGTAAATTCCGGTAAATGTGATTACAAGTTGCGAATAACGACTCACTAAAAACATGACAATTATTTAAAATTAATTAAAAATTCGAAAAACAAAAACAAATAATCCTTCATACAGCACCATTTCATTAAGTACTACATATACTAAATGTAGTATATAAGCAAGCACTACCCTCGTACAATTCAGAACAAAATGAAAATCAGGAATGATAATCTCCTGCAGAAACCGAACGATGACATTATCGTATCTATCGACGATAAGTAAAGAGGGGACCAATATGACAAGGCACGGCACATGGATAGACCAGTAGATGTGGGAGCTTAATGTAAGAAAAACCCATATGATATTTAGTTTTTCCTTTTTTTGGTTTTTTGTGTAAATCGACGATAAACGTAGGACGAAAGAAAGTGTAAATCTCCCAAAAATATGACGAATAGACCACACCAGGATTCCTAGTCAGAGGGAGAGAATTGACAGAAGAGAAGTGATCATTAAGATTATCGACTCGTAGAAGAAGATGAAGATCTAAATTTCGATAATTTCCGGTACGACCCAGTGGATGACCGAACGATCGTAACACGAAGAGTCCATAAAACGGTCCGATTCCCAGTTTTCACCGCCACCCGGTATCAGCAAGCACCGAGGGATACCGTATCGGCTACGTAGTAGTAACGGCGGGAGAACCCGAATGACTGATCCGAAACACAACCGTCGACGGAAATCTAAAACTAACAAGCCTGGCCATAAAGCGGGAACTCGACCGCAATTGAGCCAGAGATGACCAAAAACTGGTAGAGTACACATTACATCGGGCCGAAGCAGAGGAACAAAAGTGAATTTGGCCAGTAGAAGGCTAACACGAGTGAATGCGGATATAGACTTTGGAAGAATCCCCAGTATAGACACCTTCCATCCGGCTTATGAAATCTCACACGAGTTAGATAGCCCGGCATTGAAATTGTTACTCGCTCCAAAATGCGTTGCAATGTCGGTTAAACTAGTACATACTAATCAGTATCACCGAACTCTTTAGGTAACCCGTAGCCTTCTCGGGATCGCATATTATACGCAATAAAATGCAGTCCGAGTTCAGTATCATGCAATTTATACAGTATAATGCCCCACCTCCCTCCCTCATGTATATCATCAAAATATATACAATACAACACGCCTCCTCTCCATTCGGTATCCTACAAATGTACAATATAATATACTACAATATTTACACAGTTTCTAATTCCAATTAAGCAAAACAACATTAGGGAACGTAAAACTATAATTGAATTACAACAAATTTTATTCATAATCGTTAAGAACAATTGCCATAAACAGTAAAATTAATCATCTAATTCATCTTTTCCATATCCCTGTCCGAACAGTTTGCTGATATTATCCAGCGTTTCTTTGCATTTGATTATGTCAACAATCAATCTGTCAATGCGTTCCAGAACTGTATTTAATTGATTGAGTAAGTTTTCTTTTTCATTGCCGAGTTTAACGTTTTTCTCCTTTTGACATTTCAGCAATTCAGTTATAAAATTTGATGCCTAATTTAGAGTAATATATAAATTTCAAGCACTGTGATAACATTAATTACCATAGATTTAATAACCATTATGGAATTATGATACAACTCTGAGTCTTCCAAAGAACATTTTTCTAAACTTTCAATTAAATTTACCTGAGATTCTTTGAGGGTATCACGAAAATATTTGACTTTATTCAAATCAGATATCATTAAAATATTGTCGTCTTCTGACATCAAGATTCTCAAATTATGTTTAAAATAATAACTATTAATATGTAAATTTTAAATTAATAAGCACTGTTGAAATAATTGTTATTACCTATTAAAACAAATATGCAATTTAGAAAAAAAGGCTTTAAGAACGAGTATTTGAACACTACCGTTTGAAACCTTAGTGCAGTGCAGTTGGGTTTCAGATCAAATACAAATAGTAACATAAATTAGAAATCAGAAAATTATTTTGTAGTTTAATTTACTAATAATATATTTATTCAAATAGTATTGTGGGGTTAGTAGCTTATGGCCATGACCCTTTCACATACAACCTTTCTCGCCCACCAATGGTTACCTTCCTCACTTCCTCCTTCTCTTCATCAGCAATGTCGATTAAATTTATTAAAATCATAATTCGTTGGAGTAGCGGCTCAAAATCGTTGCAACGTCTTCTCTGACTCTTCATTAATTTTTGTTTATTTATTAGTTCTTCTAGGTTATTGGGTTCAATATTCAAAAATTTTCTTAGTTTCTCTGTCATTTGTTTAGCTAGTTACATCGAGTAATAAAATATTTGATCAATTTAGTTAATATACTATTTTATTCTATTATAGTCTTGCTGGGCTAGTGGTGTTGGGCCAGAACACGATTTTGTTTGAATGAATCGGTAACATGCACGCAAACACAAAACGCAAATTTAAAATCAGACCCATAAAACATCAAATAACCACCTCAAAATATGAGAAAGAAATAATTAAAATATAAAATCAAAAACATAAAAATAAATTAAAATAATAACAAAATGCATCAAGATCCGCATGAAGATAACATAGAAATAACAAAATAACGAGATTGATAGAAAGAGAAAAATAAGATATGCGTCTACGCCGCGATGACCACGATTAGTAACGGTACTGTTGACGAATAGGGTTGGTTTTTATATTAATTTTTTCTAGGGTTTTTGTGCATCTACCCCCTAAACGCCATCACGATTATTATTCTATCCCTCCTATGTACCCATGGTGATTGCCATGTTGGTACTGTACATAGAGGTTGAAAATTCACGAGCAGGTGAGCTCCATTTCTAGAACTACTCCTCATGATATTTTCACTTTCGGGTTCTGGACTGCCGATGGAAGGTCTTACGTCTTTCTCTTTCTATATCCTGGTCCTTACTTGTCTATTCCTACAATTTCCATACTTATTCATCATCTTTACCCATTATTTGTAAAAATATCCTTCAAAAATTTGGGCAGCGTTCCTCTCTTATTTTTCGGTAAATTTCGTATTTCATTTGTTTAATCCCGGTATCGACTACATTTACCCTTTATCTTTACCTATATTAAGATTTAATTAACAATTCCTTAATTCCCGGTACATTTCCCATGATTTTAAGTAATTAAAACCCTCTGCGATCACTTCAATAAACATTTCTCTCTTCGGTCAGATTAGATCATTCAACTTTTGGAAAAGATACTTTCAAATTTACATTCCTATACTATCCTATCCTTTCCTACTTGATTTTTCATTAATTTTCAGTAAATATTTTAAATTTTCCCTACAAAACTTTATTCCCCTTTAACTAAAGTCGCACTTCCCGAATTTTATTTTCTACTCGCTCCGGCCACTTTTCAGCAGTCGCTACGAGTTATACAACGGTGCCCTTAGTGGAGGTCCTGTGCGTATTGCCCGACCCGACTGCGGACTGCCGAAGCGTCCACGAGGCATGACCCGCGAGCTCAACTAGAGGTTTTCACCCACCAGCCGGCACGAGATCCGTCCCATGAACTGCTATTGAAATACTTATTATAAATAAGATTTTAGGGGGACTTGTCAGTGTCACCAAAAGATTCCACGACCATCCAGAATAAAATCAAAGTAACAAGACTTCGAAATATATATTTATACAAAAAATAACAGTACTTACAATCCACAATCATGCAACCAGATTTGAAAAATTGGCATAAATCGTCATAAAAGTTTTGTCTACAAGTGATTCACGGTTTATCTAAGAATGTCTAAAAATTCTGTAAGTCTGTAAGTCTGTTAAAATTCAGTTAGAAATTATGAAAATGACTGCCGTATATATAGTGTTTTTGTGCCTGTGTGCGACCAATGGGCGATTTTTCGCGATTTTTAGGGTTTTTTAATTATTTTATTAATTTCAAAGTATTTTTGTAATTTTTTATATATTTTTCTTTATTTTTTGATATATTAATATTTTATTGTTGGACTTTATTTTATTATTATTTTATTACAATATTATTTTTTAACCACAATATTTGTTTTCTGGTCGCCTCTTCTGCCTGTGTTTTTTCTAAACCTTATTTTGCAAGGTTTTGGCAGTTTATTTTATTTTTCGGATGTTTCTTTTTGCATCTGTAGGCATTTTTCCGAATTTTAATTAATTATTTGTTTTATTTAATTTTTGTTATATTTTTAATTTGCTTTAATTAATATGTTTTATTTTATTTTTGTTCTCTTCTTGCGGTGCGTGCTTATGTTACAGCAGCCATATTGACAATTTCCAAACGACATTAATTATTTCGTTTTAACTTATACAATTTTCACCTTTTTGTTTAAATTGGTTTTGTAAATTTGTTTTAATTTTGGCTCTAAGCCCAACAGTACTAAAATAAAATCGAGTAATAATAAATTAATAAAAAGTGTTAACGTCACGAAATATAATGACCAATCGGCGCCGCCAGAATTTAACTATCACGAGAAGTAACATTAGATAAGTTATTCACTGAGTGAAAAATCTAATTCCCAAACGAACACGAGTGTTTACAAACACGATAAATGACAGAAATTTAATTATTAAAGGAATTGAAGGTCTATGTGCGATTTCTTACACTTTCCAGAATCAAATATTGCACGAACCCCATTTCATAATTTCAGTTGAACTGATTTATTTCGCCAAATCAATGAATTAACAACAAAATGAAACTAAAGAAATAGCAATAATAATTTATTTATCAGCACCCCAATAAATTGTTAGTCTAGCCAAGCTTCAATATTGATCTCTGATTTGCTGTGCACGGCGTTTTGCACGTTCTGCCTTCACTGGGCGCCGCTGAGTAAATAGTAAATAAATCGAACATATTTAATGGGGGGATAATCCATCTGAGCGGCGCTGAGTCAACGCCACAAACATATATGTATGTATATTGTCATGAGTTTAGTAATTTAACAAATCATGCCAACAGTATCTAAAAAATATCAACCACACACGGACCATGGGCGTGAGGGAAAGGGGCTACTTGGAGATCGGTTCCAAAACCAACAATTGCATAATGAAGGAAGGCTAGATGGCGACCTCGCCGAACTCAAAAGAGGTAGATAACTCCCGTTATACAATTATTTATTTCTTGAGTCTTTGTTATTATTTTGATTCTATGCTTAATGACTAACAACGATGATGAGTATATTACCGATAACGTAGGATAATTTACTAACTATTAATATAACATTCGTACCATCGTTTCCATTCGTACCATACAGCCAATGCTACGGAACCAGCTCGGACAACGGCAGTTAGGAGATCACGCATATGCCCGACGACATCCTCAGTGGGCTCCCGGGGTTTCCATTTGTTTACAAAAATTATTATGGTGGCGGGTTTCTCTTTTATCCCGGGTTTTCTTCTTCAACCAATTTTGTTTTTCGTAATTTGAAAATTTGTTGACGTTCCGGGTTTCTCACACTATTCGGGTTTTCTGTTGGCTCGAACTTCCCATTAGCTTGAGTTTCCCATTAGCGAATTAATTTTTGATTAATTTCTATTTTTATTATATATTTCCTTCTGGGGACCGCCAATCGATTTAATTTTATTATATTTGGATTCGTCTCGTCATATGGCATCAGCCCATACCCGGTTCCCCCGATAAACATTTATTTTAAAATTTTAATTGATTTTGCCTTTTTAATTATTATTTCGAATATCATTGCTTTTCCATTTTTTACTTTTGTGCATTTTGTTAACCCCAACATAAGATAATGAGTTTGTTGAAAATATAAATGATTATTGAATTATAAATAAATAATTAAATAAGTTTGGCAACGATTTAATTAAAAGAAAACGCCAATAAAACACTTCTTGCGGTATATTTCGACAGTTTAACTTTCATCTTTAGATACCAAAAACCAACTCATTATTGATTATTTATATTTATATAAACAAATTATTTTTATTTGATAAGTTCATTGGATCCAAAGATTAATACACATGTTTTGATTGTTTTTAAATAGTTTGATTTTGTAAAATTGTAACAAATTGATTTTTCTTTATTATTTAAAACATTTTTTAAAATTTTAATAATTTTGCAATGTCACATTAAAATTTATAAAAATAAGTTTTTAAATTGTTTTATTATTTTTATATTGTATTATTTAAAAAGTTTAATATCTTTAAAAACATTATTAAATATTTTTTTATAAAAATGTTGGAAATTGGTATAGTTGAACGCCAAATTGAGAGACGAGTCCGGAAATAATAATAAAAATTTAGTGAGGGGTCACTAGAAAATAATATAAGACAAAAAAAGAAATTAATTAAAAAAATTAATTAATTCCCGCGTGTAGACGGAATAATATAACAGGGTAATTTGGCCTAAACATTATTAAATGGGATCACTGATCTATGGAGAGGTAATTATTTCGTAATTTAGTAATGGAGCAAACGTTGTTGACAAATGTCGGAAAACAGTCTGAGCAGGAGTATAAAAGGAAAAGGGAAAACACGAAACGACCAGTGGATCGACGTAAACGAGTAGTGTAACTAGGCCAGTAAAGGAATCTAAACCCAAGTAAAGTCAAAGTTATCTATCAGAAAGGGTGGTTCTTTATTGGATAACCTACCCTAAGATAATCAAATTTATACGGTGGTTAAAAGGTGCAAATAAATTAGTTAAATTGTGATAACAAAACGTTGAAATCGGATTGAGTTGTAACTGTGATAAAGTGCAAATAAATTTATTCTGTGTTAGGTTTGCTTATTTGATTCGAAAAGGACACGAGGAGTCAGAGGGAACCGACTTTCAATAATAATAGCCCAACAAATAAATATAAATAATCTACAATATTGAGTTGGTTTGTGGTTGCTGAAGATGAGAGTTAAACTGTCGAAATATATCATACGAAGAATGTTTTATTGATGTTTTCTTTTAATTACTGAATTTTCCATTTTCTTGCTTCGAAATTTATTACACTCAAGAAGCATTGGGTTTGTCATACCGCAGCTGGAACGAATCTGGAATCTGAAATGATATAATTATTAAAGATGAGAAACAAAAAGGTTCTTATTTTACTCGCGATAGAACGTCGCAATTTTAAATCACAGTAATTTTATAAAATACCAAAATTTTCTTAATTTAAAATGAATCGAAGCCAGCTGAAGTCCGTTTAGAATCTAAATTTTCCTATCAATTTCAAAAATCATATTTAACATAATAAGAACTATATCTAATATGGCGTTTTAGTAATGAAAAATTTGGCACGAGGATTTTTAATATATTAAAAAGTTTTGTAATTAAATTAAACTTAAAAATAATTACAACAAAGTAAAATATGTGCTTAAGGACAAGCTTCCTCTTGTAGTTAGGATGGATCTTCGATTGAAGAACTGTTAAACAAAACTTTCTTTTCTTTTCGATCCACATAGCATAAATTTGCATAAATTCAAATTATTTCTTTGTGTACCATAGGTTCTTTAAAATGATCGTGGGACATAACCACGTTGATGATTTACCAAAATAAGAGTTCATAAAACTCATGAAAGTTAAAAAATGTGTAAATTTCAAAAATTAAAACTAAAAAACTTCAAAAACATCATTATTGAATAATTTATCAAAAAGGGCATTGCCGAGTACAGCATTTCTTAACATCAAAATTTCTTACGATTAATTACATATTTAGATCATCAGAGTTTCCTAGAAAGTACATTCTCTCTTCATCGATATTCATAAACCCTTCCTACCATAAATCATATCCCATAATAATCATAAAAGGTTAGTTAAAAGATTTTTATCAATGCAAATAAAAACACAAACAAATTTTTACTTATGGTTCTGTGAGATTTGATGCTTTATTTCAAAAAACAAATTTCGTTTTTTGCCTTCACTTTCATATTAAAATTTCTCAAATTGTCTTTAGTATTTATATCTAGCTTTATCGTGTGTTGCCGGTGATGAATTAAAACAAGTCGAAAATTATAATTTACCCTAAATTCCTATAAATCCTCGTTTTTAAGAAATCATCATGGGCTAGTATTTTTTGCTGATTTTCTGGATACCTTATATTCCAGGTATCTTAGCTTTTTAAATTATGATGCAATATCCAACTACATTGCATCATCTGTTTCATCATAATCTGCTAAAGTTTTATATTTAAATTTACTTATTAACTTGTTTTTTTATAATTTTTATTTATTTTTATAAAATTATTTTTATTCTAATTTTTTAATTTTTCTCATTACTGTTTAAGGTTAATCGACTTTGTTTTCTGTTATGTTTTTCTTTGTTATTTTTCGTGCCAATCTTCTTGTTATATTATATTTTATAATTTACTTTTGTGTTTATTCATTTTAATTTGTATGTTTTCTGGATTTTACTATATTTATTTTGTTGGGCCAGAACACAAACGGCCTTGTAAATGTTTAAATGAATCGGCAACACACATGCAAATATAACATGCAAATTTAAATTCAAACCTATTAAAACATCAACTAAACCCTATCAAATATGAGAAAAAGATAATAAAATATAAAATAATAAACATAAAAATAAAAGTAAAATAATAACAAAATGCACCAAGATCCGCACGAATTAAATATAAACACAACACGAAAACCCAACAAATTCGACCGAAAGTTGATAATTTAACAAAAAATAAAAATTTCATGAAAATGAAATTAAAAATCAAAGAATTTGAATTAGAAATAATTCAATAAAAATTTCAAATAAAAAATTATCAAAGTAAATTAAAAAATAATAAAAATTAAGATTAGAATACACTAGAAAATACCAAGGTCGAATTTTGTTTTACTAAATCAAAAAGAACACGCAAGGTTAAGGACAAAAAATAGGTATATATACCGATTCATTTTTACACAATTTTAATCGTTTTTAATCGTTTTGAATCGTGTTAAATCGTTTTGAACAGTTTTTAAAAATCTACTTTAGGTGAGTGAGAGTTTTATTTGGAAACTCTCTCTCCACGTCACGTCCTCGCAACCTCGGTAGAGCTCTGCTTGGATGTCGGCGTGGGGAGAGTAGTATTTTGTATGCTTTCTATGATGGCAAGTAATTTGTTATATTGCTTTTCTGTTATTATTAATAAAATATTTATAAAGCATAAAATCATTTTGTTTTTCATTAATTATTTTTGTCGAAATTTTTCCGGCCCACAGCCAAAACACATCACAAGTCAGTAAAATCATACACATTATTCAGATTCGTGTAAGTGCGTGGAATATCGCCGATGATCTGTGCCCGTGAAGACCCGGCGTGCGGAACGCAGGGATCGGAACGTCAATATTATTCCGTTTAGAAGAAAGGAGAAATAAGGAAGTGGCCTTTTGGTTACTTCCTCGTTTCTCGATTTCTTTAAAATCGACCTAAATTACTATACACACGGCTCAAAATCACCACACCGAGTAGTCCAGTGGGCACTCATTAAATATAATATGAACACAATGCGCCTAAGGCCAATTGAGGGAAGGTAACGGGGAATTATAAATGAAATCATTGTTATAATTTTTGAAATTAATTTGTAAATTTAAATAATATTTAGATATTCATAAATTGTAAATAATTTAACCGACAGTTCTAAATATGAAACGACCACTCTAAAATCTTGACTATTAATAACCCCGAGTAGACCATACAAACTCAAGCAAACTATAAATCCAAATAATGATCATAAAAGAATAAAGACGAAACCCAAAAATCATCACAATTAATTACCACCTACTAATCGCCACCCAAGGGGCATAATCTAATTGATAACCATAGGAGGTTCGAATTGAATCAGAAATAAAGTACATCCAAACCCATTAGAAATAAAATCTGTTATAAAAATCCACGAAAAGTTCCGGACGAATAATAAGATTTTTAATTAACCCCAACAGGTTGAAACTAAATAATTTTTTTTTATTAAAATTCCTAAAGGTACTAAGAATATAATTTATGAAACCATACCTATACTTAATAAAATTCCTGGTACGCCCCGAACGTCTAACGAATATAGTTTCCAAATCTTCACCGTTAAACGACAAAAAACAGCCCTAAAAATCTAAATAGAAATGTTATAAAGTTGAATTCCAATTATTACTTGTATAACCAAGAAGACAGAGATTCATAAATTTTCATAACCCAAAACTTGACTATCCCGAATAAGATTCTCGTACGCCAACTCGAATTTAGAATAGCGTTAAATTTTCCATAGCTAATTCGCTAAAAAGAATTAAAAAATCAATGACTAAAATTATACCCAAATCCCTGATTCCAATAAGGCGAATCTCTAAATAAAATCAATAAAAATCCAACGCAAATTACAATAAACAAACCGAGTCGTCAATCACCCGATCAAACGATTACCATAATTAACATAAACATTTATAATCCACTGCAATCCACATTGGTTTTCAATCTCCACCAAATAAATAAGTTTAACGGAAACTTATCGATTATTTACCACTAACAGGCACCGTGTGTCGATGATTACCACAGTAAGTAGATACGAAACACACCCACTCTGTCGATTCGATAAAAGTGCAATCACAATCACCATTCAACAGAAATTTTGGATTATTTTTTGCGACATGAATTCTCTACAAATTTTGGAAAATCAAGAGTCTTCGGCTAGGGTACTCAATGAAGATGCAGTGACAAAATCTGGATATACCAACGGAAGGTTAGAATTTCATAAAATATATTTGATTAATAAATGATAAATAGTAATAATTACAAATAAGTTTCATAATATTTTAATGATATTCCTGTCACCCCTGATTTTTTTTAAATAGCATTATTGATTATAAAAATTATTCACCCTATTACCTCTGCAAATAATATCTCATCATTATTAATTCGATCATTAATCTATTTGATCTAACCCATTAAATTTTTGACATCACGACTTCCAGTAGAATTTATTCACCTTACTATATTAATGTCAGTTTTTGTTCCCTTTTTAATTACCATTATTACCATCAAACCCACTCGCAATCATATCGTACTGATTTCCATAAACCATACCCCTTTAAAATAGTTAACATAAATAATTTCATCCAATAAATTTTGATTTTTGTGCCGAATAAAAATTATCTTTGAATTGAACTATCAAACCGAGGAAAGCACAATGAATTCCAGATTTTCTGAAATATTTAGTTAATAAGTTTGATCGGATCTACATTCCCGGATTTTCAATTCGCCATGATAGTTAATTGATCTTAAGAATACTTTTAATCTATTTGATTTACCTAAACAGAAATGTCATAAAAATATTTCACTTGTAGAAACATCAGGAGCTCTCAAGTGGGTTCCCGCTGGTATTGCAGAAGAATGGAGACAGGCTCGGCAACTACTACGGCGAGCAAAGGGCTACGAGGAGCCATCACCAAGAGGACCCAGTCAAACAATTGGCCAGATGTTGGGAATGGACCAGCAGTTACCAGTGGCCGAGGAACAAAGGGACTGACAGCACCCGGCCCACGAAATCCTAGAACATGCTCGCTAACTACTCGACCGACTAGAAGCACACCAAAGGCAAGTAGATTTTCACGTTGTCCGCGTTAGGCAATACCTGGCCAACGTGGAAGATGACGTCGCCGCTGGGAAAATCCCGGAAACATATAATGAGGCACCGCCGCCCAAGCACAAACCGGTGCGGAATACAAGACGACCCGTCTTCGTAGATGCGAGTTGCTCGGCGAAGGAATGGTTGGAAAAAAGCCCTGGAACAACTATAAGCATCCGGACTGATAATTGTAAAATTTTTATTAACGTGGATATTATAAAAATAATTACTAGAGTTTTCGTTTTTCTTGTTTTGCTTTCCTAGACATTTGTACCATGTTTGAGTTAACTATATATGTAGAAATATTGAGTCAATTAAATATTTTATGTATAGATATTGGATATTATAGAATGGAACCCCTACGGATATTGCAAACCGAACTCGCCCACGCCCGGAAGGCTTACAAGGACCTGCACAATCAGATCATGCAACTGACTGCAGAAATACGACAAACAAAGGCCATCTGGATGGAGCCTCAAAAAGCCAAGGCACTTTATCAACGACTCACTGCCGCCTAAAAAGGATGGGCCGACGAACGACAACTTAATCAAAGCCTGAAGACCCAAGTGAAGGGGTTAGAAGTGGCCGTATCTGCTTGCCAAGAGGGAGATGCGGTAACGTACCCTCTTGTGTTCGCCCCCGCCCAACTGGCTTACCGGGAGACAACGGCCACCCCAACTACAACCACAACTTCGACCCCGACAACCATTACAAACAGCTATCGCCCAGGACGCAAGGAGCGGGCCAAAAGACGAGCCGCGCGATTGCGGAATATAACGCAGGCTATCAACTAAATCTCAATTTTTCTCCTGTATAAAAACGATGTACATCCGTATTAAATCTTTGTAGTTGTTTGATCATTAATTAGTTAATTCATATGTTTATTAATTTACTTCAATCAAGAGTATAGGTCGATACTATTTACAAAACTCACCATAAAGAGAAAAGGGCCTAATGACATTAAAGCGAGCACAGATCTTCTAACGATAGCTCGTTGAACCCAGGGATTGTCCGAGCAATTACAGCATTAGTAATAGCGCTCACTTTTTGCGGACAATCCACATACTCAAACACATTTCCAACGTTGCCTAGCAACGGGTGCCGAGTGGTAGCTAGAACTATTTGTATGGCGTTACCGGGGAAATCATAAGAACATTTAAACAAACATCAACCCCCAGTAACCCACCAATTTGATGTTTATGTTGAAATTTTAATGTCACTTGGTGTGTATTATGCCAAAGTTTCCAACAAATCTGACAGTTGTAGAAACTGTAATTCTAATGGTTGAATACTTTAATATCTTTTCTCGCCATATTCATTTCTTAAAAATCGAACCTGGTGAATATTTATAAAAATCTTTTTCAGGAGACTAAGCAGAGGAAATAAAGGTCAAGAATTATTCACTTCTGTGCGTATTTTCACTTTATTCACTATTATATCTCATTACTCTTTCCAAACACATACATTAATATTATCAAACTTATTTCAATTTCCAAAAGAATTTTTGAATAATATAAATTCGAAACTAAAACACTAGAACTTCCGAACCCATTAAAATTACGGTTTTTTATATGGTAGAACTAGGTATATCAAATATGCTGGTAAATTTAGTGATAAATACTATATTTAAATACTAAATTTAGTTATTTTCTTTTTGATTTATGATACAGATAAACAACATGATCTTTGGTAAATATCTAAATGCAAACTTAAATTTATAATATATAAATGAATTTAAAAATAGAAATTTTATGTGTGAATAAATTTTCAATAATAATAAAGAAAATAAAACCTAGTGAAAATTATAAAATTAAATTCATAAAAACTGATTTAGTAAATTCTTAATTGTAAATAGTGTTTTAAAATTATAATTTTCATCATGATAAATAGAAAATATTTGAAATTGCATGTTTATCATATTTATGCTTAGAGTTTAATGTTTCACAAATCAAAAAATATAGGTGTACCTTCTGATGCACAAGCGAAAGAAAAGTAATTAATGTTTCAATATATAACTTTAAATAATAATATTAAAATTTTAATGATTTTAAAACCTAAATTATCTTTTAAATTTTCAGATTAGCTTTATATGTCTATGAATATTTAACTCATGTTGGAGCACCTAAAGCTGCTCAAACATTTTTTAAAGAGGTGATAATAATATATTAACATTACAATGTAGTAAAGTAAAGAACGAAAGATTATAATTTTATTTGATAGATTCAATGGGACAGAGCTGTACAATTAAGTGAACCGCCAGGATTTCTTTTTTCTTGGTGGAGGTAAGTTTTTGTAAAATAAACATGGATAATTATGATATTAATTCTATAATTTAATTAATAATTTAAATTAATAACCTTATCCAAAATTTTCAGTGTATTTTGGGATTTGTATTGCGCAGCACCAGAAAGAAGAGACACAACCGAACATTCCAATGAGGCAAAAGCATTCCATGATTATGTAAATGACTTTTTATTTTGCAAATAATTTCCAATTATATTATTTGAATAAAATTTATTATTGAATGTTATCAATTTAGGGTTTCATCAATTCTGGCCAATGCAACGGTTTCATTCCGGTATGCAAATATTTGTTTTATTTCTGTTGATGATTTATCTGTAATTTAATAAAATTATTTGTGCAATTTGAATAAAATATTTAATTATTAATTATAATATTATAATGATTTATTTCTTTGCTTTTTTTGGCATATAATACGGTCCCAATCGTCAGGGGCGCTTCTTATTCCTCAGAGCAATGGGATAACTCAGAATCAGTTATCCAGCATCCATTTCGCTCTCAGCGATAACTCATTGCATGAGTTGTAAATTACAATATAACTTATCGCGCGTTTAATAATTAATAATATTTTGTTGCATTTTTTACGCAAATAAATTAATTTATTTAATATTCTTAATTATTTATTATTATTATTATTTATTTTTATTATAATTTATTATTATTAATTATTATTATTAATTATTATTATTATTTATTATTATTTATTATTATTATTATTATTATTATTATTATTATTATTATTTATTTTTATTATTGTTTATTATTATTAATTATTATTAATTATTATTATTATTTATTATTATTTTTTATTTATTTTTATTATAATTTAATTATTATTAATTATTATTATTTATTATTATTATTATAATTATTATTATTATTATTATTATTATTATTAATATTATTATTATTAGGAGAATTGAAATTCAAACTATACTGATTTAATTTGCGTTTTCAAACAAACAATTTTTTATTTATTTTTATTATTAATATTTATTTTTATTATAATTTAATTATTATTAATTATTATTATTTATTATTATTATTATAATTATTATTATTATTATTATAATTATTATTATTATTAATTATTAATAATAAAAAGCGCCATTTTTCCGTATACAAAGCTATTCAAATTATAAATTATTTTTCATTAATATTTTAATATAATTTTTGTTTTAACAACTTTAAAATTTATTTAAACATAATTTATCCCCATTTTACAAAATCAAACTATTTAAAAACATTCAAAACATTCGTAGTCACAGCACTTTGCACATTAATCTTTGGATCCAATGACCTTATCAGCAATGCTTCACATATCACTCGTTCCCAATAATTATTAAAAATTTTCAACAAAATTCTAAAATTAGACATTCATATTTCACTTTTACAGCCTCTATTGTGTTCACTAATATTGGTCAAACCCTTCAATCGACAATGCTCTAGAACTCGAGGATAAAGACCATGAACGATAAATCAATCCTTTCACTATATTTCTCTTATACTTAAATTTACAAAAGCTTTCTGGAGAAGTATAAAGACCAGTAAAAGTTGGTTTTCTATTAATCTCTGTCTCATAATGTTTATCTTTGCGCTGAATTAATAAATCCAAGAACGCTATCGATGACTTTCTCTCCGTTTCACATGTGAATACAATGTTCTTATGTAAACTGTTCATAAAACGCAAAAACGGTTTTACATGTTTCTGGTTTTCAAATACAAGAAAAATATCACCCACATACCTTTTATAAACACCGTTAGTGCAAAAGGGGAACCTTTAGTGACTCCATCTGTTTGTTGATACCATTCATTACTGAAAAGAAAATTGACATTTGAATTAGCAAATTCAAGAAGTTTACGAAATGCCATTCTATCCAAAATGTGATGTTCAAATCATTTTCATTCCACAACATAAATAAATTGTATCAAACAATGGTACATTCGTAAACAAACTGCAAACATAAAACCAAACAATAATCTCATCCATACTTTGTCTGCAAAACTAAGCAATGCAAGAAAAGAACTCAAAACTATTCTTACATTCAAACTGTGGTCATATTGACGGTTTTAATCCATCCAAAAACTTTCCTATTTTATACTGAACTCGATTTCTTGAGCATTGTCAACTGATGGATTGACTCTCATCAGTAATCATTTTAGGAAATGTACTGATAAATAAATAAATATGTCTGATTTCAAAATAAGGACGAAAAATCTGAGTAATTATTGGAACGAATAACTTGTGAGGCGTTATCCTATAATTAATGTTTAAAGTGCTCAATCTACAGGCTTGTGGTATAATTTTATGTTATTAAATTATTAATCCCGGGATCAATAAAATATAAAATATTCACATAAGAATAGAATAAAATAAACAAAAACACCTTTATTAAATAAGTCAATTGCGTTGCTGTATGAAAAGCAAAAAATTCAGTTTAGAAATAATTAAATAGATTTTTGTTATAAATTTATTTAATCCCAAACTATATCTTGCATAATTCTGTGCAGGGCATAAATATCGTAATAACAAGAATGGCATGTTAACATTAATTTGTGAAACTTTAAAGATACTGAAATTTGATTAAATAAATTTTTTTTAAATATATTTTTTAAAGTTCTAAGTATTTATGATTTTAAATATTTATTGTGGTATTGTTAATAAATTAATAATAAAATTCTTTATTTTAAAAAATGATTGTATTTAAAAAAAAGCATTATTTTGCGATCTAGCAAAATTTTTATGCATTATTAATTTTTTCACTAACCTTTATTTTCGCTTTGAAATATAAAAAGGATTTGCTTTTAAAATTATTGTTCATACCTTTCACAATTTAAGAAAAATTCAAGTTGAATACTCTAAACAAAACACGTTAATACCCAATTATACTAAATTAGACTAAAAATTATGCTAACCGATTTGACAGAGATCGAAGTTTCTAAGAATTGTTTCATAAAATCAAATAATTTCCCCAGAATATTGGTAGTGCAATGAAAAATCTGTTGTTTTTTTATTTTTTCGTTTTGTTCGGTTTTAAAGTGTGCAGGATAATTAATAAAACTGAAATTAAAACAATGTCATTTTAATACATGCAAAATTTGTTTTTGGAAAACGCTTGGATAAGTAAAGTAATAGATACTTAGAATTTCACAAAAAATTCAAATTATAAACAAAAAAGTACATTGTACATAATATGTACTACAAACTGACGAGAATCTCGGGATTAGAACTACAAGCCCTGGAATTCGGGATCCCGGGATTGAAGCCATAGTCAAAATGTATAAAGAAATGTTTTATAGGATATATAGTTGGTGTTTTTCAATTATTATTATTATTATTATTATTATTATTATTATTATTATTATTATTAATATTAATATTATTAACTAAATTATTTATTATTTTCATTTATAATTTATTTTATAGTTAAATTTAGTTTTAATATTTTTTTATAATTATCATTAGTCATTTTATCATCCTGTATACATTATATAGTCATTTTTATATTTTTTATTTTCGTATTGTATAGTTACGAGATCTTTCTTCCATATTTGTCATATTTATCGTTTCCATCAACTTTTTATCCTGACGAAGAGCATCTGTTTTTATTCAAATTGATCTAAAAATTAATTTCTAAAACTCATCAAGTTGATATTCTCAGTAGGAAAAATAAATAACATTTACATATTCCACTTTTTGAATATCTTATAAAAATATATATTTATTTCTTAAAAGTTATTTTAAGAAAGTTTTATAAAAAAATATTTGTTTTTAAATTTCACGTCCTTTATTTTATTTTTATTTTTTGGATTATCGATTGAGTTTAATTTAATTTATTTTTATTATAACAAAAATATTATTTTATTCAAGTAATAAAAAAAATAAACATAAATTGTTGTGATATTATGCCAGCTGAATGTTGATGTATTGCACTGCTTTATGTACTTTTCGCCAACATTGCGTCATATTAAAACAAGTATGTCACGAGGAGAGACATAGGATTTTAAAATTAAAAAAGCTGCAATTATAAGGAAACAAAGAAGATAAACGCAAGGCGGATTTGGATTGGTTGTTCCATATGCCACCCGGGGCTTTGATTTGACCTATCATCATTTAAAAATGGGAAGCAAAGTATTTGTTATTCCTATGTAAGTTTCGCATTATCATATTATCACAATTGATATCAATCGTTACAATTAACTTTAATTAAATCCAAATATTTAACATAAATTATAATATCTTCACTACTAAGAAACTTGTTATTATAACTTCTAAACATTTAGCTTTGTATGCCAAAATATTGCAATATTTCATATCATATTGCTAAGCATGCGGTGAAGCTTGTGTAATAAGAATTTATTAAAAGATAATTGTTTTGCATTTGCTGTAAATTCGAATACGCTCTGCTTTATTTAATTTCCCGACACCGACATTGCAAGACGTAGGCAATTCAGATTCCCCTTGAAATTTCCTCAATCACTCATGATTAAAATTTACTATTATACATATTTCTCTATTTCTCTCTCTCTCTCTCTCTATTATTACATTTGAATCATTCTCAAAACATTTTTAGTATTTCACTTTATTTTAATTATTATCGATTTTCATTTTCACCTAAAAATCAATATTGGACTGTGCATTTCACCATTTACATATGAATCAAATTGCCCAGTTTATGACTTGTGCTCATTGCACCGAAGCGGATTGACCACATAAGCTGTTACAGATAATGGTATTATATTATTTTTTGAAACACTTCAAAATTTTCTGAAATTTTTATTTAAATCTTTATCGGCAAAAATAATCAAATTTTATTTTGAGGCTAAATTAATTTCTACTTTGTAGCATGTCTAATAATATCTGTGATTCATCTATTTCCCTTTATTTCTTGAGAAATATTTCGTTAAAAATTTCTAGCATTGATTTATTATTATTATTATTATTATTATTATTATTATTATTATTATTATTATTATTTTTATTATTATTATTATTATTATATTCATTAATTTTATTCTAATTCTTAATTATTTCTACTTAATTTTTTCAATTATAGCAAGCTTTCTATTTTATCTGGTCATTAAAAATTTCTTAATATAAACAAATTATAGTCGACATGTTGCAGGTCATAAGGTAAATTAAACTGTAATTATGTTAATATTTTCTCAATTAAATAATTAGCAATAAAACATTTCAATTTTATAAAAACAATTTTTGTATTTTGTTATTGTTGGTATTTTAATCTATTTTTTTTAAAAAGAAAAACAGGCTAAATTAATAATTTTAGATGTAAGCAAATGTTTTAAATTAAAAAAAAAAGTTTTTCATTATTTGTTTATTTATAGTTGTTTTATGTTTTTATCTATTTTCATTTCTTTATTTAAAGCACATTTGAAAAAAAGAGTGCCGTATATTTGTGTTTAATAGGAAAAAAACATTGATTTGGTCTAAATGAAGAATGTTTGCAAATGTAGAATTGTTAAGGAAATATTCCAATATATGATTAGTAAAGGATTTTGATTGAAGTGTCTTTCGAATTTGTAAATATTTTTATCATTAGAAAAATAATTATAATAATTATATTAAAAGACTATAAGAAATCAAAGTTACACACGAAAGCAGTTTTTTCACTATAATTTAATCTTTATCCAAAAAATTATGTCCTCTTGTGTTTTTTATTTAATAAATTTCAAAACTTTCACGATGCAAATTTTATAAAACAAATGAATTAAATTTTAAAATTTTAACGTTAAAAATTATTCTTTAAATAAAAATTGTCATTTAATTAAAAATTTTCATCAGAAGTATTTTTGTTTTTTATAATTCGAAATATTTTATTTTTAATTAATTAGATTGTTTTTGATTACCATCTTAAAGATTTTAATTAGTAATTTTAATTTTGTGGTAATTTATATCTGTTTGTTTTAATTGTATTGTAGTTCTATATTTTATTCATCAAAAATTTAAATGGATTTTATTTTCTGAAAATTTAAATCAATTGTGTTCCAAAGTATGAATTTACTTACCTCTAATAAGTTTCCAGAATAAAAGTATAAAATATCAATCCAAGCAATGTATAAATTTTAAAAAGCACAAGTTGATTCTATTGATGTTTCTTTTTATTGATTAGCACTATTAAAAACAATAAAACACTAATTTTTTGAAAGACAATCGATTTACCATAGTCATATTTATATGAATTTCTATAAGCCAAGAATTATACATATAATAACTTTGGATTTTTTTTACAAAAATGAAATAATGAGCATAATTTGACGTAAATAACTAAACAAAACTTCAAAAACAAAATTATTTTAAATATGAGGATTAAAGACAAATTATCAGATTAATATGTATTTGAAATCTGATAATAATTATTTCACTCTAATCCAACAATAAATAATAAACATAAACCGAAGACATGATTTCCGTGTGTAATATATTCGGAAATTCCTACATTTCTAAAAGTTTTAAAGGATTTTGTTATTATAATTTTTTTTTCCACGTCGGAGGTATATCTTCATGTTTTACAGTCTTTTGCATCTCCATATACCCCGTTTGCATTACTTTATACTCTTGTTTGTTAATCTATTTATTCATATTTGCAAATCTATATACCCTAATACAATTTTATGCCCACATGGAGAAAACCAAAAAACTGGTTACTAACGAACTGTATACCATCATCAAAAGATTGTTAACAGCGAATAGTGTAAAAAAAGAAATCTCTGTGAATTGGAAAGTCTTGATAAAGTCATTAACGAAATTGAAATGAACATTCCTTTCATGCGTGCGCACGAAAAATGCATGGAAATATGCAGAACACCGAACTAATCTTTCACTAACACAGAACAAGCTATATACAACGTGGTTTCAAGCGAACAATTCCTTAATCTTTACAAAACTAAAGGAAAAGGTCGAGAATGCGACAAATGGGACATTTTCAACGTTGGCCGTGTCTCGAAAACTAAAAAAGATGGAATTCACTAGAAAAAGGTTATATTTTCCACTGGATAATCACCAATTAATTCTCGAGCGTACATTACGGTTTCAGCCAACAGAGAGGCAAACTTTTCATTACCAGCTGTCATCAATATTAACGGACCTGTTGCATGCAAATACAAAAAGGGGACTTTTAATACCCAAACGTTTGTCGAGTTTATTGAATCTGAAAAAATCCCATATTTTAGTCAAAATTCAAAAAAATACTCGTTATGGATAATGCATCTTTCCACAGATCAGTAGCTGTCATTGTTCAATATAGTCCAGAATTTAATCCTATTGAGGAATTCTTTTCCATGATTAAAGCTAAGAATCACTAAACCCGACATTAATATAATTCCATGTCTTGATCGAGTTTTTTCACAAGGGAATAATTTTTCAATGGAATGCCATGGTTTTTATCGCCATATACGTGAGTATATTGTTAAATGCACGGAGGTCAGAACCTTTTCTATAATTAAATTTGTGTTTGATAAAAAGTTTTTACTGTCTATTAAAAATTTGATGTGGGCTTTAAAATAATGAAACAATTTAATAAAATTTACAAAATAAAATTTTTTTAAATAATTTCATTATTTAATGTTTTATTTAACATAGTTAGAGTTTAATATTTATAAAAAAATATTTAAATTTTTTAAATATTTATTTTAATTAAAATATTTAGTTTAATTAGAATATTTAATTATTAAAAAAATAATTTGTTTAAATAAATATAAATAATCCATAATATTGAGTCGGTTTTTGGTGCCTAAAGATGACAGTTAAACAGTCGAAATATATCGTACAAAGAGTGTTTTATTGGCGTTTTCTTTTAATTACATCGTTGCCAAAATTATTTAATTATTTATTATTATTATTATTGTTATTATTATTAAAAATAATAATAAATAATAATAATACTATGAAGAAGAATAAGAAGAAAGTCATTATAACTATAATAAATTGTAATAAATATGCGTTTTTTTAAAAATTAACTTCCGGGAATAAAATCTGTAAAAAATCGGTAGTTCCTTATTTGTTTCCCTAAAATGTTTACGGTGCACTCTACAATTATACAAGTGCTCGGTATATTTATACATAAATCGAAATATCAATTAACACCGTAAACAGTTCCTGTGTACACAGAAACATTTAAATTACTTTCAAAAAAAAACAATAAACAAAATATGACAATCACTTTCTAAAAAAATATGCATTTTCTGCAGTTCAATAATTTTATCATTTACTAAAGGAAATTCAGTAAAATTGAAAAAACTGATAAAGATTCTACAATAAGCGGAATGTGAAAACTGAAATAAATTACTCAAAATATGTAATGATGCTAATTATTTTGAATTTGACAGATTTTATCCCAGCTCCACACTCCTCAATTTCACATGATACAAATTAAAGGCAAACTAACTGGACAGAAATCAAGTATTGCGTACACTTTTAATAACTGTCTTTTTTTAAATTTTTTTGGCTACTGGTAGCCTTCAACAGTAATGTTGAATCTTGATGAAGTTGGGCTCGTGTTTTAGGAAATCTTCAAATTCATCATAAATTACAATTTAATTAATTATTATTTTACCATCATATTTTGTTACCATTCCTACTGCACTGGGACACTGATACAAACACACACACACACAGACATATATATATATATATATATATATATATATATATATATATATATAACACTGACATCATTCTATCTGTATGAGAATACATCTGTGTAAGACCAGGATTAATGTATTGTAATGCATCTCATTTAGTATTTTACAATATTGCGCGTAAACCGCAAATCAAAGGTTATTAGATCAACAGAAACTGCAAGTTATATTTTATTCCAGGAACAATGAATATCATTGCTTCCCAAATACTGACCATGTTGATGTTGTCTTTCTGCTATATTGAATTATGAAGCTGAGCATAGGCTCAGTGAGTATAAGCTAATTTATAAGGGTATTCTCGATATCAAGTGAATAAGCAAATGAAAGGAAGTAGCAAAACAACTGAATAATTAAAGTAAAACTCCAGTTAAATTATTTCAAAAGTAATTTTTGTATAATAATAGCAAATCTTTTGATATGGCTTTCAGGTTATTCTTCATCAGTATGTCCTACTAATTTCTGAATGTGACTCTGGATGAATTGCTATCTAAAAATTGGTTTATCGAAACAATTGAATGAATTCTATAATGGCAGCTTGTGGTAAAATAGAAATTAGACGACAGCAAAAATGCATTTCAAAGTGATAAACAATAATATTCCAATAATAGTATCAATTTCATTCAAAAGGAATGTAATTCTTTTGATATAGGTGGCAATGAGTAATATGTGGTGGCTTGCTAATAATTTTCGTGTATACATATAATTATATTTAAATATCAGTAAAGGAGGGTTCGACACAATTTTGCTTCCATAAGTTTTATTCTTTTTAATATTAAAAAGTCAGTATAAAAACTCTAATGAAAATCTTTGTTAGTCCTTGGGTTTTAATAATAATAATAATAATAAGGCTTTACAAATTATAAGAGGAAGTTGGGTAAACTGATAGGAAATTTAGAGTATAAGATCGTCTCTAATTCGTGTAAGGTACGCAATATGTTTATTAATAAATCAAAAACTCCGGTTGGATTGTGTTCTGATCTCGTTTATCAATTTACATGTAATGGGTGTAATGCCACATACATTGGAGAGACTTCCCGTCATCTCTGTACTCGAGTTCTAGAGCATTGTCGATTGAAGGGTTTGACCAATATTAGTGAACACAATAGAGGCTGTAAAAGTGATATCGGAATGTCTGATTTTAGAATTTTGTTGAGAAGTTTTAATAGTTATTGGGAACGAGTGATATGTGAAGCATTGCTGATAAGGTCATTGGATCCAAAGATTAATGTGCAGAGTGCTGTGACTACGAATGTTTTGAATGTTTTTAAATAGTTTACGTATGTTAAATCATGTTTGTTTTTTTAATATTATTAAAATAATTGAAAATTTTAAATTGCATTAATTTTTAAAAAATTAGAATATAAGTAAAAAATTTAAAATTTAAAATTAATTTAAAATATATTTTTAAAAATATTTATTTATTAAAAAATTAAATTAATAAAAAATAATTTGTTTAAATTAAATGTTAATTCATAATATTTTTAGTTGGTTTTGAGTACCTGAAGATGATAGCTGTGCTATCGAAATATATCGTAAGAAAGGTTTTTTATTGGCGTTATCGTTTAATTATTATTATTATTATTATTATTATTATTATTATTATATTATTGTTTTTATTATTATTAAACTAACTAACTAACTAATCATTGTTTGGGCTTAGCGAACAGTTTATTGACATGATTTGTGTCTTTGTTTGTTTGTTTATAAATAATTCCCAGAGCACATGTTGATATCGATAAACACTGTGAAACTCACAAGGGCTCAACAAATTAGCCATCCGTCAACTTATATCGCAATATTTTACAAAAATACTAAAAATCTTTTGGACAAATTGCAATGAATTATTACGAATTTTCATCAAATAATTCTATCCCTTCAAATTTATGATACTTTATATATTATAAATTTGTAATAGTATAATAGTATTCAGTAATAGTATATAAAATAAATTCTATAGGTTACGATTTTAATAATAATAATAATAATAATAATAATTATAATTTATATTATCATAAATAATATTAATATTTGTATTAACAGTAATTTAAAATCTAAATCAGAATGCAAATAACAAATATTAATTTTTTCTTGCAAAAAATTTTATATTTATTTTGATTTAGAAATATTACTGTTTTTAATTAATTTAAATTTTAAAGTTTCTGCCTTGTATATTAAATAAAATAAAAGGTAATGTTAAAACTCTTAACAATTTCCTTAAACGAACTTGTGAAAATCCCTAAATTATCATGTAAAAATAAATAAATTTCAAAGCATTTCTATTAAAATTTGATGTAAATTATTGATCGAATAAATCTGAGAAAATCTCCATTTTACCAATCAATTATTTTTTCAAGTTTTTTTTATTGATTAAGTGTATGAATTTTTTAAAAAATATTCCCTTCGATTAATTACCGTGATTTCGAGTTATTTTGGCTTATTAGTAACAATTTTTATAATCATTTTGTGTCAAAGTGTTAAAACGATTGTATTAATCAAGGTCGCCAAATGATTTTTCGACATAAATAAAATATCGAAACCGAGACATGTGCCTAGAAATTGTTTCATTATCCCAGGAGCCGGGCGCCGATTACATTTAGAAATCATGGTGGTTTTTTCTCTCTCATAGTGTTTGTAGGTGTTTATTTTCAAATTATATAAATTCAATTTATATATATATATATATATATATATATATATATATATATATATATATATTCACACACATATACACACATATGTATATATATATATATTTGGAAAATAGATCGATTACGATTTTAATAATTTAAAACATATGATTGCACTTTGAAGTAATATTAGTGATTTTTCATTTAATAATTGATATAATTTCAAAATTTTAAATTTAAGACATTTTTCAAAAGCATGAAGTCCAAATTCCAAATTCTTGTAAATGGTTTGTTAATGAATAAATTCAGAAAAGAAAATTGGTTTTAAAGAAATCGATTTGGGAATCCATAAAATAGAGAGCACTTTTTATGGTGGGTGAAAAATTAAAAACAAATTCACCAATTTAAATTTTACTATTTTATCATTTTTAAAACGATTAGATTTCTTTTTATTATTTATTTTTCAATTTTTTTAAAACGAGATTTGTATCTAAATGGGTAAATTGCTAATTATTTTAACGGGTTTTCTAATTTGTTTTAATCAATTTAATTAATGTTATTTGAAATATTAACAAATTAATGTGAGAAATATTTTGCTTTTAACGATGAAATATTTTTTTCCAATAATTTCTGAATTGTTGAAGGAAAACAGTTCGAAGGAACGCTTTTATTATAAAATTCTTTATAATAATTTAAAAAAATTAATAGGATAATAAATAAAAAAAATTATTTATATTTTAAAAGGTCAAATTTATGCAACTCATTACTGAACAATTAAAACTTTAAAATGTTTTATTTCATGTAAAGGGGCCAGTGGTCTAGAAAAGGTTGGGAACTTATGTCCTAGGTGCATAAATATATTCATTGCAGCAGATGTGAATAGGACGCACATATAGGTCACGCAACACTAGTGTAGTTTATCCAGTTCCACAAATAAACGGACTTGATGTATTTTGATAACGTTTTTAAAATAAAAGCTTTCATTTAATGTTATCATTCAAAATGGCATCATTGTTTGTAGGAATATGTTGATGGAATGTGAGACACTTCGGTGTTGGAAGTTTCTTCTTATCTATCATCAATTTCCACTGCGTTGGAGTCGACATATAAATAATTCTATAAGTGTTCTTCAGAGATTCTTTCCCAGCTATCAGTGTTGTTTATACTATCTTATACCCAATTTTCAATGTCCTCGTGTCTTGAAATTTATGGGCTCTTCATCTAATTCCATTTTTTTATAATATAGTAATGCTTACAGGCACGGATTATTCCCAAGTCCAATAGTTGGAATTCACTTGTATAAATTATGATTTTGTTTTAGTTTTAAGTGTCATTATTTATAATATTATTCATTCACTTTTACGATTGTCATCCGTTTAAGATATAATTCGAGAGAAAGAGTAACACAGAAATGGAGGAAAACGTGAATTTCCAACATATTTTTAGTAATATTTTTTATTATTTAATGAATTAATTTTTTGGGGCTTGTGAGAATATTAATAAGATCTCTTGAAACTGAATTCAGTATAATAAATTAATTTTGTCGGTGAATATTCACCAGAAAATTTTGAAAAAATCTGTCATTTTTACACATGAAGTATATATTTGTCATGACCAAAGTTACATCAAAGCGGAGACGAGAAACATCATGTATTTATTATTATGAAAATTCTCACGTATCTCAATGTTTTTTTCAAAATTATTTTTATTTCGTTAATAAATTTATATTTCATTTTTAATCAGACAAAATAAAAATGTTTTCTCAGTAATTTAAAAACCCACCTCAAATAAACTATTTTTATACATGTTTTCATCATGAAATAAAATCCATGTGATTTATCTACGGCAAAATTGCATAATTCCGTCATTATTTGTCTTCAATATTAATAATCCTTACGATAATTTGTATTTTTTTCTTATAAAGCTTACCATACAACTAAGCATTTTCCAGCCTTTATTAAATTCACATTTAATAAATTGGAGATTAAATGATTTTCTCTATTTTAAATTCCAGGGAAGCTGAGGATACGGTATGAAAACTTGACTTGCCTTGTCGGAGCAAATAAGTTTTATAATTTTCTAGTCTTCAGTTTGATATTTTTATTCTACCCAAGTCTTTTGCTAGAATTTGAATGAAATTAGAATCAAACTTTTTGCCTTTGATATCCTCCATATCATAATTTATCCTTTGTAACGAGATTGCTTGATTGAATCTATAGCTTTTCGAGGAATATATACCGTTTTCCTGCCAATTTCAACATAATTTATTCAAGATCAGCGGTTTTCAAAATTGTAGAAAAAATCGCATGTTGGTATGCCATCACCTAAGATCAGAACAAAAGCGAGAGGTGAACGTGAAGACCCCTTGCAATTGTGCTGGGAAAGTTGAAGGTTTATATGGGATCTGGGATATAGCTCTAGCCGATAATGAATTTCGTAACATTTCGTAAATAAAGCTTGTTTTGAGATCATATTACAGTGACAAAAAACTACTTGAATTACATGCTAAACAAAGTTAGTAAAAAGAGTTTTTACATTTAAAAATCAAATTAATTTCATAGTTTTAATCAATTTTTTAGGTTTTTTTCTCTGCGTATCACCATTTGAAAGCCGCGTGTTTTAGATATTGATATTATTTAATTATTTCAAGTATTTTATCCCATTATCAGGATCATATAGAGTAAGAATTTCTTTCTCCCGAAAACTTTACTCTTTCAAAGTTAAGCCTCTTTTTTGTGATTTTTTTAACTCATTTAAATAGTGCTTTCTATATGAATATTCTTCTATTAAAAATTTAATTATCAATCTTTTGATTATAATTATAATAAAATTTATTTATTATTGACGAACATTTCATGTTTTCCTTGCATTATTATCTTATTAATCGTTTTGTTGTTGTTTACCTAATTTTGTATCATGTTTTTAAAGTTATTTCCTTTTGTATTCATAGGGTTTTCATTTGATGTCTTGAAATATTAACCCTTGACCTTTTATACATTTTTGCCAAATCTTTCACAAAAATTAACTTCTTATATCACTAAGTCTAAGATGGTGGTTTCTTTGACATCTTCCAGGTGATCAAATCTCTTGTTAAATCAAAGTTGTACAGAAAAAAACCCAAAGAATTGGAATTATCATACATAATCCACTTTCGGTTAATAAATGCAGGAGTCATTATTTATTTTTTTTAAATATTGCCTGTTGTTTCACTGATCTAACTTAATAAATGACAAAAACAAGGCTTATCATTTGGGTCCGTGTCACCTGAAATAAGTCTTTCAGATCATTATGCAGGGCTTTGTTCAATGATAATAGATTCTCCCAAAACCTTGAAATGGGTCCATTGAGCACCTTTTTTATATTATTATGATAAGCACTCCCTAACTTTTTATTAAATAAAACAACATAAATATTTTAATTAGTATATCCTGGCACTATTAACAACATAAACATTATTTAACTATTTGATTGTGGTCTAAATTTTTAGTGAATTCTCTGTAAATTGTCAAATCTCTAGCAAAAAAAATAATTTTCTCATTTTATGTTTTAAATTTCTAGATAGTTAATACAATTCTACAACTAAAAATAACATAATAAATATTTATTTTGTTATAATCTTAGATCCGACAAACCCAATAAATTTATTTTTTATTAATAAATAAGTTAAATTTTTCAATTAACTATTATTCTATTTTTGTTGTTTTGTACAAAGCAGACTTGCTGTTTTCAACAGTTTTCACACAAGTACTTTGTGAATGTGCCCAGTCATTTCATTCCTGAGATATGGGGCGGTGAAATGTGAAAATTAACCCAAAAAATCAATAAAAAGTGAAATAACTACACGTGAAAGTTGTCTGACACTTGACCGTTTTACCCGTTGATTTTGTTACGGTTTCAAATCAATATTTCACAGACTTCGAAATTTTCACATTTCACACTTAATGAATTAACTTCCGGATCTGAAATCGAAATTTCATCATTTTATTATTACAAATAAGCTTAAACTCATGAAATTTTTGTATTTATTATAACGATTTTCAATTGGTTAATAATAATAATATTAATAATTATAAAAATATAATAATAATATTAATAATAATATTAATAATATATTATTAGTAAATATATAAAGACAATAATTATAAAAATATGGACGTTAAAAATAATAATTTATTCAATATTGTTTGTCGTATTTTGGGTTCCGTTTAAACGCTTGGAATTTTAGCTTGATTTATTTATCATCTTTCTTTGAAAGTCATTTTATGGTAACAAAAACATTTACAGTTAGCAGAAAACCTATTATGTCTTATTATTTTTTTAATATTATTATTAATTTTATTATTATTATTATTATTATTATATTATTATTATATTATTGTTTTTATTATTATTAAACTAACTAACTAATTATTATTAATAATAATATTATCTTTATTATTATCATTTTTATTATTATTATTATTATTATTATTATTATTATTATTATTATTATTATTATTATTATTATTGTTGTTGTTGTTGTGGTTGTAATTTAATTTGTTTTCATAAAAAAATTATTAAACTGAAATGTATTTATTTCTGTTATTCATCTTTAAATCAAATCTAATTGCTAATGTTTTGAACCGTTGCAAATAAGTTATCAGGAAATTGAGGATGAAAATATTTTTAATGGTTACAAAGTCACTTAATGTTATCAAGTGAAATCTGGGGGGAAATCATAGAATCAATTTTGAAATAAATCTACCATGAAAGGTTTGGTAAAGAGTCACACGTTTCGCATTGGAGACACTTTTAACACCTTTTTTTCAATTGATAATAATTTATACAATTAATATTGAAAGCTTGAAAATATTGTTGTATTTTTGTTTCATTAAATTATCATTTTCAATAGTCTGTGAGACTTACTTTCATGTTCATTTCAATAAATTAATAATTTTATTTCATAAAGGACAAATATTATTTCACAATGAAAAATAATATAATTTGCCAAAACTTTGATTTGCAAATCTGTCGAAGTTTTACAAAAGTTTTTTATTAAAATCTGTGTTCCTGTAATTTTATGAGTTAACACAGATTTTTACTAGAAAGGTTTTAAATGTGATATCGGTCACAGTTCACTGTTGAGGAGACTGTCAGGTGATAAATTACAATTAATGAATGCATAAGAATTCAAATAAATGATTTGTGTAAAATAATCAAAAATTCATATTTAGTAAAAAAAAATTAACATAAAACATTAACAATTCACAAAACAATAAAAATTACAATTCAATTTGTATTAACTTATACATTCAAACTATTTCATTTTTGCATAGTTATCGCTACTTCATCTTTAGCACTCTATCTCAAGGTCCTTTAACCTAGGCTCCTTGAAATCTGTGAGAGATTATGGAACATTCCATCAATAAAATAAGTACCGATTTCTTTTGAAAACTTAGCTTAACTGTTTGTGGATCAGAACCTTCATTGGGGTTAGGGGAATCTCAAACCCTCTAACAGTAAAAATCAAGTATCCTATAAATCCACTGAACACAAAGCTAGGAAATGTATGACTGGTTTAGCATAAGCAATTCAATTTTATTTATCAGCAATATTTCCTTCATTATAAACGATGAGAAATTTCCTCAAAGTGCAATCTGTTTCAAACTTATTATTACGATTCAAATATTACAAATAAGTGAAAATGCTAAAATGTGTATTATTTAAAATAATAACATAACATGTTTTTTTCTAACCAATTTTATATACATAAGCTAATTTAAATAATCACTAATAAACATTTTGTTTAAAATTTATTTTTACGCTTTTCAATACTTGATAAAATCCCCCTTTTCTCAATTATTAAAACAAATCTTTCAATTATTCAACTGGACAAATACATTGCTATTGTGTTTTATTAAAGTATTTCACTGCTAAATTTATCCTAGATAATAATTATTGCAAAATTTTGATCTGTGGTGCACTGTATTTCCTGAAAAGGATTGATAAAACCTTTTCAATGATGCTAATTATCACATGAACGACTCTAGGAAATTGAAACTTTCATACCTTAAACAAAAAATTTATATTTTTAGAGAAATCTGATAATCATAATCTCATAACTCATAGTTCATTTGTAGAATCATAACCCAAGCCATTAATTTTGGCGATCTCAGAACAGGTTTAAGTGTCTTTAGGTTACTTCCTTTTACCATACATAAATAATAACCAGTATAACCTATTGTAAAATGTTATTCGCAGAAAGTACCACTAATATTGAGAAGTGATGACTTCAAATCACTCTTCCACATTTTTAAAGATTTCTTGATTCACTGGAATGAATTTTAGTGTCATGATTGTAATTTTGAGGATTAAAATATTTTATCTTCATATTAGCATTCATGGTTTTGCACATTATGCACTCATGGTTTGGTTTAAGGAGAAAGATAATAACGGTCGTATAAGATAATTAAAGTGCTTATCGTCAAATTTTCTGTTATTTTCAATGATATATATCCAAAAAAGATATTCAACTACAATATATTTCGACAGAATTTCGGTCTTCGTCAGGTAGTCTTGAACTTTAAACCATTTTTATTTAAACAAATTTCTGCTTTTAAATTTTCAAATTATTTTATCAAAAATTAAAATCCTTGCTTTTATAAATCACAAATTCTACAAAATTTTAAAAAAAATTAATTTTCTAAAATTTTCTAAAACCGAGACTTTAACAAAATTTAAATATAACTTTCAACAAAATATTTAAAAATTTTAACAAAACTATTTTACATTAAGTTTCATCCTGCATCAAAAAATAGCGCTTACTAATATCAATCAATTCCATTAGTCGACTATGATGGAAAACTTGAGAGCGGAAATAACGGGTAATCATTCTAATTTATATGGCATTGGACCCATGACATAAATTAAAAACCAAAAGGGATTTAAAATGAAAATTAAAAATTATTTAACTAGGATCTTTAACAAAAATTGAAGCAAAATAATTTTATCAATATATACTACTTATTTATGTAATGCGTTTTCTGTTATGATAGACAGATACACTAATTGCCTTTATAGATTTAAAATATAATATATTTATTATGATATATTAGAGTTGACTATTTTGCAACCTCGTGTTTACATAGCATTAACAGGTGAGTTTTGTCATGTTATTAATGTATATTGAATATCGATACGGGTTTCTTATAAAAAATGTTCCTCGCCAAACAAAATGTAAAGAAATACTATTTTAACTCATTAAATGCCACGAAATTTTAGTATGCTCGTGCACTACAGGCCGAAAATTATCATTCAAAAACCTTGGGTTTATGATATTATATCAAGTAAAATTCTCGATCTTAGCTAGCAAAAAAAATGCAAAAATAGCGAGTTTACTCACTCATTTTGTATGAGCGGCGTTGCGCGCAAGGATGAAATATTTATGAAACACATATTTATGAAAACGCGCGATTTATAAAACACTTGAAGTCAGACTTACGCTTTGTTCTTGAAAAAAGTTATCAACTCAATAAGGTTCACCAAATAAATAATGATAAAAATAATTGTAATGCTTAGAAAATTTTCAAATTAGTATAAACTGCTAATTATAAGCACTCAAAAGGTTGCGGTTGTGAATAAAATTCCAAACCTTTTAAAAGATGAAAGCACTTATGAATACTTTTTTAAAGCAGAAGTGCTGAAATATTATTTATGTACATTCTTATCAAGAACTTTGTCTCCAGTGACAGGAAGTGCTAAAAATCAAGAATATCCGTGAAAATCTCCCATACGTGTTTTTTATATCGTAATTGGTGTGTTAAAATAAAAAGATATTTTCTCTTTTTAATATTTATTCGACCAATATTTCTGGACGAATATTCTGAACTAATAGCTTTTTAAATATAAAATTACTTTGTTTAATTATACTTTTTAAATTCAATTGGTTAGGATCGAGCAGTATGTATAAGGGGTAGTTATAAATGGTTTAAGGAGACGGTATCAAAATGTAATTTTTTTAACCGGGAAATGTAGAGGGTTATGAAAATAGGACCTTTTTGCGTACATAATATATGGATGGCCTTACCCCTCAACAATTTCATAAATGTAAAAATCCTATTTTCTAAAATTCATTAAAACATTTTTTTATTAATACCTTTAATCAATAACCCAATAGGAAAAATCAATACGACTGTGCATTTAATTCAAACAATAAATTTTTATGATCACATTAGTTTTACTTTCATATAAAATTGCGAAAATTCAAGAATTTTCATTTCTCAAAAAAATAGACTCGATTGAATTGTATGAAAAATTTTTATCATACTATTTTTCAATACTAAATTTGTTTTTAAAAAAGTGTTTTTAATTTTAAACACCATTTTTACAGAAAAAAGAAGGACCACGATGAAGCTGCTTAATAATAAATCATAATAATGATGATGATGATGATGACAATAACAATAACAATAATAATAATAATAATAATAATAATAATAATAATAATAATAATAATGATAATGATAATGATAATGATAATTAATTAATTTAATAAGTTTGGCAAAGATTTTATTAAAAGAAAGCGCCATTCAATTACTGTCATCTTCGGTTATAAACACCAAACAAAATAGTATGGGTTACTTTACATATTTTAAACAAATTATTAATTTTTTAATTAAATATTTTAATAAATAAATAGTAAAATACCTTTACATAAATTTTAAAATTACATAAATATAAAGAAAATTTCTACTGTAATAAAAATTTTTAATTAATATTATTAAAATATTGAATCATTTTTAATTGAAATAATAAAATAATATTAAATTTTTTTATAAATTTAAATTATTTTACTTAATATAATAAAAATAGTATTGAAAAATAAAAAAGTTTTACACCCAAAAGCATCAATTTATCACAATTTTACAAAATCAAACTATTTCAAAAATATTCAAAACATTCGTAGCCATACCGCTTTTCTCTGATAATTATTGAAGTCAAATTTTAACTTTATTTTGAATGGCGCTTTCTTTTTATAATAATAATAATAATTTTCTACATCTATTTTTACATCTAACTATTTTTACATCATCTTTACTGACAAGCTGAGAATGAGCTGAAATTAATGGCGTATAAATTTTTATAAATTTTTTCTATTTTCTCACAAGCATCCTAAACGAATTTTGTCACATGATCAAAAATTTCATTATTTTTAAATTTGTTTGTTTATCTTATATTGGATATACACGACTAATTATAGAAATTATTATACAAACCATTCAAACAAAAAACTGAAATTGGTTTGCACAAATTATTCTTTTTTTCATCTCACCGTATGTGCAAAGAATCTAGTAAATTTAAGCTATTTAAAAAATTATAATTTTATTTCTTTATTATTATTGACTTAAAATATAAATTCACTTATGTTTAAAACTTTGTTCAAAAATATATTGTTTAACTTATGTCTTGAAAATACCATTAGATTCATATTATTTAGTTTTATAAGTTATTAGGCGTTCAACGGCTATTTTTCAGCATGGTCAAAGACAAAACATTATTTATTTAAGAAACATGCAACCAAAAATACGAAAGTTTCAGAAAATTAATTTTTTGTTGTAAAATACCAACATTCAAAAATAAAAAAAGAATACAAATATAAAATAAATTAATAATATATTTGTCTTTCAATTTTATTATTCGTATATTCATAGTCTGTATGATAGTGGGTGTTAGTAACTTTCCGCGGCCCGTTCTTGGTTACTTATGAAAAACTAAAAGAAATTATAAATAAATGATGTTTACAATAAATAAATTTCAAGAACACAAATCGGTCAATTATATGGGACAGATAAGACATAAATGACTGTAGTTTATTACAGGGTTATATAGATATTTTACATTTGTGTATTATATGGAAGAAAGGAGATGAGGTCCAAAATCTTATCTTTAAGTTTGGCATGTTGTGATTAATAAGGTGTATTACAGTACTTCTTTTGATGGCCTCTCTTGCTTAACCTTTTTGTATTCTTCAAATATTGATTATTTTAAGATGAGCATATTCCTATAAATTTGGAAATTACTTGTTGAATGTGCAATGCGCGTACCAGGTACTAATGCGACAGTTGAAAGGGTATTTTCAATTATTAATGATTTCTGGAGTAGTGAAAATTCGAGATTAAACATATAAACCTTATCAGTGGTAATTTCATTGAAGATGGATTTTCAGTATACATGTAAAGACTTTGTAATGTTTTAAAAGAAAATGATTCATTATAGAAAAATATTCATTCAAATGAAATATATCATTTTAGAAAATAAAAATATTGAAATACATTTTTTCCTGGAAATTGTCGGGGTAATAACCTGCAGTTTTCCATCCATTGCACTACTTTCTGGTTAAAAAACTTGGACATTAAAATCAAATATTTCAACGTGTATATTTTAAAATTTGTATAAATTTAACAATGAATAACTAAGATAAATTAATATTTTTATCTATCGAATGTTTTGATTTAAACGTATATTTTAAAATAAATATGAATTAAATTAAAAAATAAATTAAAAGATAACGCCAACAAAATTTTGTTGAAAAGTTTTAATAATTATTGGGAACGCGTAATATGTAAAGCATTGCTGATAAGGTCATTGGATCCAAAGATTAATGTGCAAAGTGCTGTGACTTCGAATGTTTTGAATGTTTTTAAATAATTTAAGTATGTTAAATCATGTTTATGTATTGTTTTTAAAAAAACCATTTTTTAATATTATTAAAATAATTGAATTTTTAAATTACATTATTTTTAAAAAAAATTATAATATTTATATAAATAAAATTTTAAATTAGTTAAAAGTTATTTGAATATATTTTTTAAATATTTATTTATAACAAAAAAAATTAATAAAAAATAATTTGTTTAAATTAAATGTTAATTCATAATGTTTTTAGTTGGTTTTTGTGTACCTGAAGATGACAGTTATGCTGTCGAAATATATCATACGAAAAGATTTTTATTGGCGTTATCTTTTAATTAAATCGTTGCCAAATTTATTTAATTATTTATTTATAAAAAAAAGTAAATAATTAATTTTAAAAACTCGAAAATGCCAAATATAAGAAAAATATTTCGAGGAAATTATCCTCACCTTCAGTCTGTCATCATAATTTTTGTCAAATGTTATATACGGAAACAATAATGATGTAATAGTTACGATTTAATGATTTAAATAAATAATCTCAATAAATTTGTTGCTGATTGAGCGTTTATTTTAGGGGATTGTGATTTAATCATCAACGCCTCACATTAAATTCTTTCCATTTATTATTGAAGTTTTTATATAAGATTTTAAAATCTTTTAAATCCGTTGTGCCTTTGCACATTTATCTATGCTCAATAATATTACTTATACCTCTCAATCGCCTATGTTCCTGAACCCGTGGGCGAAGATGACGGGAAGTCTCTCCAATATAGGAAGCCAACAGATACGGGCCTATACAATACTTTGAATAGCTTTGTGACTTTAAAAATAATAGAAATATGATTAAGGGTTTGATTTTTAGATCTTGGTCATTATCTTTGACGTTTGAAAAGTCTAACAAAACTTTACAAAGGCTGGTTTCTCTTTTGAATAAAAATAGATATTCTATGGAGTTTGTAGAAAGACTGACTAAGGAAACGATTGATCGCCTTATGATCGTGCCTGATGAAAACAATGGCAAAAATAGCCCATCTAATGATTTTGAACCCATAAAATCGCATGTTTTTGGAATTCCACATTCGGAAGGTTTTAAAAATTTTAAATTGTCTGTCACAAAATTATTAGGCAATTCAAATTTGTTAAAATACTATCAAAATCGTTAAAATCAATAAATATGTTTAGTAATAAATCTCAAACCCAATTAGGTTTAGTTTCTGATATAGTGTATAAATTTTCATGTAATGGGTGCAATGCCACATACATTGGAAAGACTTCCCGTCATCTTCAAACACGGGTTCAGGAACGTAGGCGATTGAGAGGTGTGAGTAATGTTATTGAGCATAGATAAATGTGCAAAGTCACAACGTATTTAAAAGATTTTAAAATGTTATATAAAAACTTCAGTAATAAGTGGGAAAGAATTTAATGTGAGGCGTTGATGATTGAATCACAATCTCTAAAATAAACGTTCAATCACCAACAAATTTATTGAGATTAGTTCATTAAATCATATTTATTACATCATTATTTTTTTCGTATATAACATTTAATAAACATTGAACATGAGAATAATTTCCTCGAAATATTTTTCTTATATTTGGCGTTTTTTAGTGTTTATTAATAGTGGGCCTTCATTTTTTCGATATTTAATCCTTTCGCAGCGGCTTTCCTTTTTAGGTTTTAAAAGATTTTTTTTGAAAAAGATCATTACTGGCTGAGCTATCTGATAAGTCCAACAAATTTTCTTCAATTTCTTTCGCATTCATTTTTTATACTATATATAAAAAACCAAATTAAAAACTTTACAAGACTATTGGGAAAAAAATGTCCCGCCGTTTTTAAACTTCTGCTGGGACATATGTGTCCAGCAGCTGCGAATTATTTTTAAATTTCAAATGTTTTTAATTTTCAAAAAACTTTATTAAATATTAAGTGAAATTAAATTTAAAAAAAGAAATCTCCGTTTTTAATTTGTTTATATATTCTAGAGAGAGAAATATAAATTTGATTTTAATAAATATTTGGATTAATATATGACTTATGATTCTGAATTAAACGATGTTTTAACGATAGCTAACAGTATTAATTATGAATAAATAACTTTAAAATCCTAGATTTTTTTTGTTTATCTTTAATCTGTTTTTGTATTTTTTTAAAACATTTTATTTTCATTGCGATAAATCAAAAACTTGTGTTACATTTGAAAAGAAATTTTCTGTTTTACAGTTGTAATAAGAATAACCGAAATTGTAGCTGTGAACAAAATCGCCAAAATTTCATTATGTTTATGGAAATTTTGTATGAAGTTTATTAAAATATTGTCATAAATATAATTTTCATTTTTTATATGTATGAAAATTATTAATTAAATTAATTTATGTCTATTATAAAGTATTGAACAGAATACTTGGATTTGTTTTCCACTCTCTAACAAGACACTTACTCATAGATAGTATTATTTTTGAACTTCAAGGACCTTCTGAAATATGTGAAATTTCAACTAAGGATCGTGGCCCAGAATTTAATCTGCCACATGTACAGGCACCTTTATAGACTAGCATGGAAAATGTTTCGCAATTTCCAAATGTATTGAAGTGATTTACAAGTGTAGCATAACTGTTTCAGGACCGTAATAATCATTTGACCACCATTTACTTTAAATTGTTTTCTCCCTAATCTCTATTATTGCCTTTTAGGAATTCACTTTTTTGTCAATAAGTGGTTGTGAAATATTGGGTTTAAGGTGGGAAATCAAATGTTAAAATTAGGAAGTATTACTTAAACCTCGGTGATTGTTTTATTTCTATTTTTAAATTCTGTAAAGGTTTGGAAATATTTTCTTTGAATTTAATTGAATTTGTTTTGTTTATATTCAATATCGAAATTAATATAAAGGCTCTCTCTATTAAGGAAATGATTCGTTAATATATTAATAAAACAATTAATAAGGATAAAGAAAGTCGACAAGTAGTGCTGTGTAAGAATTAATTTTTGATCATTTGTCTTAATGAAAATAAATGAAAAATCAAAATCGGAATGTCTAATAAATTATTTTTCATGCTAATGTGTTAAACTTAAAAATGTTTTTTTGTCGATAGCAGAATAAATTATAAAACCATATATATTATATATATATATGACTTCATTTAGTACTTCCTCATCAACATTGAAATTTTAAATCAATTTGAATAAATTTGAATGCGAGTATGTATATTAAAGCACACGAAAAATACTAAAAGGTCATGGAAAGTTTTAAGAAACTTTAAAAAAAGTGGAAAACTTGAGAAGGTTCCGAGAAATTCTAGGAAACTCTAAAAGTTTTGATTTCCATATAAATAGCCAACTTCACCAGTGCATTTCAATTTAGTTACAAAAATCAAGTGTTATAAGATCAGGTGTGGCTGCTATATAAATATCATTCATTTAGTTATGAAATCATTATGAAGTTCTTCCAACAGCGACAAAGGTTTTGAGTGTGTACTTTCATTTACACAAAATTAATAAAGTACCCAAGAAAGATGCTATTTGTGATGTCGTGCAAAGACTGTTGAGCATCTGGGATAAAGCGCGTATCCTTACGGCTTAAAGACGGGCTATCATTAAAAAGTTGGAAATACTTATTAACAAGTACCGAGAGGTTGAGAAGAATTTTAAAAATTGAAGGAGGGGTTCAACGTGAAAAGAATGCTGACTTTATAAGCTATTATCACACTATTATCAGAATTGATGAATACAGGCTTTTCTTGCATGACCAATGAACTGAACACAAAATGGTAATGGGAACTGAATACAAAACATGAAATCGACATCAATTCTGCCCAAACGACGTCGCTGGAAAGCTATCGATGTTGTTTCGACATTGGTAGTCTCTGCTCTTGATCGCACTGGAATAAGTGATAGACAGGCAGTTCACATCCTTGCTGTGACGAGAGTTGGTGATGTAGAAGCAAAGTATATTGCTTTGTCAAGGAGTAGCGTGTAAAGAGCCAGAAAAAAACATCGCTTAAAAAAAGCAGCTGATATCAAAGAAAGGTTCTAAGCTGATGGTCCACTTGTAGTCCATTTTGATGGGAAGCTACTTCCTGCAATAGATGTTAGTCCAGAGAAGGAAGACCGTGTCGCTATCCTCGTTTCTGGATTAGGTGTTGAGAAGCTTTTGGGTGTACCAAAAGTGAAACAAGGTACTGGGAAACTTGTTTCAGAGATGACTGCAAATATTTTAAAGGATTAGCGATTGACAGAAAAGATCTCTGCCATGTCGTTCGATTTAACTGCGGCTAACAAGCCATATCAATAGAGTATATGCTATTCTTGAAAATAAATGGAGTAAGAAGCTGCTTATGTTAGCGTGCAGACTTCATTGAGGTGATATGTGCAAAAGTAGTACAACTGGACTGTATGTGCTGCTATTCAAGTGCTTTAAGATGTTTTGGCCAAAAATAAGATAGGCAAAATTTAGTATATGCCACGATGTTTGACTGGAGCAAAATCTCAAGCCATTAGAAGAATAAGTCATCACATTTTGTTCAAATATCCTACAACGAAAGACAACCCAAGATATTTGCCACGTGAAGATTACAAAGAACGCCTGACTATCAATCTTATCTTCCCGGGGGAATTCGCCCACTCGGGTGCGTTTTCGTGTCCCATGAGCTTATCACCATGCAAGGTGATATATATAAGACTAAGGACATTTTCCATCCGACAATTTCGTTAATATAAGCTTCACTGTTAAGGGTAAAAACTAACGCAATCTTTCAGTTTAAATTGTCCTAACTAACATAGGTGACGTCATTTTTAGTTATTCTTTGCTCCTTTCATTTTTGAATAAGAGCTGCCAAATGAACTCATTATCTGTCTAGGAATGTAAGGTTTTCAGATAAGAAATAGAGCAAAAAAGCGTATTATAGAAATATTGAAATTGCTTGTGTGGGAAAGTGAAATATATGCAAGTACGGGAATATTTCAACTAAAATCTTCGTCTGATTGCGGATTGCTCTTTGCTACTTTAAACAATTCTGTCTTTAAATAATTATTTATATCATTAAATGAAGTCAAAAATTGTTATGGTGTCAAAATGCTACTTAGTTTAAATGTAATTAAATAAGCAAAAATGTTTTTTTTCACATTTGATCTGTTGGTTTTTTTTAAAAAATTTTTATTTATATTTATTGCAACTAAAAATCAAATTATTATTTTTCAATTTACTACAAATTTTTCTCACTGCTTTTATCAAGTCAATAAATATATTTAAATTTAACTGAATACATTAATTAAAAAAATTAATTTTAAATTCTCCAAAAAATTATAAACGTTCAAAAGAAATAGAATTGGAATAAAAAAAACGGTATATAGTTCACAGTAAGTTTAAGGATGCGGTCCACAATATATTACTATAAATTTATAATAAAAAAATAATAAAAAATTTACCAATTTAATAGATACCCATATGAATCTAGATTATATTCAGTATTAAACCAAACCATCAATAAAGTTTTTAATTTATTTTACATCTTATCTTTTTCTATTAAATCAATTTTGTTGACAAAATTTACTCGATTTCATTTATTTTAAAAACTTCTATTTCTCAGCTTCTACTTATTTTTTAAAAAAGCATTTCCTTTGGGAATTATTATATGTTTTACCATAATTTGGTGATTTATAATTGGACAAATTTTTTTAAATTTAAACAATGTGTTTGTAAAGAAATAATAATTTAAATTTATCAAAATCAAAATTAACATGTAACGTAATTTGTTTAATTTATATTTGATATTTAGTAACTTCTTTAAATTTTTAATTAGTATGAATGTGTTGCATAATATGAAATAAAAACTTCGATTTCGAAAATAAGACTTCGTCACTTCGTGGTAAGACGGTGGACATGTTTACGAAGTTGCGAATCTTTATATTTAACATTTCCTACAAATTTGATTTCAATGTAGGCTATTGCTTATGAATGTTTTTTATAATTGCACTGGGTCTTGAAAGCTCCTGCTATTTTAAATTTTATTTTTTACGGAAATCTGTTATTAGTTGTGAGTTTGATTTGAAAAATTTATTATAAAATTATTGATATCCCTTTGCACATATTTGCAAGTTCCACATTTGAATTCTAAGTTAACAATCAAACCGACAGATATCCTCAAATAGAATAAGTTATATATATATATATATATTAAGTAGTATAGTCAAGTCATTTTTTCACCAATAATATTTCTGCGCTATTAAAGGTTTTAAGTTTTTTTAATTAATGTAAAATTAATAATTTCAATCTAAAAATAAAACAAATTGAATTTGGTTTGATTTAATCATCAATTTCATCAAAAACATCACTTGAACATTCCGAAATACACACTTGATTATTATTAATAAGTCATTCATTGCATAGTTCGTTAAAACTACAAATGACTATATTATTTCAAGTGACTTTACTATTAAATAGTATTTTCAAAATATTTTTTAAATGATTAAAGTATTTGAGGTTATCCGTTAGTTGTTAATTGATGAATTCTTTTCTCATTGTTGTCATATTACTATAGTCAAACTTTATATTCAGTTCTGTTTATTACCGTATAAAGAGTTAGGTATATATTATTTAAACTTAAATAAGTTGATTTTTTAAGCCTGTATCATATTGTATATTGTAGAATACCAGGCTGATATCAACAACGCTAGGTTTTACTGATATAATGTAACATCCGATCATATATGATAACTGCCTCCTAAATAAAAACTTACCTCATTCTCAAAATTTCCATAAAAACTGAGGAAGTAAAGAAGTTAATTTTCATCGATACTTTTCATTGCTTTGAACTTTTATTTTTTTGCGCCCAGCAAGATTTTATACGCCTTCATTAATATTAGTTGATTTTTATTTTTGAATTAATTAACTTTTTTCTGAGAATGATCGTGCCCACATTATCTGCTGCCTATCTGGCAAATGAGAAACTGGATCCGTGACACTAGGCGATCTTATCTTTTTTGACATGTACAAAAATTATAGTTATCTCTAATTTATTCTTTCTTTTTAAGTTATTTTATTCACCTGGATACATACAGGGCCGTGGGAAGGCTGGTAAAATGCGAGACGTCACGCAGGTGTTACGGAAAAAATACCGAACGCATCTTATTTTTCATGAAGCATTATAATATTTCCAATTGAATAAATTTTGACCATGTGAGAATATACTTTTCAACAAAGGAAGTTAAAAAAGAAACATTTCCAAAATGACTGTGTATTTGTGGTCACTGTTAAAGTCGTATTATAATGTGGATAAACGCATAATAATTTATTATTTCTGAAATTAAAAGCGGTAATTTGAACTTATCACAAACTGTTTTATTTCCCTAGCGTCGGGCCTGGATATGTGTAAGAAATTTTTGACACCATGGATGTAGGTCCAACGGGTTGACCTTTCTGGCATCATATGTTCCATTGGTTTTCTGATCAAGTAAAATGCATGGTTAAGAAATTAATAACAGAATAATGTAATTAATGGGAAACCAGTGTGAAAAATGTTTCCTACAAATATAAATATTTGTTTTATATCAGTTACCATGTGTAAAATCAAGCTTCTACACAACATTCGACACTGACTAATGTATAGCGTGGTAATAAATCAAAAATATTCAAGTTCAGCCTTGCAAATTACCACAAACCTAAGGACTATGACATCAAGGAATGCTGAAATAATACTTTGAATTAAATAATTAATGTGACAATAGATAATGGCAATATGCAAGTATATAGGATTCAATATTAGGGTTTCCTTCATTGAGAAGACATCCCTGTGTCTCATTTCTCATGATAATTTCATTCCATCTCCATTGAGCTGTCTTTAACTCCAGAAATCTTCCGGATCATTGTCAACTATTTTTCTCGTGAGAAATATAATCTGCTCGTTTTTTACTAAATGAGTCTATGTAAATATCGAAAGAATGTGTACTTATAAGTTCCAAAATATTAGCCTGTTCTTGAATTGATTATGACGAGCTTGATAAGGGTGCAGGATACTTTCACATGGCGGACCACGAGGGCAAATTACGTGGACATTTGGAAATCATTGGAAACTATTGGAGGAATGCTAAAATGAGGAATAAAGACATTTTATTACTGTCTGTGGTATATCTGATTCATATTTATGTGACTCGATGTTGGAGAAGCGCTTATGGGTTAAATATAGTGGAGGCTTGAGTAATTATTATATCTTTTGTCGTTTTTATAATAACCAATTACCCGTAATTCTTATGATGACATTGGGTCATGCCGTTAAGGATCAAATATGCTAGGCGGGCGGGAGGGGGTGGCAAACAAATGCTAGAAATAAAAGTAAAACCAATCAAACATTTATCTCCACGCTTCAGTGATTTCCATAGAAACAATCTTGCGGCTACGTCAGTTTTCTTTTTTACAGAAAAAAACTATTTATAGATTTTTTTTGTTTTTGCTATCAGTGTAAACTAAAGTTTCAATGGAGTCGCAGAACAATGATACCATATCTGTGAGGCCCCCCGTCATTCGAGACCAGAATTGGTTATGATGTTGCTGTTAGAGAGGATTATATATAAGAATCAGGCAGCGCGTCTCATGCAGACAGAGTGAGAAATTCTGAGAAGTATTCATGGAATTGTAAAATTCTGTGAGAAAGTTATAATCGTCCAATTGACAACATAATTCCCCTCGCCATCCGACCCAAATCCTAGCATTTATTATTATATAGCCCAGCAATTAGCTGCCTCAATTTTAATTATCATTTTTTGTTTCAATCGATTGCAAATCATTTTAAACAAATTTATATTTTGTGAACTCAACACAATAATAACCAATAGTTATTTTAGTTGAAAAATCATATTAAATAAATTTATAACATTTTTTTGTTTAAACTATCTCGTTATTTTTATCTATAGATTGCTCATGTGTTGCAATACGGTAATTATCATTCTGCGTTGTATTTTTATTATTCGTTATGTATTACATATTCCAATGAACTGTGGTCGTATATTATTTCAACAACACATTCTGTTTCTCTCCCCTCCCCCTCTCTCTCTCTCTCACTCTGTGTGTCAATATCAGTGAGTGTCTGTCGTCGCCGTTTATTTAGGCACCGTTTAAAACACAGACAATGTACAGACATTGACTGCGTCGTCTCACATTTTTTTCTGAAACGATATCACACAATTACAGGCTAAGATTGAATGAGAATATAGATGCATGCACACGTACACACACGCAAAATCACAGACACTCACACACATGCAGGAAGTGAGTGTCGGTGTGAGTGAGCGAGTGAATGGCAGCGAGATTGTACCGACCGTGTAATGGTTATTCAAGCGCTCTGTATGAAATCTAATCTGCTTTGATATTGTTACATTCATTCAAGCTGTGACTGAAATTTTTAGGTCTGTGTGTTTGTTTTTGTGTGTGCCTTTATGCGTGTGTGCGTGCACGTGTGCTGTGTGATCAAATTAAGCTCTGATGTTTGTGTGTATTGAGTTTCGTCGCCGATTTAAACGAATTTAATAACATTGTTTGTTGAAAAAACATTTTTTAGTTATATCTAAATAGATCTAGTCTGGTTTTTCTTCACAGAAATGGCTCCAAATGATTGTTTTGGGATTGGTTTTCAATGTCAATGAGCTTGAATCTCCTGTTTTCTGATGGGCTTTAATAAATTTCTGTTTATAAATATATATATATATCATGTCAATAGTTAATGAGTTTTAATGAATTTCTGGTTTTGTTCCAGTTTTCCTCCAACACAATCCACTATTACGATTTAATCCATTTCCATCACTTTATTCTAACGATTTTTCACAGATTTAAAGAATATCCTAATAAATTTTACTAATTTATTTTTTTTGACATTTTTCCTAGGATCCTTTTAAGGATTTTCAATAAATTATTTCCTTTATTTATTGTTTTCGTTTTACATTCCAGAGAATTTAAATATTTGGCCTTTTTACTACTTGGCCGACCGGTTATTTAATTATATATCCCCATTTTTTGAATGAAAATATGTTAACGATTTCCGTATAGTCGTACCTTTCTAATCGGGTCACTTGATCAAATGGGGGGAGGGTCGCATCTAGAAAAGGGGCGTCTTTTAAAATTGTAGCAAGTTATCATTATTTATAAATTTTATAATTGTTATACCTAATACAAAGTCGAAATATTTCATTTATAAAAGTATTTTTAATCTCAATAACACAAATGTTATTTTCAAAATTCTATTTGAAATGAACTATGCCATATATTATAGACTCTATAATATATGGCATAATATGGAGTATAGGTTTTATTGAGTCCAACTTTTACACATTAATACAGCCGTATCATATGAATTTTAAATTTTACTCTATATATATAATATATATATATATATATATATATAAATCCTTTTTAATTTTTTTTGTAACTTGATGTTCTGTAAAAATAAATTATCCGTTATTTGAAGCCGTTAAAGTAGTGAACTGGATAAAAAGTGATTATGTAATCAGTAGAAACGTTTTATACAATTTGATATCATTACCTATTAATTGTTACATGCATTGCTGCGGTGAAAAGCTGAGGATATAAATTAATTTCAGACATTGGAGAGATACGTTTGGTTTTAATACCATCTCTTGTTAAAAAAAATGAACTATGAATATTATTTTTTTTAACCAAAGTCCCATATCTTCGAGGACGCCAATGGTATTTACGATTCCGATTAGAATTGTTAACATTTTATAATTTCATCAAGTAAATGTATATATTAACACTAGAATTACCAGAGGCGATGGGCATATTTGGATTTATGTTCAACATCACTGGAATTAATGTGCTTAAATCGAAAATAAAAAATATTGTGTTAATTACTTTATTGCCGCATTAAAAATCATCATAAATACTTAGTACATTGCATATAAAAAGTTGATAAATTTAAACAAAAAAGGTGAAATCCGTCATTTCTTAAAACGAAATTCAAATTAATAAATCAACTTTTTCTATCAAATTTAATTGATCTTTGTGATTGGGATTTTTTCTTTTACTTGTTGCGCTTCCACAAAATATTATTATTTAAACAATTTAAAATATTGGGAAAATATATGACCAAATGAATGCATAGTTATCCAAATCCAAACCAATATCCATAATGAGTAAAAATAATAAGTTATAGATACATGATGTTTTTTCTTTTTCTTTTCATGTGAAAGCATCACTATTTTGAGCTTCGCGCCCATCATAAACCAAATGTGAAACATTTTAACTAACCAAACCCTTCAAACAGAAGAACTGACATTATATGTGAAAGCTTCATGTTTTACCACTCCTTTGCCTTAGTATTTTAGTCACACTGGCCCCTTTGGCCCGCTGTGAGATGTCGTTGATAATTTATTATTGACACAAAGCAATTGATCGAATTGACAAAAATTAAATATAATCAATGAATCCACAAAAATGTAATTGAAAAAAATTATTGAAAAAAAATAATAAAAATGATTGTAAATGTTGTTTAATATTATATATTAAAAACTCAACCACGTTACTAAGGATTTATTGTTTAGATTTTTGGATCAAGTCCTTTCAAAGCTCCGCTGGGGCCTAGATGGGGCTTGATGTAAAAGAATTGAATTTTTTTGTTTTAATAAAAAAATGTTTGAATTAATAAAAATTAAACTTTTTTTATTTTTTGTTTAATGTGTAATTTTTATTTTTTTAGAATATATTTTTAATAAAAAATATATCCATAATTTTTTGACCGAATATGGAACTTGGTTCGTTTATTATTATTTTTTAATATTTCAAATAAGTAAATTATGCTTGAATTAATAAAAATTTAAAAATTTTTATTCTTTTCGGTTTAATGTAATTTTTAAGATATATTATTTTATTACAAAATATATCCATAATTTCTTGACCGAATATAGAACTCGGTTAGTTTAATTTTTTCGTTTATTGTTTAATGTTTAATTTGCTAAATATTTACAATATATGATAATTGAATTTTTTTTATTCTTTTCTGTTTATGGTGATTTTTGATAAATTTTTAGTAAAAAATATTTACATAGTTATTTGACCGAATATTGAACTCGGTTCGTTTTTTTCTTTTTAAAATATGCTTGAATAAATAAAAATTAAAAAAAATTATTTTTTTCTGTTTAATGTGATTTTTATTTTTATTTTTGATAAACTTTTAATAAAAAATATATCCATAATGGAACTCGGTTCGTTTATTGTTTTAAGTTTTAAATATTTAAAATATGTGAGAATTTAATTTTTTTGTTTTTTATCTTTATTAGTAAGAAGTTTTTGTAAAAAATACTTGAATGAATAAAAATTAAATTTTGTTTATTCTTTTCTAATTATGGTGATTTAGATTTTTTTTAATATTTTTATAAAAAAAATTTACATTATTTGACTGAATATTGAACTCGGTTCGTTATTTTTTTATTTTAAAAATATATCTTCAGACAATTAAGTTTATTATTGATTTTATGGAATTAAATTTTTGAGTTTAAAATTCTATTGATATAAAACCCTGCGGCACCATGTTCGATAAATAAATATGCGGCCCTATCGGTATTTTGCGTTGCGTGCAATCAGTACATGCGGTTCGATCCGTGTTTTGTATATATTATAGAGTCTAGCGGCTTTAAATTCATTCAACTCTAAATTGGCACTTATTATATTGATTTTTCTGCCTTCATCCAGTAGTGATATAAAATAAACAATATATTACTATTTGTGTTAACGGATTTCGAGACAGTGAAAACTTAACGTAATTTAACGCTTGATTTCTCTAACAGGGAACACAAAATTATCTTTTATTATTTTTTTATTTATTTTTCTTAATTTTTATGAATGAAGTATTCTAAGTAAAATATAATTCAATTTTTTGTTTTTTTTTAAATTTTTTTTAGTTCTCATATTTTATTCAATTTTGCATATTAGTTACCATTGATATCGAAATGAATTGAAATGTTCACTTTTATTAATCAATTATTTTTATTTTTAGGGTTCATCAAGGTTAAATAAAATGGTATCGATGCCACCAGAACATAATTTCAGGGGTAGATTAATTCCGATGAATCACACAAGGTTTCCATTTCCACAAGGCCCTCTTCTTTTCAGTCCGGATGGGCAAAGATTGCGGCCAAATTGTGCTGGACCATTTGTGTCAAATAATATCCCAATGATTCATCGCCAGCCGATTCCAGGTAAATCAGTTCATACTTTTATTGTTTTTTACTTCATATTTAAAAACCAATCCCTCCATTAGTTTTAAAATCATACATTTCTAAAGTTCATTTATTTACTTTATTCTCGCATCCTCATCTCTCATAAATTCATTCAAGGAAAATAAAGGGATATCCATAAGGTGTGACAACTAACTGGTCTGTAATGAAACTCGTTGGACGCTTTAGATAAAGTTAATGGGTTTCATCAAACTAGAGAAAATGTAACCTCTGACATTTTTCTCTAGTGTGAATTTATATCAATGAGGTGCAAACCCACCGACGATTTAATTAAAAATTCACTGAATGAAATGGTGATTAATTTCAGTAATTGATTCAATTTGTCTTAATAACAAATGACGATCCACCACAAATAGTTCAGTATACATTGTGACTAAGTTTCCCGATCAGTTGAACTGCTTCTATTTGTAACTCTACCTTAAGTCAATTATGATGTATGTCTGCTGATTTACCATGTCTTCTTCCGCCGCGACATACATTTTAAAATGATCTATATTCATTGCACTGCACTGAAAAGTGTATTTGGATAAATCAGATTTATCCAGTAGATTTATCAATAAAAAATTATTATTTGGTATATCTTTAACAAATAATTATTAAAAGATAACGCCAATAAAAAACTTTTCGTACGATATATTTCGATAGCATAACTATCATCTTCAGGTACTCAAAACCAACTAAAAATATTATGAATTAACATTTAATTTAAACAAATTATTTTTTTTATTAATGTAATTTTGTAATAAATAAATATTTATAAAATATATTCAATTCACTTTTAATTAATTTTAAATTTTAACTTATATTATAATTTTTAAAAAATTAATGTAATTTAAAATTTTCAATTATTTTAATAATATTAAAAAAACAAACATGATTTAACATACTTAAACTATTTAAAAACATTCAAAACATTCGTAGTCACATCACTTTGCACATTGTTAAACTTATTATTATTAAAATTAATTATTAAACAATATTAATATTAAACACAAGAATGCCAAATGAAAGAAATATATTTAAATGAAATAATTATAATTATATTACAACTACTCTCTTTGGCCAGTAGCATATATTTAATAATAATAATATTTATTTTGAAAATAACTTATTGAATAAAATTAAACTACTCTCTGTAGCCAGTATTATATTTGTACTGTGAATTGACAAACGGAATTTCCCTTTTAAATATATAGATTTTCTAAAAAGATGCGATATAACAAAATTTCAATCTGCATTTAAAAAATGAATTTATTTTATTGGAGAAAATATTTATATAAAATGTATTCAATAATAAAACTGGGTGAGTTAAAATAAAAAACCAGCTCACCGAAATTTATATATAATTACAAAAATGCGAAACATAATTTACTTTCGTACACTATCGTCTCTGGAAATAATTTGAACAAATATGTACCATTTGGATCGAAAGGGTTCAAATTATATGTACAGTATATATATATTAATTACATGATATTATTTTAAATTATATTATGTTAATTTATGACAAAAAAAGTCTTTTATGTTAGAACCAATTTGGTTTTATCAGAAGCACAAGATTGCATTGCTTTGTGAATGAGACACGCCATTATTCAAACATAAAATAAATTTACTTTCATAATGTTTTAATGCACATTTTAAGCACTTTTGTAATCATGAACTAGTTTTCATTACGATTGAAATTGTCTATTTCATTATCTGTATTTTCTATCATTATACATTTTTCTGATACCGAGTGCAAATTTTGTTTTGCAGGAACTCCAATCATACGGAATTCATTCACAAACACTTTTTTAGAATTTCAGTGACATTCTAGTAAAGTTTCAGTTCATTTTTTATAAGTTTGAATGTTCTTTTGAAAAGGTGATCTATTATCAGGGCGATTATATGTAAAAATTGAAACTATTTTTATTGTTTAAGTTCTGTTATGTTATTAATTGTTCGGTTATGTTATTATTTATTAATTATTTTCTTCATAAAATCAGATTTTGTTAAAATTAAATCAGATTAATTGTTAGCTACATAATTTACAAAAAAATTTTGAGAGAAAACATAAATTTTCCTTAGTTTTGTTATCCTCTCACGAACTGGTTAACAAAATTTGGAACAGAATTCCTCATTAAATGTAAGTTGACAATAAAGATAAAGTAAGTTACTTATCATGGTGAATTATAATAAATTAGTCAAATACACTGTGATAAGTAAATTTAAAAATCGGAATCCTTCCTGGAATTCGTTTTGCCTTCAAGACTCCGCTGGCTATTGCATTCATTTCATGCTCGTTGACGAGGAAATCACTTATCAACTGTTGTTAATATGTCTTGATTATTCCATTTTATATAGTTTTCAGTAGCCTCAAAGCTTAAAAACCGTAATTTTTAAATCAGTTCTTTATCTTTTTAAGCATGATTATATAGAAATCAAAGATGTTAAAGTTTTAATAATTAAAGAACGCCACCTAAATATATATGGTTAACATATCGCTATATACTTTGATCGTTTATCAGTTTTCTTCAGACCAGAAATCACATTAAAATTGGCTAAATTAAAATTAGGAATATTTAAACAAATTAACTAATAATTGTCGAATGAATTTATCTTGTTTGATCTTTTATTTAACATTTGGTCAAAGTTCAGGTTTCATTATTTCTCTATTTTATGTCATTTTATTATCTTATAAGGACTTTTTTTGTGTTTCACCTCTGATTTCTTTATAAGTGACATAATATTTTCTACAAAATTTGACTATGAATCAGATTTTGTAGAAATTATTATTATCTGTTAAGATAATTTTACTCAAATAAAATCTATTAAATTTAATTATTTTTAGATTTTGTTTTACTCATCTTTATTTTATTATTTAATTATTTAATTTTAAAACTGGGACAAAGCACCAACTATGGTGGAGAATCGTTACGTGTTATTATGTATTTATTTAATAAAATTATTATTATTTCAATGGTAGTGATAATTCGCTTATTTTTTTATTGTTGCTATTAGGAGGTTCATCCTGTAAAACATTAAAATCAGTTTTTGTTTCCATAAATTTTATTTCAGTAAATATCAAACTCAACAATAGTCTGCTTTAATCTTTCTTATTTAAACAAATTTTCTACGAAGATATTTTTAATTAAAATATCTTCTTATTTTGTTTTTTTTTAAATTAATCTAAACTTTTTAATTTTTAAAATTTTCAATTTAAAAATTTCTTCATCATAAAACTTCCTCATATCCCCCTTCTTAAGAAATTTTTAAGTTTTTCCACATTTCTTTCGATCCTTTTTCCATCTTCATTTCTTAAGATGTATCGTCTGTCATGCACTTTCTCTATCACTTTGTACGGACCTTCATACCTGTCCTGGCCTTTGTGCCGTGTTTCTACTTTTACTAATACTTCTTCTCCTACATTGAATTTTCTCCTTGTTTGTTCTTCTAGTTCTTCCTTTATCGGTATTTCTTTGGACCCGTACCATTTTTCCCTGCTAATCTTTTTTCCAAAAACTATCTCTGCCGGGCTTTTCCCTGTCGTTTTTTGTTTGGTTGCATTTAAAGTGAATTCGACTTCTGGTAATATCTCTCCCAATCCGTCTTCTTTCTATCCTGTAAAGTAGCATTTATCAAATCCCGTATTGTCCTGAATTGTCTTTCTATCTGACCGTTTGTTTGGTGATGGTATGGACTCGAAAAACATAATTTAATCTCTAACATCTTTGTGAATTCTCTCATCATTCCTGATTCAAACGCCTTTCCGCAATCAACTCTTATCTCTTTTGGGCATCCAAATCTTAAAATCCACTTTTCTAAAATCGTTTTCTTTATTGTTTCTTCGTCTTGTTTTGTTATCGCTGTCAAGACTTGATACTTACTATACTGATCTATTATGCCCAATATATACTTCTTACGTCCTTTTGTTTCTGCCAACGGTCCACATATATCTACGAATATGATTTCGAACATTTCCTTCGAATCTTGTCTTTTTACTGGTTCTTTCGTTGTTATTGTTAAAGCCTTGGTTTTTTGACAAATCTCACAACTTTGAACAATCTCCTGAATCTTACTCCACAGGTGTTTTCCAACATATCTATCTTTCATATAATCGGCTATCTTCTCGACTCCAGCATGACACAATAATCTATGTATTTCCTTTATTGTTTCTTGTAAGTCATTTTCAGGTATCATCGTTTTCTTTCGTACTTCTTCTACAATTCCATGTTGGATGTTGCTTCTTCCCTCTTCTCTGATCGAGTCTAGTAATCTTGTTTTTATCTTTCCTTTCTTAGCTTCTTCGTGGGCCATTTGACATTGAACACACGTGTCACATTTAGTTCTCGACACCATGTCTGCATTTTGGTGATTAATACCCTTTCTGTATTCTACTGTTATATCTAAACTGCTCAAATAATTGATCCATGTTTGGAATTGTGAAGTAATCGGCTTCTTGGTTGTCATCATAAACGTGATTGCCTTGTGGTCTGTCCTGAGCGTGAATCTTCTTCCGTAGAGATAGTGCTTAAAATGAATGCAAAAATAATATACCGCCAATAGTTCCTTTCTTGTAATACAATATCCTTTCTCGTGGCTCGTCATCGAGTGTGATCCATACGCAATTACTCTTTCCTTTCCATCTTTATCTCTTTGTGAAAGTACTGCTCCAATGGTATCGAAACTAGCGTCGGTATCTAAAATGAACTCTTTTTTCAGATCCGGAAAACATAAGATTGGCGCCGTCGTGAGTGCTAGTTTCAATCCCTCAAACACGCTATTCGTTCCTTCACTCCATTCTAATTTTTTGTTACTTGGTCCGCTACATAATTGTTCTAACATCCTTGCCTTTGCATAATCACTGATGAATCTTCTATAATAATTGCAAATACCTAAAAAGCTTCGGAGTTTCTTTACGCAGTTAGGCTTCCCAAAGTTCTGTATGGCCTGAATTTTAGATGGATCTGTCTGTACTCCTTCCTTGCTGATTATGTGTCCTAAGAATCTGATTTCTTCCTTTATTATTTGGCATTTTTCTGGATTAATCCTTAGGCCTGCTTCCTCAATCGCCTTTAACACTTCTCCGAGTATTGTATAGTGTTTCTCTTTACTGCTTGAATAAATCAAGATGTCGTCCAAATACACCATTGCTCCCTTTATTTTGCCTAATACTTTTGTCATCATTTCTTGGAACGTACCTGGTGCTGCTGCAATTCCAAACGGCATTCTGTTGAAACAATATTGTCCGTTCTTTGTTGAGAAAGCTGTTTTCTCCTGTGATTCTTCTTCTAGTTCCACTTGGTAATATGCATTACCTAGATCGATTGAGCTGAAAAAGACGGATCCTCCTAACAAATCCAACATCTCGTCTATGTTTGGCATTGGAAATGCCTGCCTCTCTGTTACCGCGTTCAGCTGTCTAAAGTCCAAGCATAGTCTAATATCCTTTTTCTCTTTTTTCCATACACATATTAGCGGTGTATTCCATGGAGAGTTACATTTCCGTATAATTCCATTTTCGTACAAATTTTGTATTGCTTCTTCAATCTTTGATTCCAAATTTAGTGGTTGGCGATATGGTTTTATGTTTATCGGCTCACCTCTTGTAACTATCTTGTGTTTTACCAAATGTGTGCGACCCACATCCCATTTATCTGCCATAAACACGTTTCCACTGTTTGTTATAATTTCCTTTAATTTGCTATCTTCATTGATCTTTAACTGCTCCAACGCTCGTATCAATCGTTCTTCATCCTTTATTTTTCTGCCAAATTTTGCTTCAATGTTACAAATATAGTTCCTGTCTTTTTCACTAGCCTCGATATCTTTAATTTTTAACAGTCTAAATCCAAATGTTTCTTGTAATTCGATTCCTCCAATCACGTCTGGTGTCACTTTCTCCGCCACAATGAATATAACTTCCTTCGAAACATTTCCAATGGTTACTTGCACCTTCGTTTTTCCTATTGTCTCAATCGTACTCTCGTTTGCGCATCGTAACTTATCGTCACTTTTCGTCAATTGTTGTCCTCGTAGCTTGTTGAAACAGTTCACACTCATTACATTGATTCTTGCCCCAGTGTCTAATACAGTCGAAATTTTCCCCATTCATCCTTACTGTTATACTAGGCCTTCCTTGCATTCTGTTATACAAAATTTCAACAACCTGCTCCGTTTCGATGGTTCCAATTCTCTCCACTTCCTCTTCAAACATTTCTCTCTTTAGGAACCTGTATACTTTCTCGCTTACCCTTCCAACATTCTCCCACTTTTCTGCCCCTTGAGGATATCCCATCAAATTTTCTGTTAGAATATGGCTCCAACCAACTCCTCTACTGGTGGAGCCCTGTTGTTTGGGTACGTCTTCCTAAAATTATCTTCATTTGTCTCTACACACGATTCCCTTTCTTCTTCTTCCTCGATACCATTTATTCGACTGTATCTGTTTCCCGTGAATCTTTGTCTCTCCGTCGCTTGCCCGTACCTCATCTTTGTATAACACTCCTCGGATCTATGACCATTTCTGCTACATCTTTCACAGCGTATTTCCTGACACAATCTTCTTATATGACCTTCTTTCCCACACCCAAAACATCTTGGAGCTTTTTTATCTGGACAGTTTCTACTTATATGTCCGCTTCTATGACATGTCCAGCATTCTATTTTACCTTTTATTGGACAATCAATTTTCGTGTGTCCTATTTTGTGGCATAACCAGCATTCTGGCATTTCTCTTCGGATACTTTCTTCTCTCTGTTCTTTCTTCTTGTATTGTACTCTTCCCTGTGGTTCCTGATAGACCACTCTGGCGTAACTTTTCATACTGTTTATCTGCTCTCTTTGCTTTTCTACTTTGTCCATCAGAGTTAGTGTTTCCTTTATTTCTTCTGTGCTTTTTATCTTCCGTAGTATCACTTCTTTCTCAACTTCTTTATTCTCCGCACATACTATTAACATCCTTGCTGTTAATTTCTCTTTGGTGAATTCTTTATTTTCGAACAACCTATCAACAAGGTCCTCCACCTTTTTAAAATACGTTTCTATTTCTTCACCCTTCCGCTTGTAATTCAACAAGTTTTGTAGATCCTTTAAAAAATCTCTTTCACGATCGAATGCCAATCGCAACCTAGCCTGGAATTCTTCAGCTTTTTTCAGTGTTTTGGCGTACACTTCCAGGAGATCCTCATCAATCATGCAAGATGTTAATCTTTCCTGGTCTTTCTTCTGCGTGATTCCCTTGGCGTCGAAATAAATTTCGCATCTTTTAATGAACTTTTCCAAATCGTCCCCTTGGCAGAATACCTTTGGTAGCAATCTTTCGGTGATTGCGTCCGTGTTTACCGCTGCCACCATATTAGGAGGTTCATCCTGTAAAACATTAAAATCAGTTTTTGTTTCCATAAATTTTATTTCAGTAAATATCAAACTCAACAATAGTCTGCTTTAATCTTTCTTATTTAAACAAATTTTCTACGAAGATATTTTTAATTAAAAAATATCTTCTTATTTTGTTTTTTTTAAAAATTAATCTAAACTTTTTAATTTTTAAAATTTTCAATTTAAAAATTTCTTCATCATAAAACTTCCTCATAGTTGCACTTCACTGAATGCTGTGCTAAGTCGATATAGTCGATGGAATTTTTTATAATATTTAGTAAAAGGCTATCGAAAGAAGAGTATATGTATACGTTGGTAAGAGGGGCAGTAAAAAACGTTTCTTTTCATTCGGATGGCATATAAAGGAAGAATATCATTAAAACGTTCATTAAATCCAATTTATTTACACTCACAAAATTAAACTTTTAAGGAAAAACGTTACTTCCAATACTTATAGTAATGCCATTTAATTTTCGCTTTAACTTTTATTATTAATAACCATTAAAACATTTGCTATAAAAATATATGCTTAGCTGAAGTAAGGTCCCGGCCTGTGATTTTATGGGAAATTTTGTCAATTCAGATGCATGCTAATACATATATTTTCATTTTTCACTGCTCTAGACTGGGAATTATATTTCTTTAATTCTTTCTCGGCGACAAAATTATTAGTATCGTTTTGTGTGAGGAGCTCCATAACATAGTGTGACGTAATTTAATAAATATTCTATAAATTTCATATATAATCACTATCTCAAATATACTTTACTTTTTTATGGCGACATCATTGTAATAATAATACATTCTAGGGTGACATTGTTAGTATCTCCTATGACTAAAACAAATAATTAATATAAATTTATTATTATTATTATTATTATTATTATTATTATTATTATTATTATTATTATTATTATTATTATTGATATTATTATTATATTATTATTATTATTGTTTTTATTATATTATTGTTATTATTATTATTATTATTTTTTAAAAGATAACGCCAATAAAAAACCTTTCGTACGATATATTTCGATAGCACAGCTATCATCTTCAGGTACTCAAAACCAACTAAAAATATTATGAATTAACATTTAATTTTAAAAAAATTATTTTTTATTAATTTAATTTTTTAATAAATAAATATTTTTAAAAATATATTTTAAATTAATTTTAAATTTTAAATTTTTTTACTTATATTCTAATTTTTAAAAATTAATGTAATTTAAAATTTTCAATTATTTTAATAATATTAAAAAACAAACATGATTTAACATACGTAAACTATTTAAAAACATTCAAAACATTCGTAGTCACAGCACTCTGCACATTAATCTTTGGATCCAATGACCTTATCAGCAATGCTTCACATATCACTCGTTCCCAATAACTATTAAAACTTCTCAACAAAATTCTAAAATCAGACATTCCTATATCACTTTTACAGCCTCTATTGTGTTCACTAATATTGGTCAAACCCTTCAATCGACAATGCTCTAGAACTCGAGTACAGAGATGACGGGAAGTCTCTCCAATGTATGTGGCATTACACCCATTACATGTAAATTGATAAACGAGATCAGAACACAATCCAACCGGAGTTTTTGATTTATTAATAAAAATATTTCGTACCTTACACGAATTATAGACGATCTTATACTCTAAATTTCCTATCAGTTTACCCAACTTCCTCTTATAATTTGTAAAGCCTTCAGAGTACGGCAATACTAACACATATTTAGGCTCAATTTTTTTATATCCATTTTTACCATCACCCAGATCAACACTCAATTCACACCCATCCGACAAATTACATTCAGACTTTCCACAACATGGATCCTTAGGATTTTTAATCAATTTATCAACAGTTTCTTTTATCATCAATAATAAAAATGATTTAGAATATCCATTCTTTATCAACAACTCAACCAATTTATCAACACTTTTTACCGAATTAGCAAAAGTAGAAGATAAAGCCCATGAACGATATGTGAAGCATTACTGATAAGGTCATTGGATCCAAAGATTAATGTGCAGAGTGCTGTGACTACGAATGTTTTGAATGTTTTTAAATAGTTTACGTATGTTAAATCATGTTTGTTTTTTTAATATTATTAAAATAATTGAAAATTTTAAATTACATTAATTTTTAAAAATTAGAATATAAGTAAAAAAATTTAAAATTTAAAATTAATTTAAAATATATTTTTAAAAATATTTATTTATTAAAAAATTAAATTAATAAAAAATAATTTGTTTAAATTAAATGTTAATTCATAATATTTTTAGCTGGTTTTGAGTACCTGAAGATGATAGCTGTGCTATCGAAATATATCGTACGAAAGGTTTTTTATTGGCGTTATCTTTTAATTAAATCGTTGCCAAATTTATTTAATTAATTATTATTATTATTATTATTATTATTATCATTATTATTGTTTTTATTATATTATTATTGTTATTATTATTATTATATTATTATTGTTATTATTATAATATTATATTATTATTATTATTATTAAATTTATAGAACTTATTATTTATGATATTTTATTTTTGCCTTAAATTGTTAATCATAGTAAGTTTGAAATTTTTTTATTCTTTTGTCGCTATAGAAATCGAGAAATTATATATTTTATTAAATTTAGATAATCTAAATTGCTAATTAAAATAATCAATTTATTGATTATTAAATTAATTTTATAGATTTTCACAAAATTAATTGACGAAGTGAAATTTTTTAATTTATCATGAAATAATTGTTTGAGTTTTAGAAATGGAGGAGCATTATTGAATGACTGTTAAGCTTATTATTTGTTTTGATTTATTAGAATATTCATGTCATTTACAAATCGAATGGTTTCCGCTGGCAATTGCGCAAAGTTCTGACAGTCACAACACCTATAAACCTTGGTTTTTGATGAAGTAAAACTAACATGAAAATTGTTTAAGTGTCCTTTTGGAAACTTTTTTTGTTTAGTTTTATCAGTTTAGCAAAAATATTGAAACAAATTGAGCTTCTTTTTATTTTATTATCAAATAGTTATTGTTAAATGATTTAAATTAACAAAATGACGCAATGAAAGTTCATGTCTACTTATCAATTACATTCCTTATTTTTCTAGAAATCGCTTTTATTAGTACCTGTCATTTCTGTTTCCCATCTGATTGATGGCGTTGATGGATCATTATGCATGTGCTGTAATTATCCCGCAATGCCGCTAGCGTATTCTCGGCCTTTTCCATCTTGTCAACTGAAGCTCAACCTAAAACACTAGAATATTTATATTATAACTCCACAAAATGATCTTGTGAATTCCACATATTTCCAGATGGGATTAGGATATTATACCTTTATGAAACCCTTTCATGTGAAAACGTACTTCTCCAACTAAGAGTGAAAACCATATCAACTCAGACGTTGATTACATCAATATAGAACAATCCAAAAGAATATTTTATTAAAATTAAATTCCTCTGGTTAAAACAAATATTGGAGGTGCATTTATTCATTTACATGAACCGGAGGTGATCAAAAAATCAAATTTTTTGGAATCTTTTCTTCTCAAAGTTTTATTGAAAAAATTATTTAATTATTTTACATTTTCAAAAATAAATTTCCAATGACATTTCTTGGATCCGTTGCATTAAGGGTTTCTAAACCTCTTATCCCAGTGATGTTTTAATTATTTTTCAGTATTATCTACAGCTGCTATTTAAATTCCTAATTATTTTGGTGTTTCCTTTCATGTTTCCTTTAAAATTTTATGTTTTATTTGGAAATAACTTGGAACTTCTTTCACAGTAAAATCATAATGATAAAAAAATTCTAATTTTCCTAAAATCACTTGATTATTCTATTAATTTAAACAAATTCCAATATTTTTATTTGATTTCTTGTGAAATTATTTGAAAATATTTTTTTTGAAAAAATTATTACAAAACAAAATGTGAGTATAAAAAATGTCAATGTAAAATTCTAGTTTACTCTTCCTACGAATCGCAATGACTGAAAAAAAGAAAAAATGAAAATGAAAAGTGTAAATTTATAACAAAATTCAATTCTAAAAAAAATAATATAATAATTCTGCATTATTATTTAAATAAAATAATGAAAAAATACCCAATTTTTTTCCGCCACTTTCATAACGCCGCTGCTGCTATCGTTGCCACTGCCGCTACCGTTGCCGCCGATTCACAAATGTTGCCTGTATGATGGAAATGGAAAGCCGGTCGTCTGTATTTGCTTGCTGAATCTCACTGAATTTACCTTCAACTCTAAAAATGGCATGACTGCGTCACTGTTTTTCTCATGTTGTTTTTTAATCTTTCGTTAGGGATAAAAAATTTTCAATTTTAATTTATATTTTATCGACATATTATATTCATCGAATTGTTTTATTTTTATTTTTATCAACAGCTATTTATTCGTCTTATTTTATTTAACTGATATTTTGAAATTTTTTATTGGTTTTTTAAATTTAATTTTAAATTAAAATATTTAAAATAAAATTAAAAGTTTTAGAATAAAATTTTAATTTTATCAACAGCTATTGCCCAATCATTTTGTATTTTTTTCTTTCACAACTATAATTTGTGTTTTTCGATCCGTTTCGAGTTCCTTAATCCGCTTTAGTATTGAAATCTCATAGGTTTTGTAATTAAGTTATGATGGTAGTCAAAATTTTCCAACTGTTAAATTTTTAATTTCACTGCCGCAATTAAAAAAATTTTTTTAATATACTGTTAGTGGTACACCCAATAAATTAAGGATCTGTGTCATCAATGGACATGTACAAATGTTTCAAGGGAGGTATAACTTTATTACAATTTATACAAAAATTTATTATACATATATTTATTTATATTAAAAAATTAGTTTTGATTTTTTCTTGTTTTAAGTATGTGTGAGATGAAAACAATAAATTTTCTTTTAGAGGTGTGAAATATAAAATAGTTAATAATTCTACAGCAAGTTGTAAGGTTTATACAGAAAAGTCAAGATGTATTGGACAATATTTTATATATTTAGGGTATTTTATTTTACTTTAATACGTCTTTGTTTATTTGTAAGGATAGAATACCACGTTGTTTTTCGATTTCTGATTTTAAATAAAAATATTAATTGAATTAAATGTTTTTATTGTGAACGAATTACTTTAGTGACAATAATAACTCCAAAATGTAGGAATTACAACAAAGGGTCGCCTATAATATCTTTACGTGTGAGTAAATGTTCTATATAGAGTATACTTAATGCAAATAGCAATAGAAAATTGTGTTCTTTTTTTGTTTCATGATTTCTGTAATACGGATAATTTGTAAATTTTGGAGTCGTTTTAATAAGTTGTTATAAATTATAACAAAAAATTTGGTCCAAATTTTGTTTTTGTAGTAAATTATAAATGATCGCATTTTGTATGTTTTTGCAATTATGTTGGGATAGTAAAAAGTTGGTCTATGGAACTGAAATTCGATCCGAATCCTCGTGTTTAACAAATCAAATTAATGAAAGAAAACTTTAAACAAAAAATTTATTAGTTTCACAATTTTCAATTTAGTTCAATTGTTACAATTTGGGTAAGTGCTCATTGGGTAACACCTTTATCAAATCAAACACAATGTGGTTTATCGCTTTCCTCGGTACTATTTCTCTTTTCAATTCTTTCTTTTTTTTCAGATTAAAGTTGCCGATTATCCGTCGCTCGTATATGATTGAAAGTACGATATTTTGAGCTTCCGGGTGAACAATTAATTGACCCCATTATTTTGACAATCGGTTGGATAGCTCGCCTTAAAATTAGTTAATTACTTACTTGGTTTTTGGACTCCTGGTCCTTTTGTAGACCACTGATAAGTTTGAGCTTATTTTATTCATCTTCACAATCTCATTTGCTACCGCTACCACTCTTCGCCAGAAAAATATAAATTTTCATTTTGTATTGTTTTGTATAACCGTAACAATTATAAAATTATGACTTGTTATTAGTGACCTCCATCACTTTATTTTAAATTGAACTTTAGTGATTTTTGTATATTTTATTTGAAAAAAAATCCAATTTATTCTTTATTATATTCAAATGTTTACTTAAAAGTTTATATGTTCTGAAATGTTTATGATCCTTTGATAATATCACTCTGCTACCACAAGAATGTATATTTTGTCGACCTTTAATCCGTGAAATATAATTATCCAACATATATAAGTAGAAACTGGATTCATCCGTAAACCTGTTTTACTTCAATGATTATTATATTTGTTTATCTTGAGATGTATTGAATTGAAGACCTTGGCATATTTAAAAGTTCATTTTCGAATTCAATTTCCTTTTTCGGAAATATGTATCATGCAGCAAAAAGTGTGTGAAAATTAAACGTAAACGAATATTAAAATCATTGGGATATATTCACACCCTTCTAACTTACAACTCAGTGCGAATCACATCACTATTGATCTGATATTTGCAATTAAAACAAAAGATTTTACGTGAGTGTCGTACAAATTGTCCTCTTATAACCAATTCATTTTGAAAATGTTTTCGGTTTTTGGCTAGTTGTTAATCATTTCTTTTGATTGTAAATTTATTTTTCTTTGTTAATATTTTAAGAATCGGGTATTGTATTTTACTTAGAAATCCTTTATTATTTTAGCCACTGATTTTTTCCTATTTTTAAGATAACATTTTTTTTCAAAATCTAACTTCTAAAATTAAAAATATTTAATAAACATATGATAAAAAATTATCAAAATTACTTAATCGTGGAATTAATTTCAAATTGTAACCATCTTTTGGAATTTGGAACTGTGTTGAAAATTTAAAATAAATTATAATTAATATTAATTAATGGAAAATTTAAAAATAAACAAAAATGATTAAAACAATTAATCGAATATTTTTTATATAAAATTCAATAAAAAATTGAACTATGAATCAGTAAAAATATCGATGTTTTTTTATATTCACGAATTTTCGAAACAGCCTTTTTTGATCAAAAGAAGTTCTTATAATTCAATAATTGAATTTAGAAAATATAAAAAATATAAGATAGCTGATAGAGCAATAGAATGATTTGTAATCTATGTCACCGGTAACATCGACAGTTTGCAAGATTTGTAAACGCGGTGAATTTGGTAACTAGTACACTAATGGCATATCTAGATATGTATGAAAATATGTATGCATTTAACTTTATATAATAATTGAATTTACAATACTGTCAATTGAAATGAAACAGCCAAACAATTGATTACAAAGATTTATTAATGAATTTGTCACAAAAAAGAGCTAGAAAATTTGCTTGATAATTTCTTTGCATATTTTATTGTTATAGACGAATTTGTGATATAGTAGGATTGATTATACAAATTTAATCATATTATTTAATATATATAACCTTTATCACCCAGGCCGGGCCTTGTCGTGGAGAGGGGTTGAGCGTTGATCTTCACAAATTTTAAACTAAAAACGTCATCAATAAGGAAAATATCGATGAAAAAAGAGTGAAATAATATTTTAAATGAAACAACAATTTCGTTGCATGTAATGGGGATAATGTGAATGCTCGTATTTATGGTGCCTGAATTCCCAGTGCATGCAACTGGCTGTTGAATTCTCCCTCATTATTTGTTGCCTTTTTTTAATGATTCGTAAACAATGAAATTTAAAAAATTTCAAATGTTCTATATATAAACACAAATAAAATACATTTTAATTTTATTAATTAATTTTGATGTATTTTTTTAATATTTAAAGAATCTGTAAATTGTCTGCTCATAAATCGATTCAATATATCCGAAATAAGTGCTTTTGGAATTTAAATGTGAAAAATCGATTTTTATTGGGAATTTTTATATATCTGTACTATAAAATAAAAAAATACTTTTGTGTTTCTTTCGGTTACAAAAAATCCTTCCTAATGGTGAACAGTAGATACGTTGTACACTCGTATAACACGGTTATATGGTTCCACAAAAACTTCGTGTTATACTAATCCGTGTTATGCAAGGTTTGAAGTTCATACAAAATTAGAGGTTGCTGTCCAAAAAATAACGAAGATAATTTATATATATATATATATATTATATATATATTATATATATATACTTTATTTTATCCTTACGTATTTCCTTATAAAGTTCCAAAATCTGTTGCAATTCCCTCTTAAATTTTGAACTTCTTTCCATTATAGGATCCTTTTCAATAAAAAAGTTTTCTAATTCTATAGCCAATTCCAAACCGTCATTTATAGTTTTTAATGTGAAACATGTAGCTGCTTCGCTGCAACTGCTTTCTGTGTTGTTAATTGTGGTGGGTTCATCTAACATTTCGACTAATTCTTCTTCGTTCAACATTCGATCCTCCAATATTTCTTGGATGTCAGGAATATCCATGTCATTTAAACATTCTCCACCAATACCATGACAAATTTTTATTGGCTTTGGCATTCATCCTCTATTGGTGGTAAAATATTTTCTCCTGACACTACTTCTGGTCATAGTTTTTTCCAGCAAGAATTTAAAGTAAATTGTTTTATTTTTTTTGAAACCGTGTTATACGAGGCTCAAGTGTATTTGCACAAGTCATTCTGGCTGTCATTTATAGATCAACTGTGACACACCTGTTTATGTGTAATAAACTCATCTATAATATTAAAAAAAAATCTATATTATACAAACTCTCAAATTTATCCATGTTCTGATTTTTAATGTTGCTTGGAATATAAAAAAGTAATTGAACACAGACACAAACTGTAAAAATGCATAAAAACTTTTGATTTTTGAAATTGTTGCTTGAAATAAACAAATTTTCGCGCAAACGGGTTCAGGATGAATAAAATTAATTAAGATGAATAAAAAATGAGATTAAATCCATCCCAGGTGAAGCTTGTTTAATTTTTTAGGATAATTTTGAGTTGAAAATTAAAGAATCTATGGCTCGTTAAACTTTTAATTTATCCTTTTCAGCAGGTATAGATGCTAGATTAGATTTCCTTTGATGAGTTAACCATTTGGCTAACTTCCTTGTGAATGACACCGACTGACTTTTCTTACCAAGAAGGAGTTGCCCAAGCGTAAAACAGGCAATATATTCTCTGACTCATAAGTTCTGATTTGGTTGTGCTTTTCTCATTACTTCTTTGTAGAAGTTCCAGTTTTTACTCAGTATGTCAGGTTTTTTAATTTTTTGTGGTAAAGCCTGAATTTCTTAATATTCAACAATAACAAAATTGTGTTTAAGATTTCAAACTTATGTTATTTTTGATCTCTTGGAATTCGTTTTTCTTGTTTAAAAATTTTATTATTTACGGAAACATTATCCTTTAACCATCTGGTCTCGTAAGGCCACTATAGCGGCTTCGTCGTTTTTAACTTTCCTCCGTAAATCCGCTATATAGGTTTCAGTTTCAAGTAAACTCTATCCCCGTAATGCTTATTTTAAAATGACTTTTCTATCGGAAAAACGAAGAAAATCAAAATAGCATGGTGCATTTTACAATGTGCTTAGTCTAAAGGAAATAACTTGACAATATTTTTCATTTTCATTTTAGAGTAGCATTTTAGTTAGTATTTTAGATCTTTATTATGTTTCCTCTTACTTTTCTGAAGTCTATTCATTTATTTACAATGATACATTTTTCTTCTGTATTTATGTTATTTTGTATTTTAATCTTTATAGACATGCGACAAATGCTCAGCAATGGTCCTCCGAATTCAATAAATGGTGGTTTCTATTCAAAGAATCTTGGACCTTCAAATTCTGGAATACCTCCAAGGCATCCTCAATTGATTTTCTCTCCAATGAGCAATTTTTCTCCGCCGCCATCTTCTTTATTCAGACCTGGTATGATGGACCAGTCACAGCTCAATTCCAATTCAGATCAACCTCTTATGTTTATGCCTCCTAATCGATGTGATTCACGAAATCCCTTATCAAATCAACCTCTCTCATCAGATGCCAACTCAATAGAATTAGCACTGTCGTCTATGTCCAATCATCCATTCATTGATTCTCAGCAAAATTCATTTTTCCCTAATTCCATAGAAAACTCCTTAGCTAACAATAGTACTCCATTGACTATGATCAATGATACATCATCATCATCAATTATGGATGAGCCCCCCCACATGCCACCTCTCAGTGATGAAGATTTTCTAAACCGAATGGCTCAACATCCGCCGAATTTGTTACAACATTCGAATAACAACTTAAACTCTTGCGAACAAAATCTCTCACCGTTCATGAATCATTCTTCATCACCATTCCATCAAAATCACATGAAATTTTTGCCCGGTTCTGGATTTCCTGCTGACATGAATGGACTTGGTGATGCATTCTCCGCCAGCTTCAATAATCTACCTTCCGGATTAAATGATGATATTATAACAGCCTTTTCTGATCTATCAGTGAGTTTTTTCTGTGTTTAGCAAGACATTAGTAAAAATGAAAATTAAGAAATTATTTTTTCTACTTTAGTAGTACACTATGGGCTTACCAGCGCAAAGGGAATGGGTATATATTACGTAATGCTCGGGTCTGCAATGGTAACGTAATCGAACGCGCTATTGTATAATCATCGGATTTTACATAGCGTATGTAGTTATGTAATGATTATGTAACCCTCGGGTTTCGTATAGCATACCTTGTTAAGCAAACACGTCCTGTTATTTCATAGCTCAAGGTCATATTATGTCATAGGTCAAATTCAAAAGACGTTATCGATAATTTTAGTCAAACATTATCATTTTTTGGTTAATTTTGATTCTGGGCTCAAAACCCATGATTTCAGGATACTTCTGATGGTTTTGTTGTTGGAAAGGTACAAGATCGTGTCGGATTTTGAACAAAAAGTCATATTGCAGTCGTATTAGGGCTAATTTTACATTGAAAAGTTAATTCTAGTGTCAAAATCTATGAATTAACGGTCTAGTCAGCCTATATGATTAATAGGGGAGGTCAGGATTGAATTTCGAACAAAAATATGATACCAAACATATAAATTTAAGTCAACTTTAATGTCAGTGACTAAATCTACTGAGCTTAGAAGGATAATTTTCGATAAATCTTGAAGCTGGTTTAATAACGGGTATGTGTTGTAAAAACCGTGCATATTTAACGATTGGGTATATTATTAATATTTTTAATATTATTATTAATATTCATATGAAGAAAAGATGAGACAAGATAAATAATGCATTTATTTTTTACCAGACACCATGAGCGGTGAGCAGAGGTCGCGTTTATTCGTAAGATATAACGACCGTGCCAACCCCAAAGTGAGGTCAAAATGTCTGGTATTATCATAGTTTTCATTGTAACATCACAATAGCTACATCATCGAAGCATGGTGTCATTTAAACTGTGTGATGTTACGTGAATAATTATGCCTGGTGCGTCATGGTCCTACTTCAAAAAAGAGCCATTTCCGGTAGTTAACTTAAAAGTTAAGCACTCACACATACATGCAATGGTATGCGCACACTGGACATATTTCTATGATTATTGTTATGTTTACTTATAATAAAATTTTGTTCAAGCAGCCCACTAGGTTGGATTACAGAGATCCACCACGATATCTGGCATGCAAACTCTATTTATTAATTAAAAAATTATATAAAATTATTCAAACGCAATTTACGGGTAAAAGATGGCCCCACCCTAATATATTAACACATAAAAACTAATAGATTCTAGAACTTTTCATCATATTCACTTGATTTTTCTAAAATATATTTAATTTTAAAGCATTTATTAATTAAATTATTTTAAATAATTAATTTACCGTAAGCGGCAATTATTTGAAATTACTTCAAAAAAAACATTAATCAATTAAAAGCTTTTATTAAAATATTACTTGAACTTATTTACAAAAACATTTTTTTTTAAATGTGTTTAAATAATAAATTTACCTTGAGCGGCAATTATTTAAAATAACTTCAAAAAACAAAACATTTAATAATTTAAAACTTTATTACAAAATTAGTTTAACATATTTACTATTTATGATAATTTACAAAATTTATAAAACAATTAAATTTAAAAATAGATACAAATAACAAGTGTTTTAATTATTAGTTCACCTTAAGTGGCAATAATTTAAAATTAATACTTCAAAAATAAATCTAAGTAAAAACAAAATTAATTTAATTTATTTACAATTATTTATAAATTTATTAGTTAAAATCTTTTTGCATCAAAATTTTAATAATATACTTAAAATATATTTAAAATTTAATTTGCAAAAACATTATTTAAGTAAATTTGTTTAAATAATTAATTTATCGTAAGTGGCAATTATTTAAAATAATTTCAAGATAAAACATTAATTTATTTAAAACTTTCTATAATAAAATTATTTTAACTTATTTACAAAAACATTTTTTTATTAATTTACAGTAAGCGCCAATCATTTAAAATAAAGAATTTAATAATTTTAAACTTATTATAAAATTAATTTAACTTATTTAAAAATTTATTAGTTAAAATATTTTTATATCAAATTTTTAATAATATTTATCCTTAAAATTTAATTTACAAAATATTTACCATTAAAAAATTAAAAACTTTATTTATTAAAATATAATTACCTTTTACATGTTTCAATAATTACTTTTATTCATAAATAAAATTCCCAAATAAAAACTTAATTAATAATATAAAAAGTTGCCTGCAATTCATATAAAAGAATTTATCTTCAAAATAATTGAATCTAATTATTTTGAAACAATTAAAATACGTATCGAATCACTAAATTTTTAAAGTCCTAAATCAAAATAAACTAAATTGCAACTTAAAATAACTTGCATAATGGTGAAAATTTCAAATATCAAAGTAAAAATTATTAAATTGAAATAGTAAAACAAAAAGTTTTACTTTAAATAATTTCTTAATTTAGCTGATGTAATTTTTATTTTCACTTTAGAATATAATTTAATGAAAATTAATGATTTCTAATTTGAAAAAAAATTGTTTTTTAAAATTTATTTATTTTGGTTGCTAATTTAAATTAATGTATACTAAGAATTTAATTTTCTAATTCGGGTTTCTAATTTTAATTTCAAGTTCAACTTGTACATTCTAATTTAAATATACACATATAAACAAATAAATAAGAAAAACTATATGTATACAAAGATTTATTAAATAAAACATCTAAAGTCCTAGCAAAATTCTAGCACTGTTAACTTTCCAAATAGGGTTCATAATATTATTCAAATCAATCTTATATCCTTGAATAGTTATACTAATAAACCAGCTTTCATTATCTTTGAATTGAATATCTTCAAATACATCGAAGAATCTTGTTTGACAGTTGTTAATAATTATATTTTCACTGCAGGTTAATTTCTTGTTGATTCACTTTAGAATCTTATTGTTTGAAGCTGTATCTTCCTTAGTCATAATCCCAAATAGATTTGAATATTTTCATATTCTCAGCTTAACTGGATTGGATAACGAGTGTTCAATTTCATTGAACAGAAAAAATATTTGATGATTGAAATATATCTGAGGAGGTTTAACTTAAATATCTTTCTTTTGTTTTTTCACAGACTTATCTTCATTGGTTATTTTAGCCTGTGAACTGGTTAGTTTGAAAACAGATTGCATGTATTTTGTATTTTGTACTGTAATTTATACTAGTTAAAGAATGTATGCAGCCAATCAGAAATAATCAATAGGTAGAAAATGAGCCGATCATAATTATGCATTTGCAATACATCTGATTTGCTATCAAACCAGGGTTAATAAAAAGTCCACAAACTCTTATTCTTTGATTATTGACTTTATTTCACGGATAATCTGATCGATAAAGTCATGAAGTTGACATTTTTTTATCCCTAATATAACTACTTTACCACTTGAAAATATGTTGACACATATGGGATTATATTTTGTGCACCTTAAAGCCGGAAATATTTCAGGTTCATAAACACAATCAATTTTCTCTAATAAGTTACATAAACTGACAGGGAAACCGATGTCTGCAGTTACTGTAATTGATAGGATTTCTAGGTTATGAACTTTGAATGGTAAATCTTCTAACTTGAGAGGTTCCTTACAACCCATTATCCGGCACTTACCCGACTTGAAAAATATAATCGGATATTTGCCGCTTCGATCCACAAATTTTTGAGGTTTACCAAATGGAAAACTCATGTGAGTCACTAAACATCTTCCTTTATAATTTATATTGCTGATCATTTATGATGTAATAATATTTAATTAATTTTATATGATGGAAAACAGTTAATTAAAACAAAATGTAAACAATAATTGTAATTTAGTAATTAATTGCAATATTTAACTACTTTGCGGTCATTAGATATAATATTTGTTAACTTGTTATAATTGACAAAAATTTCTTAACTTTGTTGCAATTTTACAAAATGTTTCATAACTTTGATATCATTTACTACTGGTTTACCTGAAAAGTCAATTGTCATTTGCAAGTCTATGTAATCTTTTTGTTAGTCTGTTACAATATTTAAGTACTTTGCGATCATTAGATATAATATTTGTTAACTTTGTTATAATTTGTTGAAAAATTTCTTAAGTTTTTTGCAATTTGACAAAAAGTTTCATAACTTTGATATCATTTACTATTTGTTTACCTAAAAAGTCAATTATCTTTTGCAAGTCTATGTAAATTTTTTTGTTAGTCTGTTACAATATTTAACTATTTTGATGCAAATCACTGTAATATTTTATTGTTTGTTAAAACTTGATGAAATAATTTATCATTTCAATACAATTGACAATAATATTCTTAACTTTGTTACAACTTAATGTAATAATTTATTAATATTGTTGTAATATACAATTATTTTTATACAATTGACTGGAGTATTTTATTACAATTTGTCCTTTGACCTTGAGCTATGACATAATATGACCTTTTCCTATGATGCAATGGTGTGTTATTGCATAATCAGGTCTGCTATGTAAAACCAAGGATTACAAAATAGCGCGTTCAATTACGTTACCATTGCCGACCCGAGCGTTGCGTAATATATACCCTTCCCCCTTCGGCTGGTAAGCCCATAGTGTACTACTTACTTTTACTACCTCCTTTACATTGAAACCCGATTTGTGTAAAGCTTAATTCGGATAAATTATTTGTTATAGGTTATTATAAAAATCAGCCAATCAACTGCATATCAATATTTTAGGGGAATTTATTTGTTTATCTATGTTCTAATTATGTCAGCGCTATAAAACGATGAAAATACTTTTTGCTGTAAGATTTCGAGAGAATTCTGATAAAAATTGTCAAAGCTCAATTTAAGTACGAATCGATGGAAAAATTATGTGATGCATGTCCTGTGAATTACTGTGAATGCTCACAAATTAAGATATTTTTTTTAAATCGGTACAGTTGTAGATGAAGTAGATCAAAAAGAAAAAAATACAGTAGACTCTCGATTGTCCGGACATTTTGGAAATTTAAACTTACAGTAAAATCTCTATCGAACGCCATAAATGAAATCGAAAAAATGTTACGTTTTCCACAAAAAATCTTTATCGACCGCCATAAATAAGCCCGAAATTTCGCATAGCGTTCGATACAGGTTTGACTGTAATATGTCTTCATTATTATAATATGCAATATTTTTTACAAATTTTGCTATTTTCTATTTGTTCAAAAAACATGCATTTTGTATAGAATATGTTTATACTCTATTCGGACAGTAAAATAAAAATCCTGATATTAATATTTATTATTTATCTAAGCATATCATTTTTCAAGATCAAAAAGACATTTGAAAACTCTGTTGAAAATTTGTGTTAAATAGATAAAAATATTGATTGATGGACTGAAAGTGAAAATAATCCACCAATGGTGAGAAAGATAAAATATTCTAACATCGACAGAAATTTAAATTTATTCGATTATTGTCAAATTCTGATTGTGTTAATGTGCAATTTAATAAAAAAAAATTTAGATATATTTATTTCAAAAATAAATCATTGTTTATTTTCAGAACCAATCCCTCGGGATAGCAGCATTTAACAAAATGAAAAACAATTTCAATCATCAATCTCCACAGAAGTTACATGATTCCTTTAATTTTAATCTTGAATCTGCATCGGGATCAGATCAAATTTATTAATATTTAAATGATGAATGACAGCTTTTTTTAAAAAAAATATAACAAATTATTATTATTATTATTATTATTGATATTTATTATTATTATTATTATTATTATTATTATTATTATCATTATTATTTTTGTTATTATTATTATAATTATTATTATTATTATTATTATTATTATTAATGTTATTAATATTATTAGTGCTATTATTATTGATTATTGATATTATTGATACAACAACAATTCATCGATGTACAGTCTATCAATGTTAATTTTTCTGACAATATTTACAGTGAAAATTTATTGATTTTATTGTATTGTATAAATCTATATATTGATTATTGTTATTTTGTCGTAAAGGGACCATTTTATGAAGATAATTATTATTTGTGGTTGTTATTGTTATTATTAATAATATTATTATTATTATTTTCTCTGTCATTTGTTGTGAATTGCATTTTCATTTGAGGAAAGAAAAACAATCAAATCCTATGTAATATTTGTCACCCATCCGTTGTGAAATTGATCAAATCACACAATTTTTTTGGCATCAAAATCAAATTTTTTCGGTAAATTGATTTATCTAAACTTTTCTCTTGTGAATTTCATTGAATTAAACTTGTTAATAAATTATCTGTGGAAATCCATTTTTTATTGATATATGTTTTTTTTTCTTTTTTTTATGCTTATTTCACAATTACTATTGTTATTATTATTGTAATATTCCGTTGGGCACAGCAAATAAACTGAGAGGGATATTGAAATTTGTTTCATTTTTCTTGAAATTTAAATTAGGATTTTTTGATGTTTAAATGTGATGAATTGTTATTCAAATCTATTATTTGATTATTATAATTATTATTGATTATCACTAATTTCAATTTTGTAAAAATATATGATATTGTTCGGTGATATTTAACTAATATTGATTTTTCTGTGCTAGTTTTCGTGAAATATTTAGAAATTATTTTGTTTTAATTACTGTTTTATATAAGTGTACAGAGTGAATTAATTAGACTAAGAGCTGTAATGGAATTTATGCTCTCTTGCTAGATGGGCTCAATGAAAATATTTTCTAGGAAATTTATTTTATTGGTACATATTACGAAATTTAATTATTTTTGTAATTTGTTTCATTAATGAGTTATTTTGTTCAAAATGTTTCTAGTAAAGTCGAAGCAATAAACAGTTTTTTTCCTTTCATTATATTATAATTAGACTTCATTGTTCGACATTACTTTGTTCTTTCTATGAATGATTTTCATTTTCAAATCGTAGAGTATTTCGTGTTGCCTTTTAGTTTACCCTTTATATTTTTGAAGATAATTGGATTTTATTTTCTGAGGTGGAACTGTATTATCCATTTATATTTATTGAAATTATCTGAATAATCCGTAATTTGACGGGATCGAACTCTTCAACAAAGGATATTCTTTTCAAGAGTTTTAAATATTTTATTTTTAAATAAATTTTTTTCGCTTTATATTTACACAGATGTCTACGAATTACAATAATTCTGAAAGTTGTTTCCATTTGTTGGGCTTATTTGATTATAATTCGGCTTACCCTCTAACTACTCGAGTTCGAATTTTGCAAAGAAAATTATCAGAATCCAACACAGGATACTTTTATTTGTATACACCACAATAAACAAAATTGTCAATACCGTATCTGCGCTCCCTTGCAATATGTCTAAGTCCACCCGCGGTGAATCATATTTTCGGATGCGCAAGTTATATTTAAATTGGTTAATATTAGTTTTCACTAACTTTCAAACTCACATTTGTAATTAAAATATAGGTATACTTTTGCCTGCTTCAAAAATCTCGTACCCTTCAATTTTCCACTCCCTAGTAAGCTTCAACTCATCTTTTTTATAACTGTTTTACTCAATAAACTAATCATATTAAGTTTTGATCCAATAACGTTTTTGTTTTTAGTTGTTCTAATTCAGTGATTCTCAAACTTTTTTAACCATCGCTCCCTAAGGGTTATTTAATTGTATAATATATAAAATTTATTAAATTGCAAAATGTATTACATGTAAATAAATTTTAATGGTGCAGAACAATGTTTGATAAGCTCAACTATTATTCAGAACTTTTAATGAGATTGATGACACTGATATTTCGCAACCAATTAACTCACTCAAGGATCGATGTTGCGTAGAAGTAGTCTCAAATCTCCCTTTTTTACAATTTGCAGGCGATTTCTTTGTTTCATAAGAAGTTTAGAAACCGCACTAAATCCGAGTTCAGCCATGTAAGACGATGGAAAAACAAAAAAATATAGTTTAATTGTCTCCCACAAATTTGGATATCTTTCAGGAATTTCTTTCTAAACAAAAAATCCGCGTACGATTTTTTGAGTAAAGGTTTCAATTCAAAGTCGTTCTTTACAGCAACCTTCTTGAATCACAAGATTAGTGTCACTTTCAGAAACATAAGTAAATGGATTTAGCACCCAGTCCCGGATTTCCATATTTATAAAATCTTGTTATCTTTCAATCATGTTCTCCTGCAGAGATTTCAAATGATCACAATAAATGAAGAGGTCGTCATCTACTATAGAAGTATTAGTGTCAGCAATTTGTAGTTTAAGATTTGAAAAATGAGACAAATGCCAACGACCAAGAAACGCAGCTTTTCTTTGAAATTACAGAATAAATCAGTTAAATACGCAATATCTGTTTTGCATACCAAGAGATCACCACTCAAATCACTGCATTTATTTTCCTGTAATAATTGCACGACTGTGTCGAACAGAGAATAAAATCGTTTAAAACAGTTTCCTTTGAATAACCATCTCCCCTAGGTATGTAGAAGGAGACGGTCAAATTCTTCATTATTCTCAACACACGTTTGAACTAATATTCGAGAATTGAGGAGTTGATTCCTAATTTTATTCACTGATTTTACAAAAATCCTGAAGGAATTATGAAGACGACAGCTCAAGTAAAAACGTCTGTTACTGCCTTCTTTAAATAAGAAAGAAATCTCTTGTGATTTCCTGTTAATGCGGGAGCACCATCTGTAGCACAACCAGTGATGTTTTTCATTTGTATATTTTGTTCTTTGAAGAAGTTTTCAACTGCCGTAAAAAACGTCGCACCTCGAGTGTCTGTTTTCAACTCCTTAGCAAACAGTTATTGTTGTATTACTTCATTATCTTTAATAAAACGACCAAAACCCAAGAGCAGTGCTTCATTGGCTGGTAGCGTAGATTCATCCAGTTGCAGGCCAAATCTTTGTTTTTTCTGAATATCACACAAACTTTCTTTGATATCTTCAGCCATTTCACCAATTCTTCTTCGAATAGTATATCATCACTGAGAGGAATAGATTTTATGATGACACTACGAGCTATGATGTACTACTTTGCGCAACACATCCCCTGAGACAGGTAAAAGAAGCTTCTCTCCAATTCAATGCGGATTCCCTGATTTAGTAATTAGTTTAGCAATATTGTAAAATCAAACGAGTCCATCGTCAGCTTTTTGTGTTGTCAGAAAAGAGACGATAGATTTTCTTTGCCTTAATTTGTCTCTTAAAGTTTGAAAGTACGATAGATCTTGGTTCACCTCATCAGGATGCATTTTTAAAAGTGTTCAGCGAGTCTTGGTGGCTTCTCCGCCTCGTTAGAGGTTTCTTTCTTACAAATAAGACACAAACGCTTTTAATCATTATGAGGAGCAGTAATAAAGCTTAATTTCAAATATTTAACTGAATATCGTCTGCACTTTTTCTTTGATGTGTTCTGCGACATAACTTCAGTGACCAAAAAATCTGAAAAAAATATATACGGTGTTATCAACTTAATATAAATATTAAGAAACCTTACATACAAACTACCTAATGTAATGACCTAACAATCTTAATGTGCCAAAGATGCCTAAACTCTAAAGAAAGAAGACAGTACAGCCATAGAAATTTAAATAGAATACCGTAGAAATTTGATCACATTTCTCTGAGTTTCTATTGAAATTTCTTTTCCTTGCGCTACTGGGGACGCAATGTTAGGCCCAAGACTGACTAAGGAAGTGCACAGTTGCTTGTATGAAAGCCATGTTTCCAACAGCAACGATCGGTGTTGTAGGTTTGACCGCGTGCCGCGCGCAATGACTGCTGTGTGAGTCGACATAGTCACCGAACAAGTAATAAATAGAATTTGTTCCACGGTCTCTTCTGTACGTTCAACGCCCCCATGTAAGGCGGAACTTCCTACCACCCTATTGAACTTCTTTAACGATCTTGTCAAAACCAGCTGTAGAATGGCCAAGACATCTGCTTCCCAAAACATCCTAGCCGCTGTTCTGTTTTTCTTTATAAATTCTTAGATATTTGCTTCACCATCTTCACTGCAACTTTGTTGGCCGCTATAGCTTGTTGTTTTCCATCCAAATAACAATTATTCAAACAAAAATTTTTAAAAATAATTACAGATAGACCAAATATTTTGAAAATTCAAAAATTTCTTATGATTAATAATAATAATTTTAAATATCATTATATTTGCTTACTCTCTATTCGACAATAACGTCTAGTCTGAATAAAATGAAAATTAACGAAATTGTAATTAAAACAGTTCAAAAATGGTGAAGTTAAAACATTTCAATAAAAATAGTTATTTAAAATTACTTAAATTTAATTATTTCTAATAAAATTATCTTTGATTAGTTTATAAAGTCTGACTGTAAGTTTCACTACTATATACACAAATAATAGAGATTTCATTCATGAGAAAATTGGACAATTTTAGATGATAGGTTTTGTTGTTTTGTTTCCATATTCTTGAGGTTTACCGCTTTTTGGTTTTCATCGTGCTTTTTATTTGAAAGGCTTGATGCTATACCTAGGCTATAAGTCCGCAAAAGAAATTCGGACTGGGTAACAACCATATAGTTTCAAAATATCAACACCCAGAAACCCACCAATATGATCAATGATTCCTCTCTCTCTCTGATTGAAGGTTGATTATCATGCATAAATTATTTAGCCATAATTAATAAGTTTAACAAAACGCACAGGTAATTCAACAAAATATTCATTTCACATAATATTTCTCATTTTGACTGTTCAGAAGATCTCAGAGCGCGTCGCTTTGCTCGCTTGAATTTTCCAGGACGGCGTTGCGGTGGTTTTACTGCCGATTTGGTCGCATTTGTCGAATCCCGATATGCCAGTTGAGCCGGCGCGAAGACTAAGAGGTATATGACGGCCTGGCCCTCTTGACAGGCTGCAAGCGCTACCTCTAGCCCGCGAATTTGCGTTTTCAGGGCTTGTGTCAATCTTTTCTCCTCAGCCCATCCACGTTGGGCGCCGGTTACTCGTTGATATAGAACCTTTGCTTTTGCCGGTTCTACCCACGTCGATTTGATTTGATGGACCTCTCGGGTCATCTCGAACATCTGACGATGAAGGTCCTTATTTTCTTTTCGTGCGTCTTTCAGAGTATTATTCAGGATTATTCCAGGGTCCATCTCTGCAAAAAAGAAAAAAACAATATATATCACGAATGTTTCAGTTCATATAATGAATAGAAATTGAATGAATATAAATATAATCATAATGTTTTGAGGCGTATCAATCTAGAGTCTTAAAAGGAGTTTTATTAGGGCGAATATTTTTATAATAATTATAGATATACGAAGTCAATGAAACTAATATTAATGTATTTAGATCAACTACAGTGTGAATCAATATTGTTTCCAATCAAATATGGTGTGAAGTGGAGGGCCGGTCTCTGGGGTTTTGTCGTGACGACCAGTGGGTGTAGGTATGATCCCCCTCCGGTCTTTGGGCTCCATTTCTTGTTCGCTTTTCTCCCGAAAGGATCTTCTTTGGTACTGACACTGTCATTGGCGGGATTGGCTGATTCACGCGTGGATCATCGAGCTCGAATGAAATGACATACGAAGGGGCATACCAATCCGTGCTCGGAATCAAGCCAGTCGCGATATCTTTATTTATTTGTTTGAGATGTTGGCGAGCCCGATTTACCTCTCTGTTGGTTTTCCGTTGGTGAGCTTCGAGTTGGGCTAATATATCTTCTGCCCGTCCTCGAAGTTCACGAGCCAGGTTTCGTCCGGGCTCCCGTTTGATGGCAATATATGGCTGTTCAGCGTCCTCCGTGTCATCCTGCCTCTCAAATCTGGCCTTTCGTACCGGGGAGATAGAATACCCCTCATTCCACATCGCCTGTCGACATTTTGCGGCGGAGTGGATGGGAATCTCATCGTGATACGAGATTCGTCCATCCAAAAACCTGTGAATACAAATTTATCAAATCGTTTAATAAACTGAATCGTTCATATAGTGTTAACACTTGCAACAGATAATTCGTTTGTAGCAGTTATAGTGAACTGATCCGGTTAATATTTATTACAAGGAAAAACTAATTAGATTGTTGAATAAATCGTTCGCGTAGAGTTATTAGCCCATACATCAACCTATAGGTGAATTAAGTTTCCGTAATGAGTTTTATCAAGTCCATAGTCGAAGAGGTGTTTATGACGGGGGAACTCGCATGCGTTCTAGTTGGTAAATTCTTTAGGGTAGTTCCTGATTTCATCTTGCGATGCCCGAATCGCGATTCATAAGTTAACTGTTCGATTGCGTTGGCGAAACTTAGTGTTTTTAGTGACAGGTTCGGTAGGATAAAATTTTGTTTTTATTGTTCTACGGAATTCTCTAGACATAAAACTGAAGTTCAACGTTCTTCACTTACACCTGGGCATATGGGGTATTCAACTATTGATCTAATGTTTCTCTGACAGGCGTTTGGGTATCGGTCATGTGGTTAGACGTGGTGTTGGTTTTATAGCTTTTGCCCTGGTCATTTGGCTAGATATTTGCTCGAGTTAAAAGAAAACAGTTGGCACGCTTCGTAAGTGAATTCCGGGGACGACTTAGGTGGCTTTCATTTGACTGCGTAGTACAATATCGTAATGCGATTTCGACGCTTGCATTTATTCATTAACAATTATAATTAGATAGCTTTCAACTGACCGCATGGAACATTATCGAGATGAAGTTTTGATGTATTTCATTTATTCAATAACATTTATAATTAGATAGTTTTTATTTGACTGCATGGAACGTTATGAATTAGGTTTTGATGCTTTTCATTTATTCAATAACAATTATAATAAGGTAGCTTTTGTTTGACTGCATGGAACATTATCGCAATTAGGTTTTGATGCATTTCATTTGTTCAATAACAATTATAATAAGGTAGCTTTTGTTTGACTGCATAGAACATGATCGCAATGAAGTTTTGATGCGTTTCATTTATTCAAGAATAATTATAATAAACAATATTTTTGACCATTTTGGTTGCATAGGGTATTTTTGTTAGCAGGTTTAAATGACATTTTTTTCTTTCGGGTCGGGTGATTCGGTACATGAATATTTTACAAAATTAAAATTAGTCAATTGAAAATAAATTCATACTTCCTTGAGCGTCTGTTCTTCGCTCTAGCAAGATTTCGTCCGCATTCTGGTATTGCGAGTGGTGGCCTCTGGATCGTAGTTCGTTGGGACGGTTGTTATTCATACTTTTTACAACAACAAAATGTGCATTACTCGTTTGATCGCGTCTTTTATACTTTATTCTGTTGAATGTGCCTGTCGTCTACTTTTCCTAATCACTGTCTGTCAGTGTGTGCTTCAATTTTCTCAATTGCCGTGCAACTCGCCTGCTGGTGTGTGTCGAGAGATGTCGATTGCCACGTCGTTATTTTCCTTCTCCGCTTGCCAGCAACGGGCTGTGCCTTGCCACGTTGATCATATAGTTATGATGTTTGATTTTTGATTGTTTCTCGTTTCAGTTCAATAAACCATCTGTTGCGGCTTTATTGTAAATTGTCAAAAATTATGATTTTTATTGGCGACGAAATTTTGGTTAGAAATTGTTATCTTATTATTTTATTATAATCCTAATTATTTTCAGGATTCAATGGGGTTGCGTTGTGGGCCTGGTGAGCGTATCCACTTCTACTATCTTCCACGGATGTCAATCTCCTACTCCTCGTATTTTGGATAATGGTCAGGAATTGTGTTTGACTCTGGATGATGTTATCATATTTTAGGTATATATCTCGCTTCCTTCTCCGTGGGTTTCATCTAGGATTTATGTGGTTAATGCAAGAATTCGTGGTTGTCAAAGGCCTATTAACTGATGATATTCTCTACGATCTACAATCCTATTTTCTCGAGCATCGTTTTGTTTTTGTGTGAAATCGATTGATTAATTATGTGATGATCCTATTTATGCATAAGTATGCCACCTGTGACTATCAATAAGACTTTTGTTAATTTTTTCGCAAGTTGTTAGCGTGTTATTCCACTATCTTTTATTAAATCTGATGAGAGTCAAGTAATAATTTTTTCTTAATAGTATTTCTGCATTTTAAGTAGCTTTAAATCCTTTGAACCATTTAATGAAGTGACTGTAGCAACTTGCAACTCCGGGTAAATTAATATTATACGTTTTCATTAATAGGGCAAATGAGTTATTGATTTGGGCGGGTATTTTCCTCCTGAATTTTTGCCGGCACTGTTATTAGAAATTATAACTTTAGAGTGGCCTCTATGTTCGCCTCGTTAGTTATCATTTACCATTTTAATTTAATATTTTGTCGCTTTATTTAATAAATCTTCTTATAAATGATTTTTGGAATATTTTGAAGGGATTGATTTACTCGACTGAAAGATTAGTTTATTGTGAAAATAATTATTAGTGAAGCTACTAATCTAATATTTTAATAACTGGTTCGTGGGCAGTGTTACGGACGTTGTTTAATTTTTCTCGTTGAAATTTTTCGAAGTTATTATTATGAGAACATACTAATCTTTACTAGGTATTTTGATTTAAAAATCTTGTCCGTTTTGATCTAATCATAATAATTAATGAATTTTAATGAAATTACTTTACCGAGTTAAATTATCTTTCATATAACAATGATTTCCGCACACATCCCCACTTCTTTCCCTCTAAGTTGATCCTAGGAGAATTGTGTTTACGTTATGATTTTAAGAGTGCTCACCGAGCTACTCAATGTTCATGATTTTTGCCGATATGTAGAATTCAAATTTTAGGTCGCAATTACAGGAAAATGGGCGGTGGAGGAGCAGCCAAAAGACTACTTCCCCTCCTCCCAATTTCCCAATAACCGTTATAATTTGACGTTTGGGCCCTGCGTTATTCACGCCGGAACCTTCACGGGCACAGGCTATTGGCAGATAAACTGCTCCTACACAGCCTGAATTGTGTGTATATTTTATTAACTTGCGGTGCGTGAGTGGCTGTGGGCCGGAAAAGATTACAGCATTGACGGAAAAATTTCAGTTCATGAATATTTATATTTGCCATATAATTCATTTCATAAATTTTCTGAGCATAATACATAAAGTTTTGAACATCATATAGTAATACTCTCTCCCCACGCCGACATCCAAGCAGAGCTCAATTGAGGTTGCGAGGATGCGATGTGGAGAGTTTCGAACAATTCTCTCACTCACATCAAATAGTGTTGTTTCAAGTAAAACTGATTCAGGCGAAAATCGATTTCAAGTTTTCGTAAAACTGATTAAAATTATGTGAAAATGAATCAGTTTGTATACCTATTGTACGACCCTAACCTTGCGTGTTATTTTTTGATTTAGTAAAACAAAATTTGACCTTGTTATTTTCTAGAATATTCTATTCTTAATTTTATTATTTTTGTAATTTAATTTAACAATTTTCTTGAATTTTTAATTGAATTATTTCTATTTCATATTCTTTGATTTTTATTCCATTTTCATGGATTTTTGCATTTTTTGGAAAATTATCAAATTTCGGCCAAATTTTAATGTTCTCATGTTTATGTTTATTTTCGTGCGGATCTTGTTGCACTTTGTTATTATTTTAATTTACTTTTATGTTTTATAATTTTATATTTAATTGTTCTCTTTCTCGTATTTTAGCAGGGTTAGTTGGTGTTTTAATAGGTTCGATTTTGAAACTGCATGTTATATTTGCGTGTATTTTACTGATTCATTTAAACATTTCCAAGGCCGTTCGTAGTTCTGGCCCAACATATTGAACATTTAAGTTATTGATTATTATATTGAACAAGATATAATAATCTATAACTTAGCAGGATTTGGCGATTCTCAATTTGGTTTTCGGATTCAATCAAAGTTACACAGTTCCCATGTCACCTTTGACAGGTTTCACTTAGCATTCGAGCCAGTTACGATCCCGTGATTAAACTAGTTGATTGCTGGGGAGTAGTTTCCGCAATGGGGGTCAAATACCCAGTTGTTCTTAACCACATCACAAATTATGAACTTATTCGCAAATGCATGTAGTTAAGGATGTAATAATGGCAAGAAAATTGACCAATCATAACTAAAAGATTTGACCGTTCTGACAACCGCAAATAATTAGGCTAGGATTAAACTATAAATATATATTAGTTTCTTATACAAGCGAATTTCTCACGCATTTATTTGTTTAAAATGTTCAACTACCAAATATTTTGCTTGTGGGCCTTAAATTCGAAGTTAAGGATCGACCATAAATTACGCCACACACCTAGAGGGAAGGGGATGTTTAAGAACTGTGACGTCACGTCTTAAATTTTGTACTTTTTCAGCATCATTTTATATTAATTTCAGATTTCCAGAGCCTTCTTTTTAATACACGTTTTCTAATATGATATTAGAGCGCAGCATTACACTAAATGCTTATTAAATGCCAATAAAGTGATTTGAAACATGCTCATTTTCAAATATGAAATGCTACTTTTTAGGAGGGACCAAAGATTTGTGACGAGGGATAAAGAATCGCGTGACGTCATTTATGGACGGCCATTAAGTGTCTGCTATGCAATTCTGTGAATGCAATATAAACCACCCAAGATCGACTAGATTTACATTGTATAACTGGGAGATTGTCAAATTATGCCCCAAACTGGGCTCGAGCGTCTGGTACATCGACCGTACACATGATTGGCAACCTAAATCAATACAAGCGTCACACAGAGTTAATATCTAATGATAATAATTAATATAAGATCAAATGAAGTCATTAAAGATTTATTTATGCACAAACTAATCATCATCAAGTGGCGGATTATCCCTACGTACAGAGAAACCTTCTCCGGTTTTTCTGTAATGTGACCTTTTATCTAAATATTGTTCTATAACTTGTTTAGTGAATTCATCATCATAAAACCTACGCTTTATAATTAAAATCACAAGCATGAATTTTAATTTACCATTTCTTGTGACAATCTTCCACTAATTTAAGCTCAGGCTGACATTTAGTCGGAGTTTTTCTACCATTAACTTTAGCACACTTACCAAATTCTTTTTACTTAATTAAAACTTAATAATCGTTATTGAAATTTTTTTACCCAACCACTGTGGTTTACAATTTTCTGTTTTAATAATACTTCGTTTTAATTCGGGTATTAATATATCCATTTCCGCTTTTCGAAGTTTCCTTGAATTAGGATCTCCTTTATTATTATTTAAAAATTTTTACGAACTATAAATTGATACCAAGCCCTTTTGGACCTCCACCAGATTCTTTTGGCAAAACAGTGTAATTTTTCTTATATATATATTCATCTAAAAATTTTGACAAATATTCCATTTAAAAAATGCAGAAAATTTAACATTGTTTATAAATTAAAAAAACAACAATTAAACAAAGAAATTAGTGTTGCAAAAAATAACCAAATTTTATTTATTTCTAATTTACTCTAATATATATAAAAAATTAGAAAAAAAATTTTTAAACTGTTATTAAATAATATGATAAACGTCTTATACAAGTTAGCAACTATGAAAAAATCACCTTTTTCATTTTTATTTTAACAAACTTGAAACTTGTACCAAATATTTATATATCTTATAAATTATTTTTATTATGAATCGATGTAACTCCAATGAAACCATCGTTTTATAAAACTTATAAATGAAATCAATATCCATCTGATATTTAACGAGAATGAGAAATTATTGACAATGCTTACAATGTTACCAAATACCAGCTCGGTCAGATAAAGATAATATACCTGCTTCACGATAGAATACATTAAATACAGAATAAACATACACTTAAAAGACAAGAAGCAAATATGAGCTTGGAGTTATAGACTACGATGACAATGTATGAATTGACAGATTCATTGATAAATTATTTAAATTATTTGACATTAATTGATAATACTTTTTTTTGTGCTTTTATTTTTTATTTGTGTTTATATGATAATTATAAATTTATTTTTATTATGTTAATTTCAAAAATAAATAATAGTAAAATATTAGAAAAAGCGCCAACTGAACATATTGTATAACATAACTACATATATTTCGACTCTTTAGGTTATAAAGTATATTAATTAAAATAAATATGTTGGGCTTTTATATAGAAAGTCGGTGCTTAGGTCTGATTATTTGGTGTCCTTCTTTAATCAATTCAATTAACCAAACACAATAAGATTTATTTCCAATTTCTATATCATGGTGGGTTACAGGGTTTCAAATCTTGCTTACCCTTCTAGTTGCCCTCGTAACGCCATACAAAATGATACTAACCGCCACTTGGCACCCGTTGCTAAGCAACGTTGGTAATGTGTTCAAGTGGTGGATTGCCCGCAAAAATTGAGTACCATGTGCTAGTACTATAGTTGCTCGGACAACCCTCGGGTTCACGAGCTGTCGATAGAAGACCTGTGCTCGCTTTTGATTCTTAGGTCCCATTATTCTCCTATCTCCTTCAAATGTCAACCTATACTCTTATATCATCCATTGTTATGTCCATTCCCATAGTCCTTCTTATCGTTGTCCATGATGATGATTATTCTTTGGCCTGTACACCCTTTGTTATGTTAAATACACCCACATTATATCTTTCACCTTTATCCCTATTATAACTACAATGTTTCCTATCATTGTTACTAGCATTATCATTGTTACTATTATATATATTACCTTTATTATTATTTCTATTACTATAACTACTATTATATTTATTGTTATTACTACTATGATGATTATTACTACTATTATTATTATCATAATTATTATCATCATTACTACAAATACCATGATTATTATTATTATTATTACCATTATTATTATTATTATTATTATTATAATTAAAATTACTCTTATCATTATCGTTATTATTATTAAGATTTTGTAGGGATCCTTCCTTATTCCTCAGCGTTAAAAATTGTTTATTGATATACAACATTAGCCGTAGTCCATCTATATTTTTCGGTTTCCGATAAAGTATTTTTGTAAATTCGAAAATTTTAGCAGCGTTCCGCCCTTATTTTACGCATTCCATTTTTACGTTATTATTTTTGTTAAGTATTTGAATTAGTTCGGAAAATCTGAGCAGCGTCCCGCCCATATTTTCCGCCTCAACTCAAATTAATTTATTTAATTCTTATTTAAAACATTATTTTTCATGATTTTGGTCGTTCGGATTAATCTTTTTCCGATGGCTATTCATTTTAACTGTTGCAACGATTTCGCAATTTTCCCCGCTACCCATTCCCTCTCTTTGTCCTTAAGATCTATTTATGTTCATTTCGTAGTTAATGAATGCCCACTGGACTACTCGGTGTTAGAGATTTTGAGCCGATTGTTGTTAAAAATTTATGTCAATTTTACAGGAAACGGATGGTGAAGGAGTAGCCAAGGGACTACTCATTTACCCTCCAATTTCCCTTATGTACGGATAATATTGACGTTCCAACTCCTGCGTTCCGCACGCTGAGTCTTCACGGGTACATATCATTGGCGATTTTCCACGCTCTTACACAAATCTGTACTATGTAGATTTTGCTTTCTTGCGTTATGTGTTGGCTGTGGGCCGGAAAAGGAATAACAAATAATAATTTACCATAGCATTTGGAATAAAAGTTTCGATGCACTAAGGCTGTAGATATAAAATATTTATTCAGCATATTACATCGGCTACATACATTTGAAATTCATTGTATCCATTCCATAAAGTTTACTTCGAAAATCCCATAAATTTAATTCGATAAATCATTCTGAAAAATCATCCATAAATTCAATTGAAAAATTACCCACCAATTTGATTCAAAAAATCATCCATAAATTCAATTGGAAAAACAAAATTATCCATAACTTAAATTTGCAAAACAAAAATCATTCATTAATTCGATCTGAAAAGTTATACATAAATTCAATTGAAAAATTACCCATCAATTCTCTTCGAAAAAATCAACTAATAATATTGCACCAGTTGAGAGTGATCGTGTTCAGGCAAAACACTTACCCGTGTTAATTGCCTGAATGCACGGCTCTCAACCAGCCATACAACCAGCTACACAGTTCTATAATGAAATTTTTTCTCCGAAAAATAAGACTGAAAATTTGTGAAAACACATCGGTATTTATACCTATTTTTCTCGCGTGTGAAATTTGATGCAGTAAAACAAAATTCGACCTTGTTATTTTCTAGTAAATTCTATTCGTTAATTTTATTATTTTTTTGATTTATTTTTATAATTTTTTATTTAAGATTTTTATTGAATTATTACTAATTCAAATTTTCGATTTAAATTTCATTTTAATGAACTTTTATTAATTTTTTCAATTTGTCGAATTTGTTGTGTTTTCTTGTTATATTTGTGTAGGTATCGTGCGAATCTTGGTGCATTTTGTTATTATTTTAATTTTATTTTTATGTTTTTGATTTTATATTTATTTATATTCTCTCAGATTTTAAAGTGTTTAATTGGTGTTGTATATTGTATTTTAAGTTATCTTGGTGCTGGGTTTTCGTGCTGTATTACTGATGCATTTAAACAATTCTCAAGGCTATTGGTGTGCTGGCCCAACATAAAACACTCCGGGGCCCGTAAAATTGCGACCCGCAATTTCTTAAAGATCTAAGTTATGAACTATGCAGAGTTTACATTTTCCATTCAATTGGGTCTACGAGCTACATGGTCGTGACCTTAAAACCCACATGCATAAAAATAATCATACAGTATACATCAATATACGGATTACAAGATGAAGTGAAAGAGGACATACAGTCCGGTCATGATCACACATAAAGAATAGTTAATTGTCTAAGAATCATTAGTTCATTGTTAATCATGAGTTCAATATTCAGTCACTTGGGTATTCGTCTCGCTGATGCTTTGAGTTTCTTGGTTTCCAATTGATTACTTTCTTCAGCAGGTTCTGATATTTTGACGATTCGATATCTGTTGTGCGATTTGACTTTGAGATTTTGTTTAGTTTGGGGAATTGACTTCATTAGATGCCGATTGTTTGGAAGATTGGCAGGCTTAGTGAATCTCAGATAAGAAGAATAGATAGAATTTTTAGTTCAAGACTCCTTTCTTGCTGGTTTATTTAGGGTTTTGAGTTGTAAATTGACATTCTAACTTTCGTTTGTTGGTTTTTTTTCTTTTCTTTGCATCTTGAACTGGGTGAGGTTCAATTGGACTCTGTGGATAGATGATCCGTTATCATATTATCTAGTCTCGATTGTTTTATGATAATTGATCGGTTCGGGATTATTCATGATTCTTTGAGGTTGGTTTGAGTTTCTTCTTTTCAGTTATCAATTTTGGCTGTTTGTTCTCGATTTTCGGTTCTTTTTGTTATTTTGTAGGGTTTCTAAAGATCATCCATGATTATTTTAATATTGTTTCCTTGATGGGTGTTTCCTTTTTCTATTGACTTTTGATTTGATTTTCTAGAGTTCTGAGGATTGAACGATCTGTCCTTCTTGTTTTAATCCTTTGACCATTGGGTATAATAGGAATTGATCCGTCCGTGATTGGTATCCTTTGGGGTTTCTCATATATCGGCATATTTGTTACAGTTAATTTTTGCATCGATTGATTGATTGTGGGGTTTTTCGACATCTTTCTAAGGGATGCTAGGTTGTATATATGGGTTTATTACTGATATCTTCCTTCTCGTCGCCAATATCATGCTGCTTTCGAACAATTTTCAGGTTCCTTTAATAAGGCTTGCTATTATTCTCTCTTGATTTTGGGTAGTTGTTTGACTTTCTGTTTCTCTCCTTTCTTTATCTCTGTTGCTTTTATTACCGTATCTGGTTTCTCGTTTCTGTGATTGGTATTAACTTTATTTTGACATCATTTATCTTCTTTGTTTGTCTTTACTACGATTTGCAAGATCCTTTCAATATTCCATTTTGATTGAGTGCATTTTTTAGTTCAGTCTCATCATCTTTTGTCTTGTCATTTATTGGTATTGTCTTTTGTAATCTCTCTTTACTGATTCGATTTTCTTTCTTGTAATCTGGTTTTTGATTTTTGAGTTGGTTTTGATTTATTCTCTGATCCTTTCCTTATTCATATCCGCTGTTGCACGTCAGTCTTGCTTGGAATTACGATTCCGTGATATTCATTTTGTCTCGTTTGGCTGCATCTAGTTTCATTTGCAGTTGGTTGTTTTTCTTACTTTATTCCCCGAATTGATTTTATAGTCTCTTTTACCCTTTTTTGTATTCATTTAGGTTTGTATATTGAGCTTTACTGGTTCTAATTCTTTGTCTTTGTCGTTTTTCCTTTTAACTCAATCACCACAAATTTCGTTTCTCAGTTAGCTGTCCTTTGTTGTTATTCGCCAGTTTCTCATTACTTGATTCAGTTTTTCATCAGATTATTCTCCCTCGTCTTTTTCGTTAACTGACTTGATATTTCATCTCAGTTTTTCATCAAATTATTCTCCCTCGTCTTTTTCGTTAACTGACTTGATATTTCATCTATTTCTTCAATGCTTTCGTTTTGTGTTGGTGATCTCTTTACTATTTTGTTGCTTTATCTTGCTCCGATCCTGGATTTGTTATCGTTGTTTCTCATTTTTGTCTTTCATCTGATTGTTCTGGATTCTCTCCAAGTTTACTCTTGTCTCTGATTTCCTTGATGGCTTCGGTACCTCTTAATCGGTTTATTTCAATTTCTGATCCTGATCTGATTCTTGTTTTACACTCATCTATCTAACTAAGCTTTACTGCTTGATATTTGATTGGCTTCCATTTGATTTGTTTCTCCATTTTAACGTAATATCACATCACATGTCTTTCTCATTCCGCTATATTCTTTATCCCATCGTCTGATTTCTAATTTGTTTTCGCTCTTTGACTATAATATTTATATACTACTTTTATATATTATCGGATATTATTATATTCATTCCATATAATATTTATACACTACTTTTATACATTACTATATAAACATATCTATTATATAAATTATATGCACATTTCTAACTGTTTATTACTTTATCTCCACAGGGTCTTTACGCAAGGTGCGTATCCCTCCGCATCTCTCATCAATTACTATTATAATTATTATTATTATAAAATTTTTTAGTAGGGATCAGCCTTTATTTCTCAGTTTTGTTGGGTTTTTATATAGAAAGTTGGTGCTTAGGTCTGACTCCTTGATGTCCTTCTTTAATCGATTTAATTAACCCAACACAATAACATTTATTTCCAATTTATATATCACAATTTTATTCACAACTTTCACAAAAATCGATCCAATTCACAATACCCTACACAATTACTCTGCACGATTTCACAATATTTCAATGCGCAGGTTTACGTCTTCCAAAGGGAGATGTCCCTGTTTTCCGTAATTAGAAAATTTGTTAACGTTCCAGGTTTCTCACATTATTTGGGTTTTCTGTTGGCTCGAACTTCCCATTAGCTCAGGTTTCCCATTAGCCAATTAATTTTTAATTAATTTCTATTTTTATTAAATATTTCCCTCTGGGGACCCCCAATTGATTTAATTTTATTATATTTAGATTTGTCTCGTCGTTTGGCATCCGCCCATAAATATTTATTTTAAAATTTTAATCGATTTTGCCTTTTTAATTATAACTTCGAAAATCAATGTTTTTATTGATTTTCCATTTTACTTTTGTGGATTTTGTTAACCGCAACAAATAATATATAAATTAAAAAGCTCTCTTTGGGCTAATTGATTGATTAAAATAAATAAATTTTTGGTTGATTTTGTTTTTATTTTGTAAGCACTTCAAGTACTACTCAATTTATTGTTATTTAAAGCACTTCTATTGATATTCAAAAATAATATTAGGCTGTCCGGAATGAAATATCCGAATAATATATAATAATTTTAAATCATCATAACTTTTTTTATATTAAACGTATTTATTTACTTTTAAAGTTCTCTCGAAAGGCTTATTTCAAATTCAAATATTAAGTAAGATTTATAATAATTTAATTACCATAAATTTTCATTTTCAAATAGAAATGTACAAGTCAAAAAAAACATGATTTGAAACTTCTTTATGTACATTAGTTGAAATCAAAGAACAATATAGTTGAGGGATATTAATAATGGTTTTGGTAGAAATACAGTTAATGAAAAAACTATTAGGAGCTGGTTTTAAAAATTTGATAAAGGAGAAATTGATTTAGAAAATATGCCTCGATATCAAGCTATTGGAGAAAGATTTCCGTGAAGTTGTTGATCAACATTCAGAAATATCTTGCCGTAGATCTTTTTGTCTAAAAAGCAACTGTTCTTGACAATCTAAAAGCAATATGTATGGTCAAAAAGCTTCAAAAATCGGGTCCCATGTGAATTGACTAAGTAGCAGAAATTAATCCGATTACAAATTTGCATCTCTTCATGCACGACATCGAAAACCATCTCTTCTTAATAATAATATTACCTACAATGAAAAATGGATTCAATACCAATGTCCAAATCAGTTTTCAAAACCAGAACTTCACCAAAAGAAAATCAGGCGCTCAGTATGGTGTAATAAATTTTTCTTTTCTGCAAATGGGTACAACAATAAATTCTGAACGATACGATATATAACTAAAAATGCGATGAAAAAGGCTTTATTTATAAGTCACCCTGTAATTGTTATTAGAAAAGGTTCAATTATCCTGAACGATAACGCTAGGTCTTCATGTATTGAAAGCGACTATAAAAAATTACACGACTTAGAATTTGAAGTTTTAGCGCATTCACCTTACTAACCCAATATTTCACCAACTGAATCCCACTCATTTAAGCCTTTATATCAATAGCAAGTAGTTCAATGATTTTGGGAGATACAACCAACAGTTATCCCTTTCTTGGAATTCACACATGAAAATTTTCTAAAGGTATAGAAAAGCAAATGTTTAAAATATATTTGTACGTCTTTTGAATTATAATTCATTAAACGGAAATTTCATTCCGGACAACCTAATAGTAATAATAATGGGGTAATAACAATAATAATAGACGCGAGACGTTATTAAGTGCGTGAAAGACACTTTAAGTGTCAACAAAATAAAATAGTACATAAACTGGTCGAATTCTCAGACAAATCACCCTAAAAATTCTTAGCTCAAGAAGTTGATATCGACTATTGAAATACTATAATAGAGCTCAGAAAACGCATTTAATTAACACACACAATATACTGTGAAACTCCAGTAATATTTTTTATCTGCTAATCATCTTTATGGCTCTTTGCAATGAAAAGGTTTCCCGCACCTTCGAATAAGCGTATAATTTTTTGAAATTTTTTACGCAGCAGAAATTAACTAAAAAAAACTTGTTGGATAGAAATAATTAGTGGTGCGGAAACATTGAAAAATTTTTCGAAAACATTCATAATTCCTTTTTTATATTTAAAATAAGGCCATTACTAATTTTCAAACTTTATGTGTACCGTTTTAGTGTTTAGGAATTTATTTTTCTTTCTATATTGTAGACCATTATTTATTAGCAATTATGTTAATGACACACACACACACACACACATTTATCATAATGATTAGGTTTATGTATTACTGAGACAATTGATAATGTTGTTAATGACACACATACATATATATATATATATATATTGGATTTCAATTGCTGATAATTAGAGCGAAAACAAAAGACCGGAAATATATTTAACGTTGACAAATGGCATGTACACAGTAGTAAAACAAGTGAGAATGACAAAATGCTGTGAATTCCAAAATGATTAATGAAATCAGAGAGCGTGAATGAAATACAAATAAATGATATTCAGTTTGACATTAGATATTATATCGGTTGTTGAATGGCTGGTAATCCGATGATGATGAGCTCCTGTGGCGGATGATGCAACAGGAAGCCACCAGACTGATTACCTGTAATATAAGCATACCGATTATCCCCTGCATTACAATCGGCATATTTTCCGATTAATCAATACTAAATTGGAGGACAGGATTTCCAGGTACAAACAAACCGTAACATTTCATTGTCCTAGAAGGTAACCATGGGGCGGACGGGTCGATTTACGCACCCGTTGCCAAGGAAACCATTGACTACCCAATTTTTATCAGCTAAACTTTTTACAGTTCTCGAGCACAAATATTAAGTCATAAATAACTCAGTTCTTATTCCAAACTGATCTTGTCTATATCGATTCTCTAGAGATCTCAATATATCGATTTATTCACCTTGAATTCAATTAATTAATAATTAAACATTAATTAATTAAGTTCAAGATTTATTAAAGAAATCGATATTTCTCGAGTGGGAAAGGGTGAGAGGTAATTTTAATCTATAATTTATATAGTGGAGATTGCTCTGTCGAATGGATTGTATAAAGTAAAAGACAGTAATTGAGAGATAGATCAAGGAGTTGATAAATCATACCGGGACAAACATAAAGAAGGAACAAACCAAAGCGATAAGATTAAGCATCAGTGATGCTGTATCACTCATTAAGGTATTTCCAGCAGTATGGAGAACTGTCACAGAGGAGTTATTGAACTTTAACTACCTTCTTTCAGGGTCACTTAAAATTTTAAAAATATTTTTGTAATGTAATTATCGCGAAAAGATAAGCCATCTTTTGCAAGACAAAAATATATCATCAAAACTTTTTTCCCAGAAAAAATGACTATAAAGATCCAAAGAATATTATTATTGATATGGATATTATTATTGAATTGGATATTATTATTGATATGAATATTATTATTGAATTGGATATTATTATTGATATGGATATTATTATTGAATTGGATATTATTATTGATATGAATATTATTATTGATATGGATATTATTATTGATATGAATATTATTATTGAATTGGATATTATTATTGATATGAATATTATTATTGAATTGGATATTATTATTGATATGGATATTATTATTGAATTGGATATTATTATTGATATGAATATTATTATTGATATGGATATTATTATTGAATTGGATATTATTATTGATATGGACATTATTATTGATATGAATATTACTATTGATATGGATACTAAATGATAGTGATATTATTATTGATATGGATATTATTATTGATATGAATATTACTATTGGTATGAATATTATTATTGATATGGACATTAATATTAATTTGAATATTACTATTGGTATGAATATTATTATTGATATGGACATTATTGATATGAATATTACTATTGATATGGATACTAAATGATATTGATATTATTATTGATATGGACATTATTATTGATATGGATATTATTATTGATATGGATATTATTATTGATATGAATATTACTATTGGTATGAATATTATTATTGATATGGATATTATTATTGAATTGGATATTATTATTGATATGGATATTACTATTGGTATGAAATATATTATTTATATGGATATTATTATTATATGGATATTATTGATATGAATATTACTATTGGTATGAATATTATTATTGATATGGACATTATTATTGAATTGGATATTATTATTGATATGGATATTAATATTGATATGAATATTATTATTGATATGAATATTACTATTGGTATGAAATATATTATTTATATGGATATTATTATTGATATGGACATTATTATTGATATGGATACTAATAATGATATTGATATTATTATTGATATGGACATTATTATTGATATGAATATTATTATTGATATGAATATTACTATTGGTATGAAATATATTATTTATATGGATATTATTATTTATATGGATATTATTGATATGAATATTATTATTAATATGGACATTATTATTGATATGAATATTATTATTGATATGGACATTATTATTGATATGAATATTATTATTGATATGGATATTATTATTGATATGGATACTAATAATGATATTGATATTATTATTGATGTGGTACTCTGAGTGACTAGTCGCATTCAGACGGGAAACATTCGGAGCGTATGGGCCTATTTTATTTTAAAAGTATATACGGTTTGAGCAGTGAAAGGGTTCATAGGGATACACCAAAATTATATTGTATGTCGCGGCCTATCGGCAGTGATGACAGAGTTACAGGATTCGATCGAGATTCTGTATGGCACCGATCACTTGTCTCTCATTAGAAATAGCACTGAATGTCACTTTCAAACCTAATTTTATCCAGTTAGTCATCTGAAAACCAAAATCCATTTGATATAATTATTATTATGAGCAAATCTTTTATTTGTAATGAGATTAGTCAATTCTAATCAATAGCAACTAATCATCCTTGCTATTATATCGATATTACACAATTTGACAACGTTTGCGTATGGCTTTGAATAAATATAAATGATGTCATCTCAAATCATTAAAACAAACGTTAACGATTAGCAGCACGGAAAAGTACAATAGTGCGCGCCAAAATTACATAAACAGCAAGATTACATATCAAATAGTGAATAGAGAGATTCCTATCATTATATTACGACCCCACATCAATAATAATAACAATGATAATTAATACTAAAATGATTCATCATCCAGCAAATAATATTCTCAGAGTTTGTGCTATTTATGTGCATTAATCGATTAAATTTCTTATACAATATACAATATTCAATATATATATATATATATATATATATATATATATATATATATATATATATATATAGTTGTGCCTTGCAATTTCGATAATAATTGCGATGTGCTTACGAGATGTTATTGTTAACTGATTAAATAATGCGCGCGTTTCACCAGTAGTTTATATATTATGAATTGATATAAACAACAATTAACAACAACACTTACTTGCAATGCAATGACAGAAATCAAGATCAAAATTATGTAAACAAATTTGTGTTGGATGAGTTTTTCAACAGTTTCTGAACAACCAATTATATACGGTTCGTACGCGTCAGGTGAGATGGTTGTCTGTGTGGAGGACAGTACAGGTTTGCACTTCATGTTTCGGCAGCACGAATCGGGAATTGAATTGTTGTACATTTCCCAATCCGTATAGTTCTGCACTCCGCAGCATTGCAACTGCAGGGGGAGGAGGGATATGATCAATAATCAATTCCAATCAATTCACACAAAAAACCGATCAAAAACTCATTAATTAATATATTTAATATTTCGGTTATTTTTCTTTAAATTTTATTGGTTTTTAAAAATTTCATTCGCAGCAATCATTTATGAATCTGGCTTATAACTTATCTTTATCAACTTGCTGAGGTTTTATGGGATTTTATAAACACGCAAAATGAAATCCAAAATACAATGATGAGTTAATTACGAATTCAGTGATATAAAATTGATTTGTGGTCCATTGACAAAGCCTTTTAATAAATACAATTAGATACGAAATCCCCAAAAACTCGATAACGTGTTTGTCAAGCTTTTATTAGAAATAAGTTAATCAGTTAAAAAATTTCCGTTTCAGATCAAGTGACGAGTAGAGAGCCCTTCCTTTTAAAAGGAACTAAAAATCAAGTCTAATCACTGTTAAAGGTTGAAGAAAAAAATCGATAACAAAATTAAAGGGTGTTTAGAGGCTCCAAACTTTTTTTCTGTAGACCCTTTGACAAGATTTTCTATTTTTGTGGACCCCCTGATGTCCTAAAATCGAACATCTATAAAAGTATGAAAAAAGAACTGTTTGATCAGCTACATGGAGACTTTCACTTTGATAGGGTTTACTATAGAATGAAAATGAGTATAATTTTATAGTCGTATATCAATCAAAACGACATAAAATGTAAATCGATAACCATTGGCATAAAATAGATACATTAATAATCAATTATTGAAATAAGGGATGAATATGATGATTTGATAGCAAAACTTCAATATTTGATTTCAATTTAGATAAATTTTTTACGTAAATCTCTTCAGAGTAACTTTTAACCTGTTTCGGTTTTTGAAATGAGATTTGCAACCAAAGTGAAAACATTTTTACCGAGATATGAAGTTAGAAAGCTAGCAAAAAGCTTTCTAACTATATTCAAAATGCAGGATACGTTTCGGGTATATCTATTGAAGCTAGAATTTCTATTACCCTTATTTGAACCCCCCGTTAAGCTCTTCATTCTTACTCCTTGTAAAATTATAAACTTTACTTCATAGCTAATTTGCAGGTCTATTTTAACAAAGTATTATGTAGGTACTAAACCCAAAATTATGTTTACGATCTTCTTAAATGGGATCCATTCTCGTGGAACCCCATTTACATCTTATGCACACCCAAGTTTTGTTTTCTCTGACATGGACTTCTTGCTATTCAGAGTCGACCTTTAGGAACCGATATAGAGCACTTTTGGAATCCTTGGTCTTTATAATATTGCCTGTTCCAGTATCAATGTAGCTCAATTGTACAGTATGTAAATGATTTTCGTTTGTAAATATAACAATTGTGTTGTAACTATTATAAAGTAAATATTAACGATTATAAAGTAAATTTTAGGTTACTAGAATATTAATTTAAATAGATTAAATATTTTAGATTTTTAAAAGCTATTCAAAAACTATTCCCATAAAAGGCTAAATCGTGAAAAAAAGAAGAAATAAGGAGGAATCGAATAACCGGCGGTATTTTAAAGAAAGTTTTTCGTTTTGCTGTAATTTTGAAATAAACTGCTTTGTCCGATAGTTTTTAAATCTTTTTCTTGTTAAATCAAGTTTCTTATAATATGTTGAAATTGAGGAGTGAGAAACCTTAATGTTTTCATTTCTAGCATTTTAACAACGCCACACTACGTAATAAGAGTCATTTAAAAAAAATCTTAAATTTCTACATTTTTTTCTGTTATACCAAAATTCTTTGATCCAGAACTATTTAAAAGTGAATTTGAATCAATTTTAACACCTTTAAGAATTCTAAGACATTTATATGTTGATTGTAGCGATATCTTCAGCAATCGCTTTTATTATGAATACTTTTCAGAATTTTAATTGTAATAGATTTTCTGATTTTCCTAGTATTTGCTTGATTTTTTGTTAAAGCAGGTTTCATATAAAATTAGATTTAAATTTTCTTATAATTGACATAATATTTTCTACAAAATTTGACTATGAATCAGATTTTGTAGAAAATATTATGTCACTTATAAAGAAATCAGAGTTGAAAAACAAAAAAAGGCATTATAATATTTCTTATAATTATCAATATTTTTTTATAATCATTAATAATTTCTTTATAATCATTAATATTAAATTTATAATAATCAATATCTTCTTTATTATCATTACTATATCTTTATAATCATTAATAACTATATTATTCTGATAAAAAACACTTGGAGTTAGATTTACAGCTTAATCCTGTCGAATAATAAATTACACCTCAACGAACTTATTGAGTTATTGTTTTAAAATGATGATTTCTTGGCAGCAGCTTAAATTTAATGGTAAACCAGTAAATGGTAAGATAAGCTTTTACTGTAAAATATGGATTAATTGGTTAATGCACTAATTGATTAATTAATTTCTTTATAATCATTAATATTATATTTATAATAATCAATATCTTCTTTATTATCATTACTATATCTTTATAATCATTAATAACTATATTATTCTGATTGAAAACACTTGGAGTTAGATTTACAGCTTAATCCTGTCGAATAATAAATTACACCTCAACGAACTTATTGAGTTATTGTTTTAAAATGATGATTTCTTGGCAGCAGCTTAAATTTAATGGTAAACCAGTAAATGGTAAGATAAGCTTTTACTGTAAAATATGGATTAATTGAAATAATTTTCGATTATAATTAAAAAAAAATTTTCAACAGTTTATTTAAATTTGAAAAATAAAATTGCTAAGAAAAAATTTATGTGAGATTTAAGTAAATATTTTCAATTAAAAAGTTTAAAAGCTTTAAGAAATAAAAAAAGTTTCTGAAGAGTAAAAAAGAAAGTTTTTTAATTTTAAATTTTATTTAATCAATTTGATACCAATGAAAGAGCAATAAATGAATTTATAAGCGAAAGCGAGCAATCATTGGAAAATTCTAGTTCAATTCTAGCAGACTGATAGGGATTATTTTATAATCGACAATTTCCTCACTTAATAAATATGTTGCAGTAAAGGCTTGTCTTGTCATTTACTGGTTTATTAAGGTTTCCTTATCAGAAAAGCGTTAATCGAACAGTGAGTATTATAAATGAAAGAAAATTGTAAACAGAATTTAAAAATTAGAATGTATAACAATTTCTAGTTGAAATGATTTTTTTATTAGAGCAAAACCTGAATTTCATTATTTGGATATATAATATGGAGAAAATTGTGGATGAGATTCCTGGCAAAATATTTGGATAATTTGCTAAATTACGTCTGAATATAGGCGTTAGATAATTTTCAATCGCGTTGTAAACAGATAGTTTACGAACTTGAGTGGGAACGTTATTAAAGCGCCTATTGGAAGAGACAAGGATATATAAATAGATACAGTTTGTGTTCGAATTGTCAATTACAGGATAAAATAACTGAATATTACAAATAGTGAACATACATTGGAAGATTTTTGAATATATCTTTAATATTGGATCGATAATTTGACATGCAAGATGTCAAACCACTTTTAACTGATTTACCTTCTTTTCATAACTGATAACTAGCTATAATTCATGGGAAATGATGGTGAAAATCAAAAATTTATATTTTTGATGTATGTTTATGAATTTTCTAACAATCAGTTCCTTTACACTCACAAATCCGACCGCTATCAATACCGAGTGATATTCCAATCCATCTGGATAATTAAAACAGGAGTTCAAACCGAGATATTGATCTGGTAAAAATTGCGTTGCGAGAAAAAACCCATAGGGTTACAGGCGGACGGGTGGTGGTAATTATATAATCAAATATAGAGCGTAGGTTACCAAACTTTTAGCATGTTAACGTCTCCATTATAAAAGTCTTCCCCATTCAAGCTATCCGATATTTTCCACGTAAATAAATTACTCAGCAGTTCACAAGTCCCCTCGAAGCGTGCTTGTCTGCATAAGTTACATAATAGTTATGCAATACACTTGATGAGTTTCATCTGCTGATGCGCGGATGTAACAAGGTGAATTATAATGCAAAATTTACATTTTTAATGATGTTCCGATTGCAACATCCCAAAAATTATTAATTTTAAGGTATTAATTATTAATTTCGTCTATATGTGGCCATTTATTCATAAACCGGCTTAACGTGTTACTTTGGGAACCGCTGACCTATATAAATGCCATTAATCAATATTTGAGTATTTCTTTCTAAAATTTTTTAATCTCAATGTACGAATTTCATATACAAATGCTTTTTATCAAATCTATACGAATATCTTCCAGAAATCCAACAAAAGACTTTTGATTTCAGCCTTAGTATCATGAAATGTTAATTAGCCAATTGGTTTACGCAAGGATGTCAAATCGTCGCAATTCATTTTCTTTAACAGCTTTTAAAAACAACATTCATATTACCATGTAACTTTAAAAGACAAATTCCTCGAGAAACTATTTCTAATTCACTACGTGCATATTTTTGGAACAATACGGTAGTTAGAATAATTAAGGTTTAATAAAAGTAATATAAAATTATAAATAGCAACATAATTGCTAAAATTGTAGACCAAATATTTAATAAATAGATTGACGAATCAAATCACTGTAAACACAATTAACCAATGAAACTTAATAATAAATAAGAGAAATAAAAGATATTCCGAAAATCGATATTTGTACATAAATGCAATTAAATTATAAAATCAGTAATAAAATTTAATTAAAACTTAGCTAGTAATATAAAAAAACTTACAGTGGATTGAATGTAATCAATTTCTTTTCTTAAACTAACTTCAGTTGAGTAAAATTTCAATAATTTATATAATTGTTTGTCAATTGTAGTTTTTATCTATGATATTCATAAGATTCATATATATATATATATATAATTAATGCTCAATTACTTTATACTTAAAAACTAAGCCCATTGTTAATGCAGACAATTCAAATAGGAAAACCAAGCACAATAGAGTGAAAAATATTACCAACAATGTTTTCTTCTCCATTATACAACCGAAAAATCCAATTAACACTAAAAGCACTAAAATAACCCCAACTGACAAGATAACTATTGTTGGGATTAGAACATGAGTTGATTTATATAGATCACTAATAGTGCCTGATATGTGAATAATATATGATCCGAGGAAAATAAACACTGCTGAAGTAGCCTAATAATTATTTAAAAAAAGCATTAAAATATAAATTCTTACAAGTATCACTAATAAACCAAGTAGTAAAATCAATTTTGTTGCTGTTTTACTACCCATTATAATAATTTTCTCAAAATGTGTTTGTTAGATATACAGACAATAGTATTTATAACTTTTTAATGTAAATAAACAAACGTAAGAGAATAATTTTTATAAAAATCTATTAAAGAAAATTCGCTAAAAATAATTTATCAAACTTTAAGAACATTTTATTATATTGTTATATTTTGAGTTGTAATTTTATTGATGATTTTAAATTTTAAAATTAATTTTATTTAAAACTGTATTTGTTTGCAAACTGAGTTACAAGGAACATTTTGAAAATATATTTACTTACAAATACATTTTTAAAATTTAACTTTCTAATGCATTTATGAAGAGCTAGCCCAGTCAACATCAACCTTTAAACATTTTTTAAAAATATCCCTAAAAAAAAGATAAGTGCATGGCTTAATCTTTGAGATAAGCTGGAAGATTATATCCAGTTATTAAATACAGAAGTTGATGAATCATGAAACTTCTGAAGTTCCTCAAATACTTTCTTTCTTGCTTCACTGACAGGACATTTAGTACTAAATGACGCATACTTACTTGTAAAGTGTCTCGCCAAATTTGACTTATTGACGCAGATTGACATCTGTCATACTACTGTGCTGCGTCGTGCACCTACCGGACGAACAAGGTACTACGTCACCACTCATGCACACAGTCAACGTTGCATGGAAAGGACACTCGACCAGAATTAGCGCCTGGAACCGTGGTTATTTGTACTAGAGCCGCAGTTAAGGAGCCAAAGAGCCACCTGCGGCTCAGAGCCTCTCATTTCCGACCCTTGGTTTATAGCATTTAATTTTTAACTCATCATTCCTGTTAGAAATAAAAATAAGCAGACAATATTTATTCTAACTACAAATTTCAAATACACTTTTATAAAACTGTTTCAGCTGAATAATAATACAATCTTATAATACTGTTGGGCCAGAACGTAAACGGCCTTGAGGAATGTTTTAATGGATCAGTAACACACACGCAAATACAACATGCAATTTAAATAAACCTATTGAAACATCAATTAAACCCTATCAAATATGAAAAAAATAAAAGAATTAAATATAAATTAATAAACATAAAAATAAATTAAAATAATAACAAAATGCACCAAGATTCGCACGATACCTACACAAACATAACAAGAAAACACAACAAATTCGACAAAAGTGGAAAAATTAATAAAAGTTCATTAAAATGAAAATTAAATCGAAAAATTTTGAATTAGTAATAATTCAATAAAAATTATAAATAAAAAATTATAAAAATAAATCAAAAAATAATAAAGTTAAAGAATAAAATTTGCTAGAAAATAACAAGGTCGAATTTTGTTTTACTGCATCAAATTTAACATGCGAGAAAATTAGGTATATATACTGATCCATTTTCACATTTAACTTAACCAAAAAACCATTTTTTGAAAATCTTAACAGTTTTTCGAACTAACTATTTTTAGCCAGTTTTAAAAATCTTAAACCATTTTTCAGAACCATTTTTGAAATTGTTTAATTTTGTTCAAGAATTTTACTTTCAGAATTTTTAGGTGAGAAATATTTATGGTGGAACCCTCTTTCCACGTCACGTTCATTGCATCTCAGTAGAGCTCTGCTCGGCGTCGACGTGGGGAGAGAGGTATTTTGGTTTTATTTTATGATATGTGAATTATGATATTTTATGGATTGGCGAAGAATGGTAACCTGTTATTTTTGTTTGATAATTAATAAATATTATTATACATAAATTGTTTTATATATTTATTTCATAAATAAAACTGTCGAAATTTTTCCGGCCCACAGCCGACACATAACGCAAGTAAATAAAATCTACACACAAATCAGATTCGTGTAAGCGCGTGGAATATCGCCAATGATCTGTGCCCGTGAAGACCCGGCGTGCGGAACGCAGGGTTGGAACGTCAATAATATCCCTATAGATGAAACGAGAAATAAGGAAGAAGTCTCTGGCTGCTTCCTCGTTTCTCCTTTCAGTAAAATCGACCTAAACTCTCACTACACACGGCTAAAAATCGTTACACCGAGTAGTCCAGTGGGCACTCAGTAAATATAATATGAACACATTATGCGCCTAAGGTCTATTAAAGGGGAATGGTACGGGGAATAAATTAAAGTCAAATCGTTGATATAGCTAATATTGATTAATATTTTGAAATAAATTAGATAAAAAGTATTGGTACGATTAAATTGAATTTGCATTTCAAATAAATTAGTATAGAAGTATTTCATTGATTCAACTAAATTTAGTTATTGATTAAAAGTAAAGTAACTATTAATTAATATAAAGCAAAAACTAAAGTAATTCGTTAAATTTTTATCACTTAAAGTAATTATTGAGTAAAAATGAGTAATTGTAGTTAAAAGAAAAATGATAAATAAGTAAACATTGATTAAATTCCATTAATTAAAATAATTATTAAGCAAAACTGATGTAACTCATTGATTTAACAAACATTGAAATAACTATTGATTAAAAATTAAAGGAAGTTTAAAGTAATTCAACAAATTATTATAGTTAAAAGTAGAGTTTTATTGGTAAAATTACGTAATTAACTTATGGTAAATTATTGAGTATCAGTAAATGAAGTTTGAGGAAAATAATCAACAATTAAAATCAGTAATTCAAACAAATATTAAGCCAAGTTAATCAAATTGATTTAATAGACAAGCTTTCTTTAATACCAAGATAGAGTTAAACTGAACAACATAAATTCTTCGACTTATGCTGAATCAACCCAAATATTGAATATTATCGAACTAGGATTCAAACCAGCCCAACTAATGTTGACGATAATGTGATTGACTCCATCTCTGAATTAATTATGACTAAAAATCCCTTATTAGTTAGTGTACAAATTACTTTAGCATAGTAAAACGAAAAAATCATGAAAAATTTATTTCAACAAATTAAAAACTATTCACTCACGTAAGTCCAAAAAATGATACAAAAGAAATCCAAGAGACAAATGGATTGACTTGATGTAAATAACTCCAGTAGAGGCCGAATAAATTTCAATCATAAAAATGAAATAAATAAATCCATAATTTGGCGACAAAGAAAAATCCCTTAAAATATGCATAAAAATTAGGTATTTAAATAAAATAAATTACCAAACAACCCGATAGTAACTGATAACAACCCTATCGTCCCTTAATAAGAAGATCCCTTGTCCGATGGCGAAGGATAAGTAAGTAGTATAAAATTCCTGAAATCACTACATCGCACAAATTTCGTTGTGATAAATGTCGACCATGAAATAGTTACGAATTGAACATTCATTACCTGAAATAGACGCATTTCAACAAATTAAAAACTATTCACTCACGTAAGTCCAAAAAATGATACAAAAGAAATACAAGAGACAAATGGATTGACTTGATGTAAATAACTCCAGTAGAGGCCGAATAAATTTCAATCATAAAAATGAAATAAATAAATCCATAATTTGGCGACAAAGAAAAATCCCTTAAAATATGCATAAAAATTAGGTATTTAAATAAAATAAATTACCAAACAACCCGATAGTAACTGATAACAACCCTATCGTCCCTTAATAAGAAGATCCCTTGTCCGATGGCGAAGGATAAGTAAGTAGTATAAAATTCCTGAAATCACTACATCGCACAAATTTCGTTGTGATAAATGTCGACCATGAAATAGTTACGAATTGAACATTCATTACCTGAAATAGACGCATAAATTATTGATTGAAAAATTCACTCGCTTACCAATCGACATTTCCGGTGACATAAATATCCGCTGCAGTAGCCGAATCGTGAGTGGCATGCGTTTCCGGCTTGTCGGGATGTCAATAGTGCATTTTCGTTATAATCAACGATAACTGTCCATTTATTTATACAAGTATTTTTACTTAACCAAAAGATCAGATCCTAAGCGCAAGTTTAGTAACGGTTTTAACTGACTTATTTTTCTATAAATAATAATCTTTAAAATTATTTTGTTTTCTTTTCTTGAAGGTTTAATCATCAAATTATTAACTGATTCAAGTTGTTGAAAATTTATAAATACCCAAAGGTTGTTTTACAAGGATAACTTAACAGATCATCTATTTAATTATTTTATATAATGTCAAATATATCTAGTGGACATTCAAACACGCATCAACTTCAATGTTAGGGATAAATGAACCACCGGTAATCGGATTAGATAAAAGTACAAATGGTTCGCATTTTTGTCTCTCGTTAACCCACAAAGATTTCTTACACCGATCCCTGCGGAATGAAAACGAGTAACCCATTAGCTTAGCAATTATCATTCTCCCTTGTCACAATACATGACCGAACCAGCTAGAGAGAACGCGTTACGCCTTAAGTTCCGAGAGTCATAACACTTTGAAATTAAGATGACCTAGTTCTGTTAGAACAACGAGCAATATTATCCAACTACGTACAGAATAAAAATAATTCTTTTTCTTTCTCTCATTCAGGACTAACCGGAGCTATGATCGAACTCCCTGCCCATGTAGTGGAACAATGGAGGCAGGCATGGAATCGGGTGTATCAAGAGCAATGCCCTGACATGCCTGAAGATGACCAACATGAAGACATATCACCGGAGGATTTCATGCGGCAGTTCCGGAAGCCGTTTGACGAGCCCAACCCTTCCCAGGATATCTTAACTCAGGCCCAAGAGCTCCTGGAGGGCCTCCTCCAACTCCAACGTCAAGTCGAAGCAGATGTGGCAAGGGCCACAGTACACCTGGCCAACGTCAAAGATGATCTGGTGGCAGGACGGTTAGCCAGCAGATACCCACCATCACCAAGGCCAGTTCGGAACCTCAAAAGGCCAGTGTTCGTGATCCCTGGCTATTTACCAGAAGAAGGGATCATACGATTCCTTGCAGACGATTGACTCTTGTGTTAATATTTTGAATATTAGTATTATAAACCAATTCTTTCTTTTATTATTATAATTTTATTTCATTCTTTCATAAATCTGTTTGAGTTTAAACCAAATTATCATTAATAACCATCATGAAAAATTCAACCCTTGTTATTCCAGAGATGGAACCCATGCAGTTACTCCAGAATGAACTAAACTAATAAAAATTTACACGAACAACTTATTCAGTTAGTACGAGAAGCGCAGCGAATTAAAGCAACATGGATCGAGCCCACGCGAATCAAACGATTATACCAAAAGCTAGCTGCGGCCCAGAAGGGATGGGCAGAAGAAAAGCAGTTAGTGCAGGGCCTAAAAACACAAATCAGGGGGTTAGAGGTAGCGTTATCCGCCTGTCAGGAGGGAGCAGCGGTGACCTACCCTCTAGTCTTCGCCCCTGCGCAATTGGCCTATCGAGAAGCAAAATCTACTCCATCGGCACCCGCAACCACTCCAATCACCCCGTCCACAGCCAGTCGACGACCTGGGCGTAAGGAGCGGGCTAAGCGCCGAGCCGCTCGATCTTCCAATCCGTCATCGATCCTCTAACCTTTAGATAAATAAAACATCATTCATACATATTGTGGTTTTCATGTGCATTTTATTATTTTATAACATCTTGAGGTCTGAAGTAGCACTGTAGAAAGATTAAATAAGCAATAACACTTATTTCATGGTTAAACTAATGTCGGCAATACAAATAGATAAACAATAGAACTAAACGCGAGGGGACCAAATAATGTTAAAGCGAGCACAGGTCTTCTATCGACAGCTCGTGAACCCGATGATTGTCCGAGCAATTATAGTATTAGCAATAGCACTCACTTTTTGCGGGCAATCCACCACTTGAACACATTACCAACGTTGCCTAGCAACGGGTGCGAAGTGGCAGCTAGAATCACTTTGTATGGCGTTACTGGGACAACCATAAAGATAAGCAAGATTCGAAACCCTGTAACCCACCAATACAAGTTGACGCATAAATCCAACTTAATATCAAAAAGAAAAAAATTAAAATAATGAAAATACTGTGAAATTTATTCAGTAGCTATTTTAGCTTTTTAAGAAGGCTGTTGGGCCAATAAAAAGGATTGTTTAAACGAATCGGAAATAACACGCAGACACAGCAATGCAAATTTAAAATCAGACCTATTAATATCAAGTAAAACCACCCTAAAATATGAGAGAAAAAAAATTAAATATAAAATCAACAAAACATAAAAGTAAATAAAATTATATACAAACGCATCAAGAACCGCACAAAAATTAACATAGAAACAACACGAGAACCTGAAAATTTGACTAATGTAGAAAACCAGCATTTTAACGAATAAAACTGGTTAAAAATAAAATAGTTCTAATTAGAAATATTCAATTAAAAGTAAATAAAATAAATTAGCTATTTAACCCAAGAAAAATGATAAAATTAGTAGTAGATATTACAAATAACTTCAAAGTCAAATTTTGTTTTATCGCACTAAGAATAACACGCAAGGTTAGGGTCACAGAATTTACATATATAACGATTCATTTTTACATAATTTCTATCACTTTTTCCTGCTGAAAAGCTCTTACCGTTTTTCACTAGAAAAATATTCTTGAACAGAAGCGCTTTTGTGTGAAACAGGAATCTTGTGTGAGAGAAATTACTTTACAGAACTAACTCTGTGCAAGGACTCACGTTAGAAGAAGTGAGGCGTTTTTGATGAATGTGTTTATAAATGTGCTTATGAACGTAACTATTGCCAAATATGCCTATAAATGTAACGATTGTTGATGATGAATTATATGTATTCGAACAGGTATATTGTTTTATTATAATATATCTAAAGACCATGTCGAAAATTTTCCGGCCCACAGCCAACACATCTTGCAAGAAAGAAACTGTACACAATTAACAGATCCGTGTAAGCGCAGAGCTGTGACTGTGAGGTTTCCCCAGTGGTGAACGACGAATCTGAACGTAAAATGATAGCGTATAGTGATGAAGGGAGATCGAGGAGCTGGTCTTTTGGTTCGTTTTTCTTTTACCCAACGTCAGAAAAATCAACCTAAAATGAATTATACATACGGCTAAAGTCCTAAACATCGAGTAGTCCAGTGGGCACTCGCAACTATAATATAAACATAGTGTACATCTTAAGGTTAAATTGAAGGCATTGGAAGTGGCGAATAACTTAAATTGCTGCAACAAAATCGCTTATCTAATGACGAACGATAAACATTCATTGAATCGAATCGAAGGTCAATAATTAGCAGGGCTAAAATCAAGTTTTTTTCCAAAATATTAAATCGATATTACGATTAGAATATGGGCGAAGTAAAGAATTGACAATCTGGATAAAGCGCCGAATAATAGTCCAATCGATTTTATAAATATCTTAAATAAGGTTTGCGATAAGAGTTGGGAAACCGATAAACTAAAATAAAATAAGGATGAATAAATTTGGAGTTGAATTATGAGTAATAAATTTAATCAATTATGATTGAAATCTCGTTTTAATTAATAGATTTAACGGGTAAAGTAAAGGATATTAAAGTCAAATTCAATGGATGTAGACAGTAAACTAAGGTTGAATTCGGGTAATAGATAAGATTGAGTTTTGTGAATTTTAATTAGTGGCTATAAGTAGACCCTTAACCTATAGACCAACTAGTACAAATTACATTTTAATCAACGGAATCAAAGTGAATCTATAAGAAGATTGGGACTAGGTTAGCAATATCAAGAAACCCAAACCGACCGCATACTGGGGGAGTCTGGTGGAACTAATTAAAACATCTCTAATAATTTAAGAAACCAGTTACAATAATTAAACAGTAATAAATCAGAACAACAGAAAAATTCATATTATTTACTCTTAACTCACGATCACTAAGACATGTATACCCCCCGTTGTGACCAGGAATCCACCATAACTGCGAGCATATAATCCATAAGCCTTCATCCACAAGCACAGACATCCAATCGGAATATGAGTCTTTAAAGGCGTCCTCTTCAACAAATTGTTATTACCGGACTAGACAAAATACTGATCGATTTCTAATTTTTATCAATCGAAGTTCACTGTCAGGTATTGCGAGTATGAGTATTATCTCTGAGAGAGAAATACTGTTATATAAGAAACAACCGGACCTATTTTCATTGAAGATAAATCGGTTAAATATAGATCCAAAAGTCACATCTAACATAAACATAAATAATGATTATAAAATAATTTAACTTGTAAAAGATACTCGTATCATCACGACTCTTGGTGACGCCATATAGTCATAATAATACGAGTACTAATAACATCCAATGCCCGCACCGATGATAATAAATTACTATCTTAATAGCAACAATAAAATTAATAGTGATAATAAGAGCAATAATAATGGTAGCAATAATAACAGTAGTAATGACAACAATCAGGACAAGGACGAGCATAATAATGAGGATACATACCATTATGACCGGAATAATACCGGCAAAAAGTAAGATAAAATTTATTATCAATGAACATAATACATAAAAAGTACATAATGACAAAGATAAGAATGGCACATGAATGGTAAAAATAAGTATAGATACGTATACCAGTGCAATAAAAATTAACAATAAGAACGACGTGACCAGTGATGTGGCGGATGACACTATATAAACCATGCCAAGAAGCACTGTCATATCATTGGTATGAATTTCCAACCGAACGCTCAATACCCGAGTCGGAGACCGGATAAGAGAATTCGCATCCAACAGACCCAAGCAACCCAGAGAAAGGACTTCTGAGAGCCGAACCCGATAATGCCCGAATTAATTCCCCAATTATCCATCAATAAAAGTGAGGAACCATGAATTTTTTTTCATCATATTCTGAAAATCATCGAAGTATACTATCTATACTAATCTCAAAGAATTTGCAGGACCATCTTCTTCAGGAGGACTGGCGCAGGGTCGATAAATAATTCGGTTCAGCGAAATGGCGGCAGCACAAGGTCGCCAGATCTTGTGGAGCTATGAGTACACCGTCTCCACACCGGAAGCTGCCACGTGGCCAACTCGACTGGATGCGATCGGAGGCATGGATCTCCTCGGCATCGCCATCAAAAGGGAGCCTGCCCGGATCCCAGCTAGAAAAGCCGCCAGAGAGTAGACTCCGTCTGAATGAGGAAGATAGAAATTTGACCCGAATGGAGCTGAACAAGATCAACCGTGAGATAGCGGCAGGTAAAATTTCAGGTTCGGATGGCTATACTCTGGAATATGATGTTTCATTTGAACCCAGTGACCCTATTCTGAGGACTTTAACTGCCCCAACCCAAGTGATGATATCAGATGAACTGATCCACCCAAGTATGATGGAACGGCTAGAATTGCTACAAGAACGAAAAAATCCGAATAGTAGAGATTTCCACGGCCAAGATCTCATTTTTCCAAATCATAACTGGAGAAAATACACATTTAGGAATTCCGTAGATTTAATAAATGCTGTAGCCGAAAATGTTATCTTCTATGTTCGCATGATGATTAATTTGTTTGAGATTGGAGAAAATTTTCATATAAACTGCTCATAATGTTGATCTGAATAAATTTCACAGAAAACTGTTCCTTAAAGTTGATTAGATGTAGTTAATAAGCACGTTAGATGAATTACCCAAAGGCGCTAGTAATGATTTCGATGTAAACCTTGGTTATAGTACCATCGGCAAGAATTTGAAAAAATAAAATATAAATAATTAATTCAAACGTCAGAGTTAAACAAATGAAAGAAAATAGTTACATCATATTTTATTTGTAGCATTTTAATCACGAATAATGCCAAATTTTACTTCAATAACAATATGAAACTTTCTAATATTTTTCTTTTATATTTATATAGAATCTATATAATAGATGGTATATAAAATTTTTTTCTTTTCCATTATTCCATACCCTTCTGAAAAGTGTTGGGCCAGAACGTAAACGGCCTTGAGGAATGTTTTAATGGATCACTAACACACATGCAAATATAACATGCAGATTTAAATAAACCTATTAAACACCAATTAAACCCTATCAAATATGAGAAAAAAGAGAATTAAATATAAAATAATAAACATAAAAATAAATTAAAATAATAACAAAACGCACCAAGATCCGCACGATACCAACACAAACATAACAAGAAAACCCAACAAATTCGACAAAATTGAAAAATTAATAAGAGTTCATGAAAATGAAACTTAAATCAAAAAATTTGAATTAGTAATAATTCAAAAAAATTCTAAGTGAAAAATTATTAAAATAATTGGAAAAAATATAAAATTAAAGAATAGAATTCACTAGAAAATAACAAGGTCGAATTTTGTTTTACTGCATCAAATTTAACATGCGAGGTTAGGGACAGAAAATAGGTATAAATACTGATCCATTTTCACATTAAAGTTAACCATTTTTGAAATCGTTTTTAAAACCATTTTAAACCGTTTTTCGAAACAAACCATTTTGAAACCAATTTTGAAGTTGTGTTTAAAACCATATTTTGAAACTATTTGAAACCTTTTTAAACCATTTTCAGAAATTTACTTTTAGGTGAGAAATGTTTATTTTGGAGCCCTCTCTCCACGTCACATCCTTGCAACCTCGGTAGAGCTCTGCTTGGACGTCGGCGTGGGGAGAGGTATTTTTATTTTTATGCAATATTATGCTATTTGTATTGTTATGGATTGACATTGGATGGTAATTATGTTTATTTGTTCATAATTAATAAATATTATTAATATTAATAAATTGTTTTTATATATTTAAATGAACTAAAATTAATTCTGTCGAAATTTTTCCGGCCCACAGCCAACACCTAACGCAAGATAGTAAAATCTACATAGTACAGATTTGTGTAAGTGCGTGGAAAATCGCCAATGATATGTACCCGTGAAGACCTAGCGTGCGGAACGCAGGGGTCGTAACGTCAATATTATCCGTATAGATGAAACGAGAAATAAGGAAGGAGTCATTTGGCTACTTCCTCGTTTCTCATTTCTGTAAAATCGACCTAAATCTATATTACACACGGCTCAAAATCAGTAAATATAATATAAACACAAAAGGGCGCCTAAGGTCTATTAAAAGGAAAGGGTACGGGGATAAATTAATTTGAAATCGTTGATATAACTAAATTGGATTAATATTTGGAAATAAATTAATTATTAGTACACTAAATTGAATTTACATTTCGAAATAAAATAATAAAAATCATAAGTAATTCATTGAGTCAATCAAATTAAAGTAATCCATCGATTTAAATGATTATCGAGTAAAAATAAATATCTCCTTGATTAAATTAAACTAATAAAAATAATTATTGAGCAAAATTAAAGTAGTTCATGGATTAAACTAAATTAACTCATTGCTTAAAAATTAAAGTAATTTGGGTAACAGTAAAATAAATTTTTGATGAAAATAACGTAATTCTTTGGGTAAAAAGGAAGTAAGGCTTTGAGTTATTGATTAACAATTAAAATAATTTATTAAAATAAAGTAGTCCATTTATTGGCTAAGATAGGTTAATGATAAAGAAATCCATTACAAAATTTAAAGTATTTAGCAAGAAAAAACGGAGTGATTTGTTGATTAAATTAATTCAGTAACCGTTGGTTAAAACTAAGTAATTCCTTGCTTAACAATAAAGTGATCCATTAATCGAAACTGAAGTAACGTATTGGCAAAAATAAAGTAATTCTGTGATTAAAACCAAGATGTCCGTTGGTTAAATAAAGTAATTTATTAGTTAAAAATACAGTAATTTAATTTAAAGAATTAAAATAATTCGTTAAGAAAAAACAAGGAAATAAACCTAATTAAATCTCAAACCAGAGCGTATCCTATCATTCGAAATAGTAATAGAACCTTCGCAATCTCCCGCATAAATAAAAGATAATCATTAACAAGCCCAAATATGGATTAATTCCCGCTCCCAATTAAACTAGCTGAAATAATTAAATAATAGAATGGAAAATCCAAAATACTAATAAAACGGAGGAAAATTTATTGAACTAGATACAAAGAGATTACCGACTCCTAACGAGAAACCCACTGGCCAATATAACAATCCACTTGTCCCTATGTCCTTTATTTCATCTCGGTAATAACTGACGACATAAATTTCCCCTGATTGACCTTCACTGCACCATTAGAATTCGTATAAGTGCGCTATCGAAAACATTAAACGATTAATCATATTCAAATAATATCACAAGTAATTCTCCGAAATGCCAGAACCAAGTATCCAACATTTCTTTGACTTGGAATAACAAACTAATCAATATGTAAAATAAAACTAGCTAACCCCACAGAGCAAACCATAAATCCATAATATAACAGCACCGACTCGTAATATCATAAAGACCATTCAGTAAGAATATAAATGAACAAAACCAGGCCCAATATGAGCGAATAACTACGATAATTCATAAAATTTCAACTTCTGGAAAAGAAATAAATGGTTTAAATTTTTAAATAACAAAAGTAATGCTGAAAGTTGGAATCAATAGGGAGGACGCTCGCGGTGAGGTTGAAAAATTTGCAGCGTCACGTATGAGTCCTCCGCCGTTGATATCCAAACAAGAGAAAACTTACTGATTTAATCCATACCGAAAATTTAAAGTGTGGTTAACATTTTCAATGAACCGGTTCAAATCAATGAACATATACAAAGTGCGAACGGATGTCGCAACTGTTCAGATGAATCGGTGGGTCCAAAAGTCACCCAAACGTCAATTATGATGCTTCGTTTCTAACATCCGGTTCAGCATTAGACGATTGTGAGAGATATACAAAAAATGTTTAAATGTATAAATTATCATTTTCGGGTAAATAATTAAAATTGACTATTTCGAGAGCCGAGTAAAGATCGACACCTATCGGAAGATAAGATCCATTGTATTATACACGCTACACTCTATTAGTTAGGATTAATGACAAAACCCCACTCTACAAATCAAACCAAAAATTATCACCTATGTCGCGTCAACGTGATTCTAACACTAATACGCCAACTAATCAATCCACTTTTTCTCCCGAGCGTCCGGAATTTTCTAGGATACCACAGGTAGATTTTCCTTCGAAACAATAACAATTTTAACGAATTAATGTTCTCGATTTAATATAACTTTGTCGTGTAAGAATTTTTCTTTTGTTAAATAAATTATATATGGTTTAATCCTAATCAAATAATGTCAAATTAATTAGAAATATCTTTTACATATATTTTATGTTTGATTTTATAACCTTTAATACACAGGGAAGAACTATCATAATCGCCTAAATTCAAATTAGGTCATAAATGTCATCATCACTAATCTCATAACATCCAGTTCAGATACTAGGTTTCCCGGACGTGAAACTAACTGGTAAATACACTTCCTATAATTAATCGGACGATTCAGGAATATCGAAATCAATGATTTTTAATAACCACGTTTTATAAAACCATGAATACGGTAGATATCCGAGATTACCACTCATCAGTCTCAGTAGGTTTTTTGTAAAGATTTCGACCCAAGATAGTGATGATTTTCCGAATGATCAACAATAATCACGCTATGTTTACACGAGCTTAATAAGTATGTCCACTCAGCCATAATTAAGTTTTTTTTTATAAATATTAATGAGATGTAGCATACATTGTCAAGCCATTAATGCCCTCATATCTAGACCGTAGAGTGATGATTAAACCTTTTGTTTCCCTGGCGAATACTAAGCGGTTAGCTATGAACGCCATAGATACCCTAAGGACGTTTCCGAGTGGCGATATCAGTTTATCAACACTTCAATACACCATGAGAGTGGTGGAAATTTGTCCACCTACAATAATTTATTTGATAATGAACATTAATTTCTAACGTCAATACTCCTCATAAACTATTTTGAGATTGCATTATATTAAATCATTTGACTCTCACGATTTTAGAAGAACCAATGCTTCCCGAATGGATATCAGCTCACGAGGCCGCTGAATGGCGTCGGGCTTGGAAGCGAGCGCGCCCGTCAATGACCCTCGAGGAGCCGCGTTCCAAAAGATCTTGTCCAACCCTTTGGCAGATTCTGGTCCGGGAAAATGACCCCCGCAGGCCAAATGAGGAGCAGTATCCCGCCGAGGAAATCCGCGACCACGCGCGGAACCTTCTTGCTCAGTGCGAGAAAATCCAAGAACAAGTCGATTTAAACGTAGTAAAGGCCCGGATGTACCTCGCCAACGTTGAAGAGGACATCCTCGTCGGGCGCATTGCGGAGACCTACCCGACTCGACCGGCCCGCAATACTCGACGTCCAGTGCCCATCATCCCAGGCTACTCTCCGGAAGAAGGGGTCAAGAAGTTCTTTGAAGAGCCATGAATCCCCGGGCAAAGACATAAATAACAATTTACTTTATTGATGTTGTTAAGATCTAAATATTTTAAAAATGTCGTTCGTCTTAATTTTCTCTATAAATGGATTTCACTTTTATAACTGTGTTTGTAATAATCGGAACTTTATTTCATTAAACGCATAAAGGAAATTGAATACTTCCTTTTATTATAGCGATGTCGGCCCTACAATTGATTCAAACCAAACTAGACCGCGCTAGGCGGGCAAACGCGGATCTACTCAGTCAGATACTACAGCTAACTCGCGAGGTGCAACAGGTCAAAGCAACCTGGTCGGACCCTAAAAAGACGAAGACGCTCTATCTCCGACTTACTGCCGCTCAAAAGGGTTGGGCGGAGGAGCGTCAACTCAATCAGAATCTTCGCACACAGATCAGGGGGCTAGAAGTTGCCTTAGCAGCCTGTCGGGAAGGGGAAGCGGTAACGTACCCGCTCGTCTTCACCCCATCCCAATTACCGAGTCGAAGTTCCCACGATAATGTCACACCAATATCGAAGCCGTTAACCATTCAACCAAGCATCCGCCGGCCGGGACGTAAGGAACGTGCCCGACGCCAAGCCGCGCAACCGTCAAGTCAACCAAATTAACTTATGGATATTGTGCACGTCATTCATTTCATTAAATAAACTTGTACTTGTTATTAATATAAAACCAAGTAACCCACTATAAGGTATGATTGGCATGAAATCATCTCCGCAAGTACCGGCACCGTATTCTCGAACCTTCGTTCTATCTCCACCGATCAACCTAGATTTAATTTGAATTTTCTTATACAAGGGACAGAGCAAAGCGAGCATAGGTCTTCTATCGACAGCTCGTGAACCCGAGGATTGTCCGAGCAATTACAGTATTAGCAATAACACTCACTTTTTTCGGGCAATCCACCACTTGAACACATTACCAACGTTGCCTAGCAACGGGTGCCAAGTGGCCGCTAGAATCATTTTGTATGGCGTTACTGGGGCAACCATAAAGATAAACAAAATAACGAAACCCTGTAACCCACCAAAAGTATCAATAATGACTGACGTCCAGTTGAACTAGTATTGAATGCACTAAACTCCAAATTCATTTTCACATACTGAGAACACCCTTTAATTTTCTTATGGATTTAGTGACAGACTCCTGCCGAGAAAACCAAGGATACTCTACCAGACTAGAGACTCACCTCTCCCGACGCTTGGTGCAGGCCACGCAGGAAATACAAAGGCTAAAATCTACATGGTTTGAGCCGAAACGAGTCTAGAAGATCTAGTAAGAGTTGGAAGTCAGTCGGGCCGCTCTGAAGGAAGCTAACCAACTAAACCAGGCCTAATGAACCAAAATCCGAGCCTTGGAGCTTGCGTTGACAGCCAGTCAGGAAGGAAAGTCTGTCACCTACCCACTGGTGTTTGCTCCGGTCCAATTAGCCTATTGAGAACGCGCAACGGCGAGTAATGAGAAAACGCCCATACAAAGGAGACATAAGCCTGGAAAAGCCGAACGGGCTCGCCTTCGATTAATGCTAGTCTAACCAAAAACTGACTAAAGCGAGATCTAAACCACTACTATGAATTGTATCGAATCATTTGACTGTAATTAAAACTTTGTTGTTATTGTTCTTCTGTGTTTTCGGATTAATAAAAGATTTAATTGAGTTCATTGAGTACAAGGTACAGACGTTAGATTCAAGGGCCAAGGAGCCAATAACCCAGTCCTATAGTTAACTTTACCTAGACCGGAAGACAGGGACAGTACGGAAATCGAGAACATGTCTTCTATCGGCAGCTCGTTGGACCCACTATGAGGCCGGGCTTTAGCAGTTCTGGGAGCAGAGCTCACCTTGGGCGGCCTCATAACCGATGGTTGCAGTTCCAACGTTGCCTAGCAACTAGTAACCATTGGAGGGAGATGACATTTGTATGTTAGGGGTTACAAGGTCATAAACCACTAACCCACCAATGCAAATATGCGATTTTTGGTATTTAATTTTTAAAATGTAAGTTAGTTCTATTTTAAACCAAATTTTTAATAAATATTTATAATATAAAGTTGTTAATCATCTGAACATTTCCGCATTTTGAAAGTTTGTATGCATTTTTTACTGTGTTGTATTTTTGTGTTGAATTAATTTTTCTGATTTTCTAAAATAAAACGAATTATATTTTAATGAGCATTAATTTATATGAAATGAGAATTATTAAAAATTTGCTTTAATTATGTTAAAGGAGCATTAATTATATTGAACGGGCATTACTTATATTGAACAATTAATGATACAGTAACAATGGCGTAATCACAATGCGTATCACAATACAAAAGCAATAGTGAAGATGAGATAGCTAATTTGGAAGAAAATCCAGAGTCAGTCGCAAGCAAGAAACGTTCGAAATTATTCTAACGCATATAGCTGAGTAAAATCTAACAAAGACATTATTTCAATATCAGATACTGATAAAGATATTACAAAATACTAAATACCAGCCAATGAAACTGCTAAAATTTCAGATAAATATGTCAACAGATATGAAAATGGTAGATTAAATATATTTTTAATGCTCAATTAAATGCAAGCCTACTAAAACTTGTTATTTATTTGAACATATTGCATAATACATGTATGTCTTAAAATAGAAGTTTATAGATTTTCTCATTTTATTATGAGTTGTTAATCATTTGAAAAAGATTTATAACTCTTCGTTGTGTAACATCTAAAAAAGGCGTTTATTGGTTTGCTAATTAATGATACAGAATACTTCAAGACACAGAAACATACCATCATTTAAGCACCACCATTAAACATCATAAATAACCTCTTATCTTGAAACTACAATTTTGAAATTTTGTTTCGCATTAGATAAAATTAATTAATTGTCCAATATCAACTTATCAATCTTCGTTTCAATTCCAAAATTTATTTCAATAGAAAGTTGTAACTATGCAATAATAATCTTTTTTAATTATCATTATCAAAGAAATATTTTTCAGAAAAATAATTATTATTGACAATAAAAATTTCAAGCACGCATCATTCATAAAAACTATATAATTTAGAATTTGAAGATTTTAAAATCTATATATGAAATCTATATATATATATATATATATATATATATATATATTTACACTCATTACTGACTGACTCAGGAAAGGTATAGATTTTTAAGTTTATCTTCTAAACCGTTTGAGATAGCCCTTTAAAATTTTGCATAAGTGTTTAGTATTAAAATTGGAAAGATGTATGTATATTTTGGTTTATTATCTCCCATATTTTGAGGAAAGTGGGTTTTTTATGAAAATATTGTGCTTTAAGCAAGTTGTAGACTTCATCGACTAATTTAATTTAACCAGTTCACCAATATAACTGATACAAAGCATAACTGATATAAAGCATCATCATAATTGTTATGTCCAGGTATACCTCTTCCCATATATACCCTTAAAATATTAAAAGGTACAACATGCAGATTTAAAATCAGACCCATGAAACACCAACTAAACATGCTAAAATATGAGAAAGAAAAACAATTAAATATAAAATCAAGAAACACAAAAATAAATTAAAATAATAACAAAGTGCAACAAGATCCGCACGAAATGAACATAAAAATAACATGAGAAAAAGAAAATTTGACCGAAATTTCACAATTTACTAAAAAATGGAAAAATCCATAAAAATGGAACTAAAATCAAATAATTTGAATTGGAAACAATTCAATTAAGAAATTAAAAATAAAATTGTCAAATTAAATTACAAAAATAATAAAATTAAGAATAGAATATACTAGAAAATCACAAGGTCAAATTTCGTTTTACTAAATCAAATTTAACAAGCAAGGTTAGGGTCGTACAATAGGTATATATACCGATTCATTTTCACATAATTTTAATCAGTTTTTGAAAAACTTGAATTAATTTAAATCTGAAGAAAACCAGAATTTTTAAATGTGAGTGGAGGAATGCTCGAAAACTCTCTCCACGTCGCGTCCTTGCAACCTTGTATGAGCTCTGCTTGGGCGACGGCGTGGGGAGAGAGTTATGATGTTATTATGATTAATGAAACTATGACAACTATGGTATAATATATGGCAATAAACATGATTAATCTAAAAACAAATTTTTTCTTTGTCGAAATTTTTCCGGCCCACAGCCGAAACAACATTACAAGTAATTAAAATCTTATATATTATACCGAATTGTGTAAGTGCGGTGTAAGTCCGCCAATAATTCGTGCCCGTGAAGGCTACTGAGACATAACCGCAAACAATAAGATGGTTTTAAAGATTTTTATTTCATGCAGTGTGTCAAACCTCTAAGATCCTAATATTAAAGGTATAAACTGGATAACACCCAAAACTATCAAAATATGTGTTTTATTTCCCCGAACCCGCCAATCTACCGAGAAATCATACGTCAGAACCACCGTCAATACCTTATGAAATAATAACCTATACCTTTACAAATTCTCCGCCCATAAATTAATTAAATGAGTTATGACACTTCGATTAGGATACCCGCATAAGTAGAAACTTTACTCGATTTGGAGAATTATTCCCGCGCTGACATTAAAAGAAATCGACTTAATATTTATGATACCGAATAATTTACGTTTGATGAAGTTTTGAGTCAAATAGGTATCAAATCATTAATATACAACATGGTTATGTAATCATAAAGCACAAATCATTAACGAACAAATAATATATTGAGAAAATTTATGATACCACGAACTGAAGGGACAAATCAAAACTCACCGAACAATAACATTCCTGCTAGGAATTCCCTGATAATTTCATCCAATAATCCCTGATCCAAAATAGAACCCGTAGAGAATATAAGCCAAATTTATTCGAGTAGTCTAAATAAAGACCCGACCACCTAGAACCAAAATTATTACCAATGATAATGAACGGAATACAGAGAAATTACATACAAGAATCTCTTTGAGATGCCGATTCGATTTTCACTATCCGATAATAGATTATAAAAATGTCGACCCAATTTCCACTACCCCGATGATGAATTGTAGGAATAAATGCCGATCCGATTTTCCACTATTCCGATGGAGAATTATAAAAAACACGAATTTAAATGAAACTCTGACTATTGCGATTAAATAATAAAATTGTCACCCATTAGCAAGTCAACAGACGTGAAATACCACTTGTACAGTCGACCTGACATTTCATCGAAATAATCAATCGATCGACATTCCAAGAAGTTCAATATCGCACACCGGTCACTCCAATCGCCCTGGCAGAGTTGAATCTGTGTACGGACAAACCACCAAAGATTTTTTTCTCTGTCCCGAACGTGCACACCAACACGTATAAATTCCACATACTAAATGGACATCATCATTTAATTTCTCTACAAAATGACTTATAATTCTAAACGATCGAATGAGAACGCTCCAATTAGAATTCAAGAAGATGATATAATCATAGAACCAAAAAATGGCTCCCGAAGTAGTAAGTTTTATTCCTTAATCTAACATATTAATATATAAATACGAGACCTAGCTGCAATGACGTGAACACCCAACCCCAATGCCAACTCCCGGATTTGCAAACAGAATTTTCATACTTGCCATGAAATAAAATTTTGTATTGTCGGAAATTTTTTATTTACTGAAAACTTTTGCAAACTTAAAGAGAAAAAACTTCACGGAACCATAAATTTTATGCCTTAACCAGTTCGGAATGGAGTACCAGGCATTGACCAAATATCATGCTACTATCTGAGGCGACCATCCACCCGGTAACAAAGCCGACTCCTATGACATTGATAAAAACTCAATTCGTAATAATATTAAATGGGAAAACGCCGGCATCACCTTGATCAGCTTGTAATGGGAAGATAATCCGAGGGACAATGTAATTAAAACCAAAAATACCTCAAACGAAATGGAACAATGAAATGTTACTATTGTGAATGATATACCTCCATGCCCTAGGAAACTCTAGCTTCAGGTTACCTATTAGTAATACATTATTTTTCGGTAATTTAAATAAAATTGTCGTTTTAACATTACAAATTAGTACTACGTTATTTTTTGGTAATAAACTTGTCATTTTAATATTACATATTAATTAATACCTTATTTTCCGGTAATTTAAATAAAATTGTTATTTCAATACTATCTAGTAGTTAATATAGTAACTTTGATGTTAAAATTGTCATTTTAGTTGATACAGCAATTCTGGTACGTAAAATAAAATAATTATTTCAACTATATAATATAAAGCACAGACGCGGATAAGTGAACATTATCAAAACCAACCGTTTAGGTAGATCATTAGTTGTAATAATTCAAATAAAATGTCGTTTTTACTAATATAGTAGGAGACGAGAAGATGGTTGAGTCCGTATCAGTAGAAAATCGATTTATACGAATCGCTAATTTAATATCCGAACAAGAGTTTTTTTTTCTTTGTGATATAAAGTAAAAGAATGGATAAGTCAGATTTGTGGGAATGATCAATTTGTCCAGATGGCGAATCTTGAGAACTTAAGTGAATTGTCGTGTACATTTACCTTATTCACGCAGTTAGGAAGTAAAGAAAAATGAGTTATTTTCATGAGAATGATCTGGTTAGGTAGCGGATTAAATTTAATAAAATAATTAAAATACCCGTTCGTACACGCAGCGTAAACTAAAGAAAAGTAACCAATTTGTTTTAGTAGAAATAATAAATTTAGGTCATTTCCTTGTCAATAGAATTAATAGATCTCGGATTCCCTCCTCATCACAACTGGGTCGGAGAAGTTAAATTCGCCGTGATGACATACTTCTGACGAACGTTTCCGTTAAAAGTTCGTTACGGAGTAACCCCCTATAGCGCTATACTCATCAATATCGTGAATACAACACTATAGTCACACGACACCTTTTTTTATCGACCTACGACGAAGTAGTCCCATGAAACAAATGACAAAGCGAACCAATTAAGTGGTGGGTTACAGGGTTTCGCTATTTGTTTGAGTTAACCTGTGGTTGCCCCAGTAACGCCATACAAAATGATGCTAACCGCCACTTGGCACCCGTTGCTAGGCAACGTTGGTAATGTGTTCAAGTGGTGGATTGTCCGCAAAAATTGAGTATTATTGCTAGTACTGTAATTGCCCGGACAACCCTCGGGTTCACGAGCTGTCGATAGAAGACCTATGCTCGCTTTGCTCTGTCCCCTGTAGAAATTCAAGATTAGGTTCTTATTTGGCTGTGGAAAAGATGAGACGAAGGTTTGGTAGTAACTTAGTCAGGATGTTATTTTACTAGTCGGTATTATTCGAGAGTATTTTAGTGGATTAGCATGATCTCGTGGTGAAATTTTCGACATGATTCAATATCCGGCATATTACGCTGATTGGTCAATTCGATGCATCTCTATGTCATGGAATTTTTATTCATTTTGAACGGGTTGGAATCTTGGTTATATTGCCCGATTTATTTCGCCATTTTGGAACGGTTTACCACTTCTATCTGTTGGATTTTAACTTTCTCGAAATGTTTGCGGTACTTCTATTATCGCTATTGGATTTCTACTAATGATTAACTTATTACTTCGACTTTAACAATTGAAATACCTTCATTTTATGGATGATAAACGGGTTCAGATTAGTAAGCCGATTTCTGTATGATTTTTATTTGGTTCAGATAATACATTTTTGTCGTTTGTTTTAATCTTACAGGGAGATAGTCGTGGAAACTCTTGGTTCTCAAACTGGTTTGGGTTCTTATCAGTAGTTAAACAAATACTATCGTCAAGTTAATTTTATTTTGTCTCACAACGACTTAAGCTACTTGCTTCCCTGACTCCTATCAATGTCGATTTGATTTCCTCCTTTTAACAATGATGTAAATTTTTAATTTCTATGACGGAAATCTTGTGCTAATAAACAGATACTTATTTTTCATTTACAGATTTATTTATTTCTATCCTTAAATTTTAATTAACAAATTACCCAATTTTAATCAATAATTACTGTAATTCTAATCAATGACTTGAATCAAACATTACCTTAACAAATCATTTAAATTTTTTAATCCATGATTTACTTAGTTTTTATTAATGATTACACTAATTCTACGCGATGAGTTACTTCATTTTCAACCAACTAGCTACTTTGGTTTGAAGCCATGACTTAATTTTACTTTGAGTAACAGGTTACCTTAGTCTAACCACTGAATTTATTTTTAATCAACGAGTTAATTTACTTTTAACCTATATTAATTACTCTATTTTTGCTCCATGAATCCATATTAATTTACCGAAAAGTTTGTTTCCCAAATCAATACATTTCATTACCTTTTTATTACTGTAAGTTTTAATTTATAGTTACTTTAATTTAATTCAACGAATTATATTAATTACAACCACTCGAGTTACTTGTTTTTTCTTTAAATCGATAAATTACTTTAAGCAATAGTCTACTTCCTAAATTATTTCACTATTTTAATCAAAGCTCTACTCGAAGATTTACTAGTTTATTTTTATTCAAATTACTTTAATTTTGATCAATGGGTTAACTTAATTTAATCAATGTGATGCTTATTTTTACCCCATCATCGTTAATTTTAATCAATAATTTAATTGAATCAATGAATTACTTGTTAAGTGATTTTACTATTTTTTTTCATTTTAGTATACCGACAATTAATTTACTTCTAATTTAGTTATATCAACGATTTCAATTTAATTTATTCCCGTATCCTTTCCCTTTAATAGACCTTAGGCGCGTTTTGTGTTTATATTATATTTACTGAGTGCCCACTGGACTACTCGGTGTGATGATTTTGAGCCGTGTGTGATATAATTTTAGGTCGGTTTTACAGAAATGAGAAACGAGGAAGTAGCCAGAGACTTCTTCCTTATTTCTCGTTTCATCTATAGGGATAATATTGACGTTACGACCCCTGCGTTCTGCACGCTGGGTCTTCACGGGTGCATATCATTGGCGATTTTCCACGCTCTTACACAAATCTGTACTATGTAGATTTTACTATCTTGCAATATGTGTTGGCTGTGGGCCGGAAAAATTTCGACAGATTTAATTTTAGTTTATTTAAATATACAAAAACAATTTATCAGTATTGTAAAATCTATTATTAAAAACAATATACAAAATTACTTGCAACCAATACATTCATAAAAGCATAAAAATGCATCTCTCCCCACGCCGACATCCAAGCAGAGCTCTACTGAGGTTGCGAGGATGTGACGTGGAGAGAGCTCCAATTAAAACTATTTCTCACCTAAAATTATAGATTTTCAAAAATGGTTTTATGGTTTTGTTTCGAAAAACGGTGTGTTTTAATGCGAAAATGGATCAGTATTTATACCTATTTTCTGTCCCTAACCTCGCATGTTAAATTTGATGCAGTAAAACAAAATTCGACCTTGTTATTTTCTAGTGAATTCTATTCTTTAATTTTATTATTTTTCAATTTATTTTACTAATTTTTTATTCAGAATTTTTATTGAATTATTACTAATTCAAATTTTTCGATTTAAGTTTCATTTTCATGAACTTTTATTAATTTTTCAATTTTGTCGAATTTGTTGGGTTTTCTTGTTATGTTTGTGTTTGTATCGTGCGAATCTTGGTGCGTTTTGTTATTATTTTAATTTATTTTTATGTTTATTAATTTATATTTAATTCTCTTTTTTTTCATATTTGATAGGGTTTAATTGATGTTTCAATAGGTTTATTTAAACTTGCATGTTATATTTGCGTGTGTGTTACTGATCCATTTAAACATTCCTCAAGGCCGTTTACGTTCTGGCCCAACATAAGTATTAAAATTTTCTTCCGTTTAGACGATTCGTGGATCGATACATCCCGAATCACGGTACGCTTCCTTGCACATGCGGCAAATCGATGTCGCCAGGCCATGTGGGATGCGGGATTCACCGTCTCCCAGGTCAAAGAGTCGACGTTCGGAGCACCACAGCAGTCAGAGGAGATCGAACTCCCGTTTGTTGCCATAAAACGGGAGCCAGGACGCAACCCGGCTCGAGAAATCGGGGTCAGGCTGAGTTCCTCACTCGCCCGTCTTGAGGAACATCGGCGACAGACCAATAATCAGGTGGAAAGAGCCAGACGTTATTTAGCCAACATAAATGACGAAATAACCGCAGGGAGGATTCCCAGTATAGACGGATACGCTCCACCGTATAATACGTCGTTGAATGCGAGGTCCACAGCCATCGATGTGGTGGTTCCGCGGAGGATCCTTCCCTGAAATATGAGGACGGAGAGAGAGCAAAACCATGAACACCGTGAGCATCCTTACGCGCGGATGATCCCAAGGCTAGGCGACTATAGACATCATCGCGAACCGCATTGTGATTAGTGATTTGAAAATAAAATAGCATAGTTTTAGTTTTAAGTTAACTTTTTCGATAAATTATTTTAACAAATATCTCCATAAAACTCCTCGATTGTATTGAATAATATTAATGTGGAATTGCGCGATCTAAACACTGTGTTTTTGTAGACATGAAATCAAGCCAAATCTTACAGGGCGAATTAAACAAAGCGCACCGGGCAAATAAGAAGCTGTATGAACAAATTTTACAGTTAACAAAGGAAATACAACGAACTAAGGCTACCTGGGTGGAGCCGAAAAAGGTCAAAACTATCTACCAAAAAAATGACAGTAGCCCAGAAGGGTTGGGCCGAAGAGAAGCAACTGAACCAAAGCTTAAAAACACAGATAAAAGGCCTAGAGGTAGCATTAGCGGCTTGCCAAGAAGGCGTGGCGGTGACGTACCCCCTCGTCTTCGCTCCGGCCCAACTAGCCTATAGAGATGCAGTGACTGCTCCAAAGGCCATCCCAAAGTCGAACAGACATCGTCCTGGAAGGAACGAGCGCGCCAAGCGTCGGGACACTTTGCACCATGAATAAAATACATTACTAATTGTTATTAAATAAATTTTTGTTTTATCCATTTGGCTTGTCTGATAGATTGGATGTCAGAAATAAATTAGGATAATTAGTGGAAGTCAAAGAATTGAATTATAGAATGAATAAGATCGAGTATGAGAAAGTTGGGACCGAAATGAATAAAGCGCACTCAGGTCTTTTAACGACAGTGCGTTGAACCCAGTTTGAGGTCGGGCCAGAGCAGTTCCTACGTTTCGATCAACTTTGGCGACCTCAAAGCCAATGGTTGCATCACCAACGTTGCTTAGCAACAGGCAACCATTGGGGGCGCAGTGAACATTTACATCTGGGGTCAAGGTTGTCGAAACCATAAACCCCACATTAGGCAGAATGAATTTGAGTGAGAATTCAAAATTGGCTCATGTCCTAAAAATAAAAAATAGTAAAATATTTATTTTTATTTATTCATTTCTGAACATAAATAAAAATAATTGCATTTCAAATTTGATAAATTATATTTTTTATTTTCATTTTTCTTAATTTCTAATTTGAAAGTGTTTTATTTTAATTTTATTATATTAACTTAATATAACTTATTATAAATTTGTTTTATTAAAGGTTGTTTTTATGCCAATAATTTGCTAAAAATGTAATTATTAGCAATTGAAATATAAAGTTAACATAATCAAATTAAACGAAAACACTTTGAAGTTTAAAATTACCATATTTAAATGTCAAGGTCACACTATTAAATGAAAATAATTATAATTTTCTTTTTTCTCAATCATTTCATTTTGTCTTAGTTAATAAAAAACTTAATTATAATTAATAAATACCTGCAACAGTAACAATTCCGTTTCCAAGTTGACAGTTTTTAGTTGCCTTTTTAACCATTTTTGATGGGTTTCACTTAATCCTCCATTTAAAGATACAAATTTTATAGTGGAAATTCCAACACTGCTACTCCACTTTTCATTGGGATTACTGAGTTGCAATATTTCCACAGCTTGTTGATGATCTGGATCAATGAGCTGTGATCTGCCATTCAACACACTGATTTCATATGTATCAAGGATTATCAACGTCACCTTTTCTGATAGATCAACTGCGTAGTAATTTAGGTCGATTTTGTTGTCGTGGTATTTCCCCCGAGAGTTGCCCATAAATGAGTCATTGTATTCATGACGACTTAAGTTGTAAAGTTCATGATTTCTTATGACGTGAAACGTTTCAAAATCCATTCCATCAAATCGTTTCTCGAGCAATTTCAAACTTCTTTCAGTCTCTTACAGCCGTTGGATTTGAAATACTCAAAAGACATGTCTAAATGATGCAAACTATTCCTGTAATATCGCCGTTGGGTTTTCATAAAATTGAATCCATCGTCACAATTGCAGTATTGCACATCCGCTATCAATCCAACTTTAACTGTATATTTTCCACGTTCATTTTTTCACTGAACATTTCCTTTATCTGAAAGCAATAATTTTACAATATGCTTCATAATTATGCGTTATGTTGCGTAATTCTGCAATTTTACGGAATTATTCATTATCATTAATATTATTATTATTGTTGAGTTAATATTTGAATGGTTCGGTTAAAACTATTTTCTCTGAATCCATGTGCTCTTTAAATAACACTGAAATAACTGTTGGGTTCTGGGTGTTTATATTTTGAAGCTATATGGTTGTCACCTATACAACCCTATACAAATATTTTTCGCTTACCACTCGGAACCCATTGTTAAGCAACGTTGTAACTGTGTTCGAGTGGTGTATCGTCCGCAAAAAGTGAGCGCTATTACTAATACTATAATTGACCGAACGATCCATGTGTCCAACGAGCTGCCGATAAAAGGCCTGTGCTCGATTTTGATGTTAAGGTCCCATCATTTTTCTATCTCCTTCAAATGTTAATCTACACTGTTATATCATTTATCATTATGTCCATTCCCATAGTCCTTTTTATCGTTGTTCGTATTAGTGGTTTTACTATGGCCTGTACACTCTTCGTTATGTTAAATATCCTCACTGTTTCTCTCTTACCCTTATCCATATTATAGCAACTATGTTCCCTATTATTATTATTATTATTATTATTTTTATTATTTTTATTATTTTTATTATTATTATTATAATTACCATTATCATTACTATTATAATTATTATTATTATAAAATTTTTAGTAGGGATCAGCCTTTATTTCTCAGTTTTGTTGGGTTTTTATATAGAAAGTTGGTGCTTAGGTCTGACTCCTTGATGTCCTTCTTTTATCGATTTAATTAACCCAACACAATAACATTTATTTCCAATTTATATATCAGAATTTTATTCACAACTTTCACAAAAATCGATCCAATTCACAATACCCTACACAATTACTCTGCACGATTTCACAATATTTCAATGCGCAGGTTTACGTCTTCCAAAGGGAGATGTCCCTGTCTGGTGCGCAAGAATTTCATTTTTTTTGGCTGGTTGATTTATCTTTAAGTTTATTACCTCCTTTATTCCGCTCTCTGAAATATTCTCTTCGTCCAACTGGCAATTTTGTTGATCTGCCTTTTCTTTTTATACTCATCTCGCAAATCAAGTCACCCGCAAACTAAATTGGTTTTGGCATTTTTGACATCTCTTTGTCCAAAACCAAATTAGTTATTTCTGGGCTCCCGGGGTTTCCATTTGTTTACAATAATAATTTTTGGTGGCGAGTTCCACTTTTATATCGGGTTTTCTTCGCCAAACGATTTTGTCTTCCGTAATTAGAAAATTTGTTAAAGTTCCAGGTTTCTCACATTATTCGGGTTTTCTGTTGGCTCGAACTTCCCATTAGCTCGGGTTTCCCATTAGCCAATTAATTTTTAATTAATTTCTATTTTTATTAAATATTTCCTTTTGGGGACCCCCAATCGATTTAATTTTATTATATTTGGATTCGTCTTGTCATTTGGCATCCGCCTATACCCGTTTCCCCGATAAATATTTATTTTAAAATTGTAATTTATTTTGCCTTTTTAATTATTATTTCGAATATCATTGCTTTTCCATTTTTTTACTTTTGTGTATTTTGTTAATCCCAACAGTTTTATCAGAATATTTTATACAAACAAGTGAGTCGCATTCCACTTTTACTTTACAATTTTCGATAGGGTATTTTAATTACTTCGAGAAATTTGAGCAGCGTTCCGCCCTTATTTTACAGTTTTATGATAAAGTATTTTATTTATTTCGAAAAATTTACGCAGTTCATGGACTTTCAGTTCATAGTATTGCAAACAGCTCTTTTATTCTAGAATCATTTTCAAGGCGGGGCTATTCGTTGCTAAAAATAATAAAACTTTAATGAAATTGGTGATTGATTTTTACAACGAAAAAACAAGAGTTGATTGAATATTTAAAGACTAGCAAAAAATTTAGTTTAATGTTAGATGAGTGGTCCAGTAAAAGAAATAGGCGGTATATTAATGTAAATTTTCATGAAAGTTATGTAAAACATCATAATTTTGTACTAGTCGTATTTATGGCAGCTGCCCAGCTTAGAATTTAGTCACCATGTTGGATGTACAACAAACGGAACCACCGTAATGGTAAAATTCGGTCTTTTAATTCCGATGCATCGTCAATTATGATATTACCATGGAATACCCTTAGCAGTTATTGATGTTTTCTGTGTAAAGTCTTTTGAATCAATAATAGTGGAAAGCACTAATGATGATGATGACTAAGATGATTTTATTGATTCCAGTGGTAGTGATGATGAACATGAGCTTATGATATCAAGAACAACAGACGAGTAACCGCCGCGGCTTCGTAAAAACCTTAAAATTGTTTTGAAAAATGTTTAAATGTAATAAATAATATTTTACAGAATTATGTTAAAGATGAACATGGTGAAGGTAAAGAATTGACTCTTCTGTAAGACTGCTGTGCAAAATGTAATTCAATTCAAATTATGCTTGAAAGATTTTAAAAATTGAAAAACAGTATTAAGAAAGCTTCAATTGATTTAAAACTATAACATTTATTTATTGAAGAAGATGAACTTAAAGATATTGAAAGTCTTTCCAATACTTTATAACCAATTAAAATATCCAGATTTTATTTGGAATGTTTACTTTCATCAAGCGATGCTGCTCGATGTTCTCGTCTTCAAAGTTTTCACATTTCTCAAAGCACCGACAAATGTTAATCAATTCAATTGTTGGGCCAGCACTGGATTATGTTTAAATGAATTGGAAATAGCACGCAAATACAACATGCAGATTTAAAATCAGACACATAAACATCAAGTAAACAACCTTAAAAATGAGAAAAAAAAGATATAATTAAAATATAAAATCAAAAACATAAAAATAAATTAAAATAATAACAAAGTGCACCAAGATTAGCATGAAACTAGCATAAAAATAACAAAATAACATAAGATTTGACCGGAAAATGACAATTTACTTAAAAGCAAAGAATTAATGAAAAAATTGAATCAAAATAAAATAATTTTAATTGGAAAGAATTCAATTAAAAATTTAAGAAAGAAATTGTCAGATTAAATCAAGAAAAATAATAAAAATTAAAGTTAGATAACAAATAATTTGAATGTCAAATTTTGTTCTATCACACTAAAATTAACACGCAAGGTTAGGGTCACAAAATAGGTACATATACCGATTCATTTTCACAGAATTTAATCACTTGTGAGGGATCACTTTTTCTCGTAAAAAAACTCTAACGTTTTTTATCAGAAAAAACAGCATTGTTTCACAAAGTACTGGAACAATCGTCTCAAATATTATCAAGCACTATTGGAGAAAACTCTCAAAGTGAGCCTGAATGAATGCACGTATGATGGAAGTCATCTAACTATGCTATGCCAATATATTATGAATACAAATATATGAGTTCAAGAGTATTAATGTTGTTTTTCTGTTGAAATTTTTCTGGCCCTCAGCCGCACACCAGCAAGTAATTAAAATCATACATCCTTATCGAGCGGTGTAAGTGCGGTTCATCCGCCAATAGCTCGTGCCCGTGAGAGACCTTGCCGTGCGTAACGACGGGCTCGAACGTCAAATCATTTTAGCTTTTACGGGCAGTGGGGAGATCGGGAACTAGTCTTTTGGCTGACTTCATTTCACCCCACTCTCGAAAATTCGACCTAAGTTTGAGACATCGGCCAAAATCATCACACCGAATAGTCCAGTGGGCACTCTTAAAATCTAACATGAACATACATATACCTTAGGATCAACTTTTGGTTAAAGGGAAGGGGGCTTGCAGAGATCGATGCAACAGTCGCAACAGTGTATAAATTTGAATAATTAAAAACAAAATTCTATTTTACCAAGAGAACGGTGCTTACCGGTACTGGTGAGAGTTACGTGTTGAGAACGAAAAAAATTCTAACAAGATAGTGCAACTGGATTCCAGTATGTAAAAAATATATTCATAACGCTATGATAAAGTAGAACCCAAGTACTAATAATAGTAAAGCTTTAAGTATCAATATAAAACCACCCCTTAAAGTTACAATAATAAAATCAGAATTACTTATTTGGACCCCCAGTTACAAGAAATATCCACCCAATCAGGTAGACTAGAAATAAACAATCAGAACACCTAAAAATAACAGATGAGGGCCACTAGGCGTTGAAGTGTCTGACAAACTAGATATGCATAAGAAAATAATACCCATAAAATCTCGAAACCTAGAGGTACTAAAAACCTACCTGACTCAAATAAATCTAATAAAATCAATGCCAAAAATAGTGGCAAAAAAGAAAACTGAATAAGTAACTTCGAATAACAACAATAGAACCAATCATAAACAATAAACCCACTATTGAACCAATTTTTTTAGATGATAAAGATCACTACGTAACTCGACCATGAACACATAGGTCGGATCCAACGCGAGAAAAATCCCTAGAGAAATCCCGAATCAGATTCCAGAGACCTCATCCGTTAATTGAGATCTTCGTAATGAGACGAATTTCACCATCACAAAAAATCTACCCCTAAATATAAATGAATAATTATATAAATAGAAAACTCACCTAAAATTCCGTGTGATCATATCCAGGCAATGGAGTGTTATGTTCTCGACCCAGCTATTAACGATAATCTGGTATTTTGCCCCAACCTTGGAAGAGAACAATGGGAGGGAATGATGTTGAGTGGTTAAGAAAGAGAGATCTCCGCGATATCACTGCAGGAAAATTGTTGGTTGGACAGCTCCGAACAAGCATACCAACGACCATTGCAAATTCCCGTTGGAAGGTTTGCTCGCCAACAATGTTGTATTAGTGTATCTGTTATGGAAAACGTTAAAGGAGAGTTACCATCCGATTAACGCCACAGATAATTGCCAATCTGCATCAATTATTCATGTTTTGTTTTGGAATCATAATTGTTTGTCAGGTGAGGCATATGAGAATTTTTATTTGTATCAGAGATTGTGACAAATCAGGCATTGATAATGAAATCATCGAAGGATTGAGCTGAAAATCCTGAATATTTGGAGATGAGTGAGTTATAGTTAAATTTCAATTCCACATTGATACCTAAATTTGATCAATATACTCTAATAAAATATTACATAATAATGGATTACTTAACCCACGTGATTTTGAACATTCACACGCTGCACAACACTCCCGAAACTCAGTGCGTATTGCATTGGAGGAACGTAGGAGGTCTGTCAGTGGTGCATACGCGCACACCCGCTCAGAACTGTTGCTGGCGGCGTAATTAATAGAAATTCTCGAAATACCACGGCAATCATTGGTAGAGAAATTGGAAAACAACAGCTCCAATATAGCCAATAAGTAGCGGCCACAGAACACAGTATAAATACCTGGCTGACCTGGTAATTTCCATTATTTTCTCAAGAAATGCCAAACACTAACGTAAACCGATCGAAGAAGCGTGACGTAATCCATCATGAAGTCAGTCCCATGACGAAGGAAGAATCCCAGTATGCTCCGAGGACCATGTGTCCGGTAAGGACCATTTTAGTATTTATATTTAGGGTTAAGTTTCAATAAATAATGTAAATTTTGTTTCATGTTTAATTCATAATAGTAGTATTAATCGATAAATGAAGTAATTTAGAGTTATTTTTCACACCTGATAGGATTTCGATAAATGGATCACATCGAATGTTGTTAAATGTTTTATGCTTTGACTAATGGTGAAGTGTTTGATCCGTTCTTAAAGTATAAGTGTCTTTGACCCAGAATGAAATGATTTTATTATGTTTGATCAGCAAGAAAGTAAGATTACCTAGTATTAGAGTATAAACACATTTGAGTAATAATGAAGTAACGTTGTATATTTTTAACCTATAGGTATATTTACTCAAAGATGAAATCATTATCAATATGATTGTCAAAATCAAAGAAATTACAAATTAAGTTTTTAATTTAAATTAAAATTATAGTAACCTAACTACGACATAATCGACAATTGAAACAAAGAAAATTAGCCGAAGAAATTAATAGTCAATATATCAGCTTTTGAAGAGAAAAGGGGTATTACCAACCAAGTATGCAAATGTAAGGTGTAGGATAACGTTGTGATTATCATTAAATTATATACCTTCGATATAAATTGTTGCTCTGAATATTGAGGCTGAGTGTTGAGGATTAAAGCATATGCATCGAGATAAATTATTGATTGTAATTTCAATTTAGCCATGGACGCGATAAGAGATATCAGCAATGAACTGAGGAAGTTGAGGAAAGAGAACATCAGCCTCCATCAGCTCTGTCGAGAGCTGCAACAGACGAAGGCAATCTGGGTAGAGCCTTCGTGAACAAAGAAACTCTACTAAAGATTGACGGCGGCTCAGAAGGGCTGGTAAGAAGAGAAGACCTTGAACCAGGCCCAGAAAGTACAAATTCGGGGATTAGAAGCAGCCGTCGCAGCAAGCCAAGAGTGAAGTGCCGTCACTTACCCCTTGGTGTTTGCACCCGCACAAGTGACCTACCAGGGACCGGACCAGCCGAGGAAGGCACCAGGCAAACCAAAAATGCATACAAGGCTGGAAAAAGCCGAGCATGAGCGCAGAAAGCGGCCAAAATCAAACTCGCTGAACGATCTTGGTGACCTTTAGTTAATATTTAAGGTGTGAATGCAATTGGTCTTGTAGCATAAATAAATGTTTTGTGTTTAATTTGGTTGTCTTATAATTCAAACATCGTGCTAAGAAAAGCGAATCTTATATAAAAAGTGAGTCGTGAGCCGTGTGAGTAAATATGTGAAGAAAATAAAGGACCTAAAAAAACGAGCATATACCTTCTATTGATAGCTTGCTGAACCAGCTGTAGACCGTGTCTTAGCAGTTTTGGTAACAAAGCTCACCTTAGACGATCACAGAACCATTGGTTACAGTAACCAACGTTGCCTAGAAACGGGTAACCAGTGGCAGTCGCATAGCATTGTTTGTGTTTGACCAGGACTGATTTTGTTTAAATGAATTGAAAATAGCACGCAAATACAACATGTAGATTTAAAATCAGACCCATAAAATATCAAATAAACCACCTTAAAATGTGAGAAAGATATAATTAAAATATAAAATCAAAAACATAAAAATAAATTAAAATAATAACAAAATGCACCAAGATCGGCACAAAAATAACATAAAAATATTGGAATAACACAAAGATTTGACCGAAAATGTCAATTTATGTAAAAGTAAAAAATTAATGAATTAAATGAGTTAAAATAAAATATTTTTTGTTGAATAAATCTAATTAACAAAATTAAGAAATTAATTGTCAAATTAAATTAAGAAAATAATAAAAATTAAATTTAGATAGCACAAATAATTTCAAGGTCAAATTTTGTTTTATCGCACTAAAATTAACACGCAAGGTTAGGGTCACAGAACAGGTATATATACCATTTCATTTTTGCAGAATTTTAACACTTGTGAGGGATCACTTTTTCTCTTAAAAAATTCTTACGTTTTTTAACAGAAAAAACAGTATTGGATAACAAGCTTCTGGAAGCAAGACTCGAGAGCGATTATATTTTGGAACTGTCGAAAACTGTCAAAGTGAGCGTGAACGATGTTTGTGAGTATGCAGGTGAAATGACGCAATTATGTGAGTTCGAGAATATGAATTTATTGATAAAATGACTTATGACGAAGCGAGTGAACAATACTTATGAACTTCCAATTACTATGTGAAATGCCAAAACAACAATTTTATGCATCGAAGCTTTTACCCAATTTGCATGGTAACATTTCTTTATTTTTCGGCCCACAGCCACACACCAGCAAGTAATTAAAATCATACATCCTTATCGAGCGGTGTAAGTGCGGTTCATCCGCCAATAGCTCGTGCCCGTGAGAGACCTCGCCGTGCGTAACGCCGGGCTCGAATGTCAAATCATTGAACTAAATAGCGAAAGGAAGTAGCTCGAGGGTGGGTCTTTTGGCTCAACTTGCACTCAATTTCGATAAAATCGACATAAAATTTGAAACAACAATCGGCTCAAAATCACTAACACCGAGTAGTCCAGTGGGCATTCAATAAATATAATATGAACATAAATAGATCATAAAGACAAAGAAAGGGAAAGGGTAGTGGGGAAAATTGCGAAATCGTTGCAACAATTAAAATGAATACCCATCGAAAAAAGATTAATCCGAACGACTTAAATCATGAAATGGAATATTTTAAATAATATGTAAGAACTAAACAAAATAATTTGAGTTGAGACGGAAAATATGGGCGGAAGTTTTCAGAAATAATTAAAATATTTATCATAAAACTGTAAAATAAGGGCGGAACGCTGCTAAAAATTTCTGAAATAACAAAAATACTTTATCGAAAACTGTAGAATAAATATGGAGTACTGCTAAATTTTATATAAGTAAAATATTTTCATAAAGGACGAATCCGTACAAAAAACTTAATAATAATAACAATAATGGGAAGGATAATGGTAATTATAGTAATAATAATAATAATAATAATAATAATAATAATAATAATAATAATAATAATAATAATAATAGTAATAATAATAAATATAATGGTAATGGTAATGGTAGCAATAAGCACAATAATAAATGTAATAGCAGTAACGATTAATAAAGATAACACATATAGTAGTAACAATGATAATACTAGTAACAATAATAGAGAACATATTAGTTATAATAGGGATGAGGATAAGAGAGATACTGTGATGATATTCAACATAACGAAGGGTTTACAGGCCATAGAAAAATCATCAATACGGACAACGATAAGAAGGACTATGGAAATAGACGTAATGGTAAATGGTATAACAGAATGGATTAACATTTGAAGGAGATAGGAGAACTATGGGACCTAAAGATCGAAATCGAGAACAGGCATTCTATCGGATCCCATGGACCCATGGATCGTTCGGTCAATTATAGCATTAGCAATAGCGCTCACTTTTTGCGGACGATCCACCCACTCGAACGCAGTTCCAACGTATCTTAACAATGGGTTCCGAGTGGTAAGCGAAAAATATTTGTATAGGGTTGTATAGGTGACAACCATATAGTTTCAAAATCTCAACACCCAGAAACCCACCATGTGAAAGGGGTCAAGGTTAAGATACACACTAACCCAACACAATCTTTAATTGAACATCAGTTACTAAAAGTTCACTTACAAGTATTAGTCAAAGTTTTTAAAATTACTAAGATACTGTATTCTTAAATAAACTTTTGGGATTTTTATTGTTCATCAACAGTTTCAACGGCGTCATTTTATTGTTGGGCTTTTACCATAATCGTGTTTGGCCAGAACACATACGGCCTTGGAAAATGTTTAAATGGATCGGTAACACACATGCAAACATAACATGCAAATTTAAAATCAACCTATTAAAACATCAATTAAACCCTATCAAATATGAGAAAAAAAGATAATTACATATAAAATAATAAACATAAAAATAAATTAAAATAATAACAAAATGCAACAAGATCCGCACGATACAAATACAAACATAACACGAAAACCCAATGAATTCGACCGAAATTTGAAAAAATGGAAAATTTCATGAAAATGAAATTTAAATCAAAGAATTTGAATTAGAAATAATTCAATAAAAATTTCAAATAAAAATCATCAAAATAAATTGAAAAAATAATAAAAATAAAGATTAGAATACACTAGAAAATAACAAGGTCGAATTTTGTTTTACTAAATCAAAAATAACACGCGAGGTTAGGGACAGAAAATTTTTCACATAAAATTTAACCATTTTCAAACCAAAAAAAAATTGTTTTAGAATTTTTCAAACGTCTTAAATCTGTTTTTTAGGTGAGCAGTAGTTTTATTTGGAAACTCTCTCTCCGCGTCACATTCTCGCAACCTCGGTAGAGCTCTGCTTGGACGTCGGCGTGGGAGGAGATGTATTTTATATTATTTTATCGAATGATTTGTGGTCAAGTAATTTGTATATTGTTTTAATATATTAATAAATATTTATAATGTTAAAATTAACTTGTTTTTCATAAAACTTAATCTATTTTTCATAATTAAATTGTTTTATTGTCGAAATTTTTCCGGCCCACAGCCAAGACAACTCGCAAGTCAGTAAAATCAACATGCTATTCAGATTCGTGTAAGTGCGTGGAATATCGCCGATGTGCCCGTGAAGACCCGGCGTGCGGAACGCAGGGATTGGAACGTCAATATTATTCTGTATAGAAGAAAGGAGAAATAAGGAAGGAGTCTATTGGCTTCCTCCTCGTTTCTAATTTTCTTTAAATTCGACCTAAATTATTTTACACACGGCTCAAAATTACCACATCGAGTAGTCCAGTGGGCACTCATTAAATATAATATAAACATAATATGCGCCTAAGGCTTATTAAAGGGAAAGGTTACGGGGAACAAAATCAATATGAAATTACTGCTATGGAATAAATTAATAAATTCAATTTTTATAAAACTTGAAATGAAAACTTCTAAATTATTTATTACTTCACCTACCCTAACGAAATAGAGAATTTATTCCGACATAAATCCATATGACTGTTGGAGACATCTTCTTTTATATCTTGATTAAAAAATGTCGGCCATAAATTAATTTGGATCCCGTTTAAAACGAATCAGCCTAAATTAATAACTAAATCGAAATTATAGAATAAACCGTATTATAACGCAGATTCCCAACCCACTTGAATAATTAAATTAACTGACCCGTCTGTTTCATCCACCGTTATTTCTCTGTAGCATCAACGAATAAATTTACGAAACACGTTCATTGATATTCATTCCCTGAAAAATAAGGCAGTTAATTTTGATTTGAATACCCAACAAATCCCTGATTTGTAACTAATTCCCAATCACCAACTCAAACCCATGTACGATATTCAGTGAATTAAGGAACCCATTATTCCATTACTAATCGAATTAGAAACTCCAAAATTGAGGGACGAGAAGGATCTCACGACCTTTCTAACGCGGTGATTAAATATATTAAATGGTAAAATGAATGAGTTAAAATATTCCTGAAAAGGTAAATGTGTTGAATGTTAATAAAAATATAAATATATTAAATAAATTAAAGTCCAATAAATCAGAAGTAGATTGGAGTTAACGTGGGAACACCCACCGTGACATCGTGAAGTTGGCGATGAGACGAGTGAGTTTTCCGCCGTTACTACCCAAAGAGATAAAATAAAAACTTACCGAATTAACCACGTCGAATTCGACATCAAAATTTTAAAAATTTCGTGATCGAACAAGTTGTTTATTTAAATAAATAACAACCAGCATCCGATTGGACAAAAGTCCATTACCACACGATCGAATCTAACCGTAGCGCAGCGGATGCACACACATCTGGACCAGTTCTTTATATGATGGATTATCGATCCATTGGCTTATTTTTTTTAACATGCAATTTGGAAATACGAGTTCTTCAATTACGGTACCGGGAGAAGTTACGCCAAGGGAATTGATTCCCACAACATCTGGTAATTTATCTTGAAAATTTATTATGTGAATTTTTAATCTATAATCACTGTTTTTTTGTTTTATTTGTTGTATAATCAATTACTTATCTAAACCTTAAATGAATACTAAATTTTCAAGTTTAAATAATTAATCATTGTCCTATGAAACATTTTTTTTTTTTTAAAAATTTGATAAGTCTAAACGATGGATCATTTTTTAAAGGTATGAAGTTATAAACCACCGGTTCTCGCATTCGAACCAAGAATTAACAATCAATTGTTGTTTTCGTACCATCATAACGCCCCAAGATTGTGTAGTTATGGAAGCTTAACGACACTAAGGGAAATAGAATTCTCTGATCGGCAGACCCCGAAAACTCATGAAAGAGCTTTGTGCATAAATTTGATGCATTCCATTGAATATACAGGATTTTGTTAACTAGGTAGGAGACCTTAAAAACCGAGCTAGAAAATACGGTATATTAGTGTAGCGATTTTCAGGGACAAGTAAACGATTTAATAAAATTTATGATATGTGGACTGATATTAACCCGATTCGAATAAGTATTACAGTATATATGCACAAGAGTGGAAGAAATAAGATAAATTAAATAACCATCATAATTTATAACTGTTTTCCGTTGTCAAAACACTCATTTTAATAATATTCATTTCAGTCATCAATTCAACAGATCAAGTATCAATTTCCCTCGCAGAACGATGGAGATGGGCCTGGGCCCAATATAGACAGGAGAAATGTCCCGAATTCCCCCGTCGAAGTTTCTTGACAGAAACAATCTGGGGCTAGGGATGACCAACCAATGGAGCCCGACCGAAGAAATCCACCGGCAGGCTCGGCATCTGCTAGAAAATCTGGAAATACATCAGCGCGACGTGGATCTACAGGTGATCCGAGCTCGTCAGTATCTGGCGAATGTTGAAGAAGATTTACTGGCGGGTCGGATCGCCGACATCTATTAGCACCCCCAACAAATCTCCCCGATCCAGACCCCGCAAACCACTGCGACCCGAGCCCGCAATACAAAGAGACCGACCATGTCGATCTCGGGCTATACTCCTGAGGAATGGGTAGCGAAAGGCTTCCCCTAAATGGACATAGACACAAATTCGATTAGAACAAATTGTTTTTTTTTGGATTAGGTTGAATCAATAATAATTAAAGCTAAAATTTTGTTTTGTTTTGTTTTGATTAGTTAGAATTTTTATTATCATTAAATAAATTTCATTAGTTTGTTTGAAATAAATCTAACATTGTACGATTCCGCCCTAATTGTAAACCACCCCTTTTAATTAATTTTATTTTATTAGTCATGGAACCGGCCCAACTATTACAAAAGGAATTATCCCGCGCCCAGCAATCCAACAAATCTTTATACGAGCAGATAATTCAGCTCACCAAGGAGGTGCAGCAGGTGAAATCTACCTGGGTAGACCCGGCAAAACTCAAGTCCATCCACCAATGCCTCACAGCCGCTCAGAAGGGTTGGGCTGAGGAACGCCAACTCAATCAGAATCTCCGGACGCAAATAAGGGGATTGGAGGTCGCCCTGGCAGCCAGTCGTGAAGGGGAAGCGGTAACTTACCCTCTCATCTTCGCCCCATCTCAGTTGGCGTACCAGGATGCGGTCAGAAATTCCATACTGGTAGCGACTCCATCGGCAGTGCCGTCGAACAATCACCGGCCGGGACGCAAAGAACGCGCCCGACGCAGAGCTGCACGTCTGACAAGCCAATTGAACTGAAGCATCCCATATCGTTTTAACACTGAATTAACTTACAGATATTGCCTATTTTAATCAGTTTTTTTGTTTTATTGAATAAAATTGTAATTATTGTTGAACCAATTTAAAGTAGTAGGTTGTAAGATGTAAATAATACCGAATTGTTGTCGAAAAGTCCTGAGTATTCACACCGCGTCACCTGAACATCGTTCCATTCCTACCGGTCGACATAAGTTGGATCCTGAACTTTCTTACATAGGGGACATTGTAAAGCGAGCATAGGTCTTCCATCGACGGCTCGTTGAACCCGAGGATTGTCAGGTCAAGTACAGTATTAGTAATGTTGGGCCAGAACACAAACGGCCTTGGAAAATGTTTAAATGGATCGGTAACATACATGCAAACATAACAAGCAAATTTAAAATAAACCTATTAAAACACCAATTAAACCCTACCAAATATGAGAAAAAAGATAATTAAATATAAAATGATAAACATAAAAATAAATTAAAATAAAAACAAAATGCAACAAGATTCGCACGATACAAATACAAATATAACATGAAAACCCAACAAATTCGACCGAGAATTAATAAATCAATAAAAGTTCATGAAAATGAAACTTAAATCAAAAAATTTGAATTAGAAATAATTCAATAAAAATTCTAAATGAAAAATTATAAAAATAAATTAAAAAATAATAAAAATAAAGAATAGAATACACTAGAAATAACAAGGTCGAATTTTGTTTTACTACATCAAATTTAACACGAGAGGTTAGGGACAGAAAATAGGTATAAATACCGATTCATTTTCACATAAAATTTAACCATTTTTGAATCAAAAATAATTTTGAATTTTGTTTGAAAACCTATCGTGAAGCCTTTTATTTTTAGGTGAGAAGTAGTTTTATTTGGAACTCTCTCTCCACGTCACGTCCTCGCAACCTCGGTAGAGCTCTGCTTGGATGTCGGCGTGGGGGAAGATGTATTTTTATGCTCTTATGAATGATTTTTGGTCAAGTAATTTTTGTATTTTGTTCTTTAATATGTTAATAAATATTTATAATATTCAAATCGAATTTGTTTTATAATTAATTTATTTGTCGAAATTTTTCCGGCCCACAGCCAAGACACAACGCAAGCCAGTAAAATCAACATATAATTCAGAATTGTGTAAGTGCGTGGAATATCGCCGATAATCTGTGCCCGTGAAGACCCGGCGTGCGGAACGCAGGGGTTGGAACGTCAATATTGTTCCGTATAGAAGAAAGGAGAAATAAGGAAGGGGTCTTTTGGCTACTTCCTCGTTTCTCGATTTCTGTAAATTCGACCTAAATATTTCACACACGGCTCAAATTTATCACACCGAGTAGTCCAGTGGGCACTCTTTAAATATAATTTGAACACAAAATGCGCTTAAGGTCAATTAAGGGAAGGTGACGGGCAATTAAATAAAAATAAAATCGTTGCTATTCGTTATAAATTCATATTATTAATTATAAATTCATATTATTAATCGTAAATTCTTCTTATTAATAGTAAACTCATATTATTAATTATAAATTCTGTTTATTAATGGTAAATTCATATTATTAATTATAAATTCATATTATTAATCGTAGATTCTTTTTATTAATAGTAAACTCATATTATTAATTGTAAATTCTGTTTATTAATGGTAAATTCATATTATTAATTATAAATTCATATTATTAATCGTAGATTCTTTTTATTAATGGTAAACTCATATTATTAATGGTAAATTCTGTTTATTAATGGTAAATTCATAATACTAAATGTAAATTCATATTATTAACGGTAAACCCATACTATTAATCGTAAATTCATATTCATAGTATTAATTATAAATTTATATTATCACTTATAAACCTTTACTACAAGTTCATATTATCAATTATCAATTCATATCTTTAAATTCAAGTCATTAATTAAATTTATTATTAACTATCAATTATTAGCTGTAGATTCATGTTATTAGTTAAGAAAATCATGCGCTCAAGTATACAATTCATAGTCTATTTACAAATCCCTATCATTACTTATAAAGTTACATTATTATTTAAACATTTCTATTATTAACTATAATTGCAAATTGATATTATTATTATGTAGGGCATAAATTATAATTTCAGGTTATTAATTAAAGATTTTTACTTAGTGATCAAAATTATGAAGCTAACTCCAAAAATCGCCCGCGACAATCAAAAGACTTACGGTAATCAAAATCATAATAATTCCGATGAAACTTAAAGACTCAATTACTATTGGCCAATAACATTCAAATTAACTGTCCCAACGTCCCTAAGATAAGATTAGAATTTACATAAAAGAGGAATCTTCAAAATCAAGTTGACGAAGATAAAATTCACAACTCCAGCGAATATCAAAATTGAAAATCACAAATACAAAAATAACATATGAATTCATAGTATGTAATTCCAATGAGTTAAAGTTCTAAATCCAACGATGGAGGACCCGAATTGCGACCTTCAACCGAGTAATATCGCGCCATCCGAATAAGGTGAGTCTTCTCGCCTGCCCACGATAAATCTGAAATATGACTAAAGTTAACTGAAATAAATCAAAATTACCGACGTTAAGAATCCCATTACTGCCGATTGATAAGCATATTTTTTCTAAAGAAAACCTCATTAATAAGACGAAGTAAATCTTCTATAAAACTAACTCACTTGTTAACAAGGAAATCGCCCAGACGGTCAATATCATCACCTAACCGACTTATTTCCGATATCTTGAACCATCATGTTTTCTCCGAAAAATCCGACACCAATCCAGCAAGATTAGATCTGAAAAATAAATAAGTTAAAATGATAATCAATACTGACCGGAAACGTCCGAATAACAAACTACAAATTGATTACCTCATTAAACCCGCAGAGATACGCGACCAAAGTTAAGTCATCTTAAATCGCCGATCGCTTTACAGTCTAGATACGATAGCACTAATTGAACTTGGACGTTGACACATCCGTTCGGTTCACAAAATCGGAGATTTGTTTACTTGCACGTCCAAATTATGCAAATAAAAAATTGATTGAGAGATTTGAAACCTAATTACATAATGTCAACATTTCCGCCGAATGGCGAATATTGCATGATCGCTTAAATAAATACAATTATATTAAAGCATTACATAAAGTACAAATAACCACAATCATCAGAATATAAACCCTCACCCGATATCAGTAGATAATATTACAAAATGCACCGACAACGAATTTATCGAAAGAGGACTATTTCGACCAGCCCACCTGGCGAAAGATCGGTAGCCGATTCTGACCCACAACTCCTGGGTAATGATTTTTTTTATTAATGTATAAGTAATGATGGTTTTCCCGTATTAAAATTAATACTTCGTTTGGGTATACATCATAATAATATCGCCGCATTTTGTGAACGATTTAGTATTGAACTCGCTGTCAAATTTCTATTATTAAATTTCATATTTGAATTCTAGGATAATAATTCTTTATGTTTAGGTTATTGGATTTTTCTCCATTATATTGAAATTAATAGCATAATCTTTAGATTTTAGCTTTCACCACTTATAGATGGGAAATCACCAAATGTAGGGAATTCTTCATGTAGGGTATAGCAAAACCATTTTAAATTTCGTTCGGAATAGTATAAACACATATATCACCGATATAGCGTTAAAAAGGAATTATATTAATTATGGTTTCATTCAGGAAGTTCAGATCCGGATCTCATTCCCATGCAACTTGCCGACCGATGGAGAGAAGCATGGAAGCTTTTCCGACACTCTAGACGTCGCGAGTCTTCCCCACTCGAATTCCAACGAACCAATGGCAGATCAGAAGATCCTAACCGAAATCCCGAAGCACCGGAACCATTCTGGGAGGAGTGGCACCCAACTCCAGAAATTTATGCACACGCGCGTCACCTACTCGATGATCTTCTCAATCATCAACGACATGTAGACCTACAAGTGGCCCGGGCCCGTCAATGTTTGGCAAACATTGAGGATGACATCGAAATCGGCCGGATTGCCACTACCTATCACCACCCACGGCCACGCGGACCCCTGTACGGAGACACCTGTGGAGAGACGGTCGTAAATAGGAAGGACTCGCAGATGACCGGGTCTCACCGGATTCGAAATACCAAGCGGCCGGTGATGATTATCTCAAACTGCTTCCCGGAGGAATGGGTAGCGAGGGGCTTCACGGACACGCGATAATAATATTTTAAATTAACTTTAGTTTAGATTTTGTTATTAAAATAAAGATTTTGTTCGGTTAGAAATTAATTTCGTTCTTTTGATGTTGTAATAATTTGTCGAGGAAATTTTGTTTAATTCTGATGTATTTATTAATTCTATGGTAATAGTTATCTTTTGATGTTATCAATTCCAGACATGGATCCCCTACAGATTCTGCGAACAGAACTGGACGTGGCACGACGAAATAACAGGACTCTTTATGATCAGATTATCCAGCTGACTCGAGAAGTACACCAAACCCGAGCCACCTGGATAGATCCAGCAAAAATCAAACCCCTATATCAGAGACTCACAGCTGCTCAGAAAGGATGGGCAGAAGAAAAGCAAATAAATCAAAGCTTACGTACTCAGATACGAGGACTGGAGGTTGCCCTGTCTGCCAGTCAGGAGGGAGCGGCTGTTACTTATCCGCTCGTGTTCGCACCGGCTCAGTTAGCCTATCGGGAGTCGGCAGCTACTCCAACCTCGGTCTCGAACCCAGCAACAACCATAAATACCCACTCTCGTCCAGGACGCAAGGAAAGAGCTAGGCGCCGTGCCGCTCGATTACTAACCCAATCCAAATCAAATTTGCAAGCATTGTAACTCATGGATAATATATATTTTGTAGTTTGATTGTGTTGACTCATGTGTAAGATAGTCCAGAAAATCATGATAGAATTCCTGTAATTTATTAGACTCTAATGATAAATACATGACATAAAGGGACCAATTACAACAAATCGAGCATGTGTCTTCTAACGACGGCTCGTTGGACCCGAGGGTTGTCCGAGCAATTACAGTATTAGCAATAGCACTCACTTTTTGCAAATAATCCACCCGCTCGAGCACATTTCCAACGTTGCCTAGCAACGGGTGTCAAGTGGTAGTCAGAATAACATTTTGTATGGCGTTACTGGGGCAACAATAAAGATGAAACAAATGACGAAACCTGTAGCCCACCAGTAATAATGCTCACTTTTTGCGGACAATCCACCCACTCGAACACATTTCCAACGTTGCCTAGCAACGGGTGCCGAGTGGTAGCTAGAAAATATTTGTATGGCGTTACCGGGGTAACAATAAGATGATTTTAACAAATAGCGAAACCCAGTAACCCACCAATCGTAAGTCTCTACACAAATATTTAGATACTATAATTAAGCATAATTTTTTATGGTTTAATTATTAACTGAAATGTTACTGCAACTGACATAATTTACTTATAGTTCTTGTTAAAATTCATTCGAGAATGTTAAATTAAAAATATAAATTACACATCTAAGTTTTTAGACTTTCATCATTTTAAAGGCAATTCTAATTTAAATTTCTTGTTTCATTTTAAAATCATATTTGATTTAATTTCACTTCAGTTTAATGTAAAAACGTAAGTAAATTTCTAAAAATATTTAACTAGTTTTAAATTTAAATTAATTCGTTTTGTTTAAACTAAAATTTCGTTGCATTTCAAATTTAAATTTCATTATTAAGTATTTATCAATCAGTTATCATACACTTTTAATTATTACAAGTTTTAATTATAAAAAACTATTGAAAAATGAAAATTGGTTTAATTTCTGACGTTCAGTATTGCGACTGTGAAAATGATTGGAATTTCGAAAAATCCATGCAACGATATTATAGAAATAGCATAAATCACTTGGATAATTCACTGAAATATTTCAGAGCTAATAATTGTAAAAATATTTTACAACTTGGTGATTTAATCGACGGTCGATGTCGCAGATTTCAAAATTTTGAAAGTTGTAAATTACTAATTAGAGAAAGATTTGAGAGTGATTATTTCGAAACATTTCATGTTACTGGCAATCATGAACTTTATAATTTCACTCGGAAAGAATTGATGGAATCTTTTATAGGGAAGTCGCTGAAAAAATATCGAAACTCTAATAGTGATGTAAATTATTATAAAGTTAGTTAATGCATTTTCAAATTTATAAGGAATTTGATATTTTTTATTGGCAAATACTAAGTTACTAAAAATAGAATTCTTGGATTATATTTTGACGTCATCACAAATCTATTTTTAGTAACAAATTATAATCAATTGAATATATAATTTACATTCTTTTATTATTTATGCTGGCATTTACATGATTATATTACTATCTATTTTTGAAAAGCTGATGAAAGTAATTATCCTGAAACTTAATAATTGAAAACAATAACGATTGTTCTTCAAAAGGTATCTAAATTCCAACAGTTATTATTGTGATATTCTATTTTTATGATATTATTTGTGAATTTCGCATACATAAATTCATTTCAATTAAAGGTGCAATTGGCGTCGAACATCATCCTGATCGTAATTGATACCTATGAAATAAGTATTCTAAATAAAAGAGAGTCGTCAGAAAATGATGAATGCTATGTTGAAGCTAAGAATATTTTATTGGCCAACAATTCAAACGAATCCTGGAATGAGCCGATTGGGGCTAAAAAAGCAAAATTTGTTGCTTTTAATGGTGGAGTTGGTATACATCAATTAGAGTGGTTGGAAGATCAGCTTGAAGAATGCAGAAAGTCCAATAATATTGTCATTGTAGCTGGTGGGTTATGTTTATTACATAATATATCCATAGATATTTGTTAGGTTCCTAAGTGATGAGTTTTCGCTTTCCCAACTTTTGTCACTTATATAAAATACATAAAGATTACATTGAAGTAACGCGGAACAGTAGACTAGCTAACTAAAGTTTTTAAAAAATTATATTTTGTTTTTAAAATTTGGCGTCCTGATGTATATTTGAATTGATTTAGACCTATTTTCGATCAGTTTTTAATATATTTTAGTTCTGTTAGTGATGTTGCTGTTGAGTTGTTATTATTAAATCCAGTATTTCACTCGGCTACTCGTTCTTAGTTTAAATAGCCAAATTAGACCCAACTTAAAACTACAATTTTAATCTGCATCTTTTAAAGATAAAGTATCGTATTTGTTTTCGTCTCATTATTTGCTACCCGCAAAATGTCAATTTTTAATTAATTTTCCTGCGCATCCAGACTACTTTTGATCAATTTAATTTATATTATGGAACCAGAAGAGGTAAAATCGATCATTACTGCAACTTTATTTTGTAATTATAGGTCACATCCCCTTAATAAGCCAATCAAGAAACCCGTTGTGCATGGTGTGGAATGATCAGGAAGTCCTGAAAATTCTCAACAAATATCACTGTGTAAAAGCTTATATTTGTGGCCATGAGCATTTCGGGTCGATAATCGTCAAGAAATTCATCCACATAACAATGCCGGGGATAATCGAAGCGAAAGGCAACACGCAACCGTTTGGAATCCTAGAGATATTCAATGAGAAATTGATTATTTCAAACATGCCGGGTTATTGGGAGGAAACCGAATTCAATTTTTAACATTTATTTTTAAATAAAAAATCAAAACAAAACTGTTCTTATTATTATTCTATTCCGAAGTGATCATACGATTAGAATTATGAATGCAATTCTGGTAGCTGCTCATTCCATTGAGCATCAATTTGCTGGGAACGTCTTTCAATACCCAATTGTGGTCGACGATCTCAAGGGCCTCCCATTCGGTTTTGAAAGCTTTCTGACTGTCCTGGCCAGCCTGAGCTGCCATAGCGCTGGTTGGATCTCTCATCATTGTCGGTTGTTCGGCAGAATTGTCCTGGCCCAATACTAGCCCATACATGCTTCGCAATCCAAATATGTTTAAGAAATACCAAGAAGCTGAGCTCACCCTGAAATAGAAAATTTGACATTGTTATTGTTAGCCTTTTTAAAATTTACGAAGTTTACATATAAAGTTTAATGGTAAAAAATTAAGATTAATTTTAACGTGCTTGAATGAATCACAACTTAAAATGAATCACAAAATAAAATTATTTTAAAATAAATTTTGTACCTTTTTTTCGCTTACAAGACTTTTTCATTAAACTCGATTTTAATGTAAAAAAATCCTAGTTTTTATTAATACAAATTTATCAAAGAAAAGAGAACCAAAAAGTGTACAAGAATATATGAGGAGTATATGTTTACTCTCTAACAAATATAGTTTTTTTCAATATTCCCTTTTTTGAAATAAATAAATGCTTAACCTATAAACCAGTTATTTCTACAACTTGGAAATTAACTAATTACGTTAAATGTATTGTGCAACACAACCGAAAAGCCTATTAGACAAGTGAATTTTTAATCGATATTAATTTAATAAATTATTACATTAAATCTATAAATATAAAGATTATTGTTATATTAATATTTATGCTATGAGTAGCATTCCAAATGAAAACCGTAAATAGATTTAAAAAACTAATTTAAACAAGTGTAAAATACATCATAATAATATATAATAATTGCTGCCTCTTTGCCAAATCAGATTTTTATAGAAAATGTATTAATTTTTGCAGTATATTGTTTTCTGTCTTTTCATATATAAGGTCGACAGTATTTCACCTTTGATTAGACTGGGAACCCGGCAATATTGTAAAGGAAACTAATACTGCTTTTTATTAATTTATTTACATGTCATTATTTTCTTAAACTCATTTTACATTAGGATCGATAAATCAATCAATTAATTATTTAAAATAACTAAAATCAATTAAAAATATTTCTAGCCGATATTCAGATAAATATTTCAATTATTGAATAAAACTAAGCGAGTGGCGATTTCAGTTCATTTATAAAATATGACAAGTGGAAAGCATTTATAAGTCATTCAGAGCGAATAATTGATTTAATTATGAAGTTTCGCCAGTAGAATTTTAGTAGATGCGTGTGAGATTCGGTGAGTGTTACCATGGAAACCGTGTGAATGAAACTGACTTTCCATTCGCTAGAATGTCTATGAAGAATTATCCGTTAACATAATATTACGGAGGTAACATGAGTAAAATGTAACCAATGAAATTCATTATAAATAAGATTGAAAAAAAATCAATTAGTATTTTTGTGTCTATTATACACGTAAAACAAAAATCAAATCCAAATACTGCTGCAATTCGTGTATAATGTTAATGAAACGATTCCAATTAAATTATTGATACAAATATAACAAAATAAAATTTTGGATTATCTTTAAATGCTCATGAGAAACTAATTATGAAATAGAAATTATTTTTACCAAGAAGCATCAAGCGACACTAGAGATTCGCATCCTTTTTGTAGCATAGGCTTGAATCGGTAAGTCAGAGGAAATGGAACTTTAGTAGTTAAAAAACCAGTAAAAGCAGAATTTATCCATGTTCCAATAACTAACATTGGAATAACATTCAAAGCATTTCCTTTAACCATTTCTGACATTGCCGATGGATCTAAATATTGGCAAATAAATAAAATTGATATTAATCAAATTTTAACCGGTCATTGGATTTTTAGCTGTAGAGTCTCGTTTTTGAACTTTAAAAAACCCGGTTTCTAAATCGTTAAAGAAATGTCTTCTCATATTAAATGCCTATCAAATTAAAAAATATATTTTTAAAAATTCTAGTTTAATAACTTGTTTAGTTAAATATTTCCCATTTTCTCTCAGGACCCTACTTCTTATTAATGCGTGACTGGAAGCATAAAATTAAAGACACGTAATAGAAAAACAAATCTAACCTATCAATAACTGCTTGGTAATCTGGTTTCTTTTCATTAGTAATTAAAATAGTAATATAGTGCCTAATAATTCCAAAGAGATAGGTTATCAATGCTAAAGGTAAAAATACCCAAAATCTGATTGCTGAATCTAAAAATAGTTCTGCCATTCATTAAGGTTTAAAAAAATTAAATAACAACACTTTATTCAAACAAGGTTAGTTAAATAATCCTACAAGAGGTAATTCATTAAAATTGGTAAAATAACTTGAAAACAAAAAATAATTAAAATTTTAACTTCATTTTAATGAAGTTATTTAAAAAGATTAAATAAAAAATAATTCTTTTATATACATTTCATGTAATAATATTCAAATCGAAGTATTCTTTTTAAACGATGAAAGCAATAAATACTATTTATAGGTAATATCGCCTTCAAATAGTAACCTGAAAATTTTATATTTAAAGAAGTTCTGTTTATGTTTTTATAAATAAAAGAATTATTTGTTTATATTCTGCTGAATAAGAAAGTGGTGAATTAAGGTGTGTTCTACTCTCTCGAGCAACTGTTAACATGCAACCCTACTGCAATATACTGGGTGCTTGGTGGGGAAGAAGTTTTAATATATGACCATTCTCAAGGGAGCTCCGATCAGATACGTATATTAAAAAAGTGTCATTATTAAGCACCCATCACGATTGACGTTGGGAATGTGTAATAATTAGCAGTCGTCAGTAAAATGTGAGCCGTATTACTTAGACTGTAAATACCACTGGGTTAAAAGGCTACCGTAGAAGGTCTTTTGATAAATTCGGTCCTTTTATATTTTAACAAATATGTAGTACTTGTGTTGGTGTACAGGTGAATTTCTATTTGGTCAGCCATTTCTTACGGTTGGTGGGTTACAGGGTTTCAAATCTTGCTTATCCTTCTAGTTGCCCTCGTAACGCCATACAAAATGATTCTAATCCACTTGGTACCCGTTGCTAAGCAACGTTGGTAATGTGTTTAAGTGGTGGATTGTCCGCAAAAATTGAGTATTATCGCTAGTACTGTAATTGCTCGGACAACCCTCGGGTTCACGAGCTGTCGATAGAAGACCTGTGCTCGCTTTTGATTCTTAGGTCCCCATTATTCTCCTATCTCCTTCAAATGTTAACCTATACTCTTATATCATTTATCTTTATGTCCATTCCCATAGTCCTTCTTATCGTTGTCCATGTTGATGATTATTCTTTGATCGGTACACCCTTGGTTATGTTAAATACACCCACATTATATCTTTCACCCTTATCCCTATTATCACTTCAATGTTTCCCATTAATATTACTAGCATTATCATTGTTGCTATTATATGTATTTCCCTTATTAATTGTTACTTACTAATACTTTATTATATTTTATAGCTATAACTACCATTATATTTATTGTTATTGTTACTATGAGTATTACTATTATTATTATTGTTATCATAATTATTATCAATCATTACTACAAATACCATGATTATTATTATTATTACCATTATTATTATTATTATTATCATTATTATTATTATCAATATTATTATTGCTATAATTACCATTACCCTTATCATTATCGTTATATTTATTAAGGTTTTGTAGGGATCCTTCCTTATTCCTCAGCGTTAAATTTTTTATTGATATACAACATTAGCCGTAGTCTATCTATATTTTTCGGTTTTCGATAAAGTATTTTTGTAAATTCGAAAATTTTAGCAGCGTTCCGCCCTTATTTTACGGTTCATCCCTATTCTACAGTTTTTGACAAAGTATTTTCATTGACTCGGAAAATTTGAGCAGCGTTCCGCCCTTATTTTACGCATTCCATTTTTACGTTACTATTTTTGTTAAGTATTTGAATTAGTTCGGAAAATTTGAGCAGCGTCCCGCCCATATTTTCCGCCTCAACTCAAATTAATTTATTTAATTCTTATTTAAAAACATTATTTTCATGATTTTGGTCGTTCGGATTAATCTTTTTCCGATGGCTATACATTTTAACTGTTGCAACGATTTCGCAATTTCCCCGCTACCCAGTCCCTCTTTTTGTCCTTAAGATCTATTTATGTTCATTTCATAGTTAATGATGCCACTGGACTACTCGGTGTAGAGATTTTGAGCCGATTGTTGTTAAAAATTTATGTCAATTTTACAGAAAACGGATGGTGAAGGAGCAGCCAATAAACTACTCATTCACCCTCCAATTTCCCCTATGTACGGATAATATTGACGTTCCAACTCCTGCGTTCCGCACGCTGAGTCTTCACGGGTACATATCATTGGCGATTTTCCACGCACTTACATGCATCTGTACTATGTAGATTTTGCTTTCTTGCGTTATGTGTTGGCTGTGGGCCGAAAAAAAATAACAAATAATAATTTACCATAGCATTTGGAATAAAAGTTTCGATGCACTAAGGCTGTAGATATAAAATATTTATTCAGCATATTACATCGGCTACATACATTTGAAATTCATTGTATCCATTCCATAAAATTTACTTCGAAATCACATAAATTTAATTCGATAAATCATCTATAAATTCAATTGGAAAAACAAAATTATCCATAAAATTAATCTGAAAAATCATCCATAAATTCAATTGAGAAATTACCCATAAATTTGATTCAAAAAATCATCCATAAATTCAATTGGAAAAACAAAATTATCCATAAACAAAATCATCCATCAATTCGATCTGAAAAGTCATACATAAATTCAATTGAAAAATTACCCATCAATTCTCTTCGAAAAAATCAACTAATAAATATTGCACCAGTTGAGAGTGATCGTGTTCAGGCAAAACACTTACCCGTGTTAATTGCCTGAATGCACGGCTCTCAACCAGCTACACAACCAGCTACACAGTTCTATAATGAAATTTTCCTCCGAAAAATAAGACTGAAAATTTGTGAAAACACATCGGTATTTATACCTATTTTTCTCGCGTGTGAAATTTGATGCAGTAAAACAAAATTCGACCTTGTTATTTTCTAGTAAATTCTATTCGTTAATTTTATTATTTTTTGATTTATTTTTATAATTTTTTATTTAAGATTTTTATTGAATTATTACTAATTCAAATTTTCGATTTAAATTTCATTTTAATGAACTTTTATTAATTTTTTCAATTTCGTCGAATTTGTTGTGTTTTCTTGTTATATTTGTGTAGGTATCGTGCGAATCTTGGTGCATTTTGTTATTATTTTAATTTTATTTTTATGTTTTTGATTTTATATTTATTTAAATTCTCTCAGATTTTAAAGTGTTTAGTTGGTGTTGTATATTGTATTTTAAGTTATCTTGGTGCTGGGTTTTCGTGCTGTATTACTGATGCATTTAAACAATTCTCAAGGCTATTTGTGTGCTGGCCCAACACGGTTCTTCTGATCTCAACACCCACACGCCCATAATCATTATCTTACTACCACTATGCGCCTATGGATGCTCCATGTTGGTACTACTGAAAGCAGCTGAAAATATGTAGACAGGTGATCGCCTCTATAAGAATCCTTCGAACGGGTTACTGACTGTCGATTGAAATCCTTATGTCTTTCTTTTTCGCATCCTTCACTTTGTGGTCTACTTTGTTGGTAAAATTTATGTAATGGTAACGATTATGTAATTTCTTTTGATGGCAAATCACTTAAAAAAGCCCAACTTATATATTCAACTATAGAAAAAGAATTTTATGCCACAGTTTTTGCAATAAAACCATTTAAGCTATATATTTACGGAACGGAAATAATAATAAAAATAAATCATAAGCCATTATAAAGTCAATGGAGACATAAAGATACCGCAAGTAGACTATTAAAATGGGCAATGAAATCATATTCAAATCAGGTAGAATAAAAAGAAACGCAGATGCATTGTCACGCATTTCTGAGTTAGGAGCACTCGAAGTTTTTTCATTAGTAACAGAAAAGCCAATAGATATATATAATGAACAATGGAAAGATCCAGAAATTTCTAAGATAAGAGAGGATATTACAAAAGGACAAATCAATAATACAAAATTTCAAAAAACTAGTTGCGATTGAGGATTTTAGTTGAGAAAAATTAATACTAGTACCAAGAAAACTAAGACAAATCCATTAATTAAAATTCCACGATGTTGCTTTAGGAGTTCATTTATCAAGTAGAAAAACAAAAAGTAGACTATCACAGAAATATTATTGGACGACTGAAAAAATACGTTTAAAGATAGTGTGATGCTTGTACAATTTGTGCAACTAAAAAAAATAACAAGTTATTAACAAAGGTGCCTTTACATCCAATCCCAGTTACAACATCGCCATGGATTTTCTATGTTAATAATCCACAAAAATTAAAATCAATAAACAAATATTAGTTTTCAGTGACTATTTTACTTAATGAGAAAAGGCATTTCCAACCAAAGATGAAACCATAGAAACGGTAGCTAAATTTTTTGTAGAAAAAGGTATTTTAAAAATCGGCACACTGAGAAAGTTACCTACAGATAAATGGAAAAAATTTTCGAGTAAGACCATTAAAAGGGTAGCTAACGTGTTCAATATGCATACAATCAATACAACAGCGTATGACCCTCAAACTGACAAGTTAGTAGATAAGTTTAAAGGGACACTTCTCATTAGATTGGCGGTTTTTGTGGGAAAAATCAAAATGATTGGGATGAATACGTAAGTCAATACACATATTCATAATATCATACCTAATGAAATAACTATATTTCTAAATGTTTTTTAAGAGAATCTGAAATTCCAATTGATTCAAATTTTGAACCGAGAGTATCACAGTATCTAGATGCACCAAACTATGTAACATGAATGCAAGAAAATTATAAAGTTGCTAATTTAAAGATTGAGTTCAGACAAGAACAATATAAAGATGATTACGTCACGACAAGCAAACTTTTAAATTTGGAGATAAGGATGGATCTATGTCACCATAAGCAAGGAAAGGTAAAACTACAAAATCAGCAAGATCATTTAAGGCTTCTATGTGGTAGTTAAAGTAATAAATGAAAATGTGCATATACAAAACATAAAGATGAGGATCACACAGTAGTACATGTGAACAGATGCAAAAAGCAGAGACTACCACATAAATATAATCTACGACCATAGAAAGAATAAATGATGTCAACAGTCTTCCTAACAATAATTGAATTAATTAATACAATGCTAACTAATACCTTATCGAATAGGTATCTTAACACATTGTGATCGGGCAGTTTTCGGCCGCGTACTAGTGTTGGTAACGGGTGATTTTTCGCTTAATTTCGCGCTAACGTATACCTCTAGAAAAATTTGCGATAACTTCAAAAATATTGGAACCCGCATTTTAACGTGACCCGCGCTCCACTAACAATCTATCAAAAACGTATAAATACGTGATACGTTCTCTAGCATTAATTTGCTAAACACGTATTAATACGTTATCCGATTACAATGTGTTAATAAATATTTCCCCATCTAAACAGAATGCCCATAAGAGATTTATACATCGAATCAACCGATGACACGGAACCAAAATTAATGAAAGAGGAAATTTGACTAATTTGAAAGAGGAGATAACGCTTAATTCATAAACCTAAAACTGAATATATCTTACGCGCAAAGTGGAATACAGAAGCAAATGTCACAAATAAGATGTAAAAAGATAGAAACGCGAAAAACAAAAAAAAATTATAAATACAACGTCAACAATAGTTCAAAAAATATAAGCAGTAATTTTAAAAATGTATCGATTTTAAACATTAATTTTATCATATCAGTAAGCACAATTAGGGCTGTATAAGTGAAATAAACAAATTTAATCGATTTAAAAAAATGTATCGATTTTAAACCTTAATTTTTATCAATATTAGTTAGCACAATTAGGGCTGTATAAGTGAAATAAACAAAATTTAAAAATTTAATCGACTTAAAAATAAATTAAAAAATTTATCGATTAAAAAAAATTTTTTACCAATATTAATTAGCACAACAACTGCTGTAAAAGTGAAATAAACATAAATTTAAAAAATTTAATCATTTAAAACAATAAAAAAACAAAGATATATATATATATATTTAATTATTATACATTTCAGTTGATTCCTCGAATTCGCAGTAGCCATGCTTCACCAGTTTATTGGTGATGATGAAATTCTCCTTATATTTGTCCAAAAGGACAACCGGGTACCTACAACACTCCCTAGTTATCTAAACGATTAATTATTGAATATATATATATAATGCTAAACGAATTCGACGGAAACCTCAGTTGATATACACTTTATAAATAATTCCTTGTCCATGTAATCCTTCATTAAAGAAACAGCACTCTTAGACCAATGGCCCTGCAATATTTCAAATTTTTATCATTTAATGCAGCGATCACAGAATTTAAAATCAATAAAATAAAAATTAACGAAAAAATCATTTAAATAAAAATATTTATGGATTTCTGTCAAGCAATATTAAAATTGATAAATTCAATATTAAATAATTATTAGATTTTAAATTATAATATTACGGAATAACTCTAAACAGTTTTTCAATTTTGATGAGATTACCTAAAAAATAAAAACAAGAAATACCAAAATTCAATGAAGTCGAACAAAAAACAGACAATATTATTATTAATTAGTAAGCACAAATGTAAAAAGAATAAATTGGTACAGAACTAAAGATCACCAAGGAGCAAAACCTTTGGCTGACGCAGATAAAGATTCAGATGATAATTAATTTTTCAAATATCTACAATTTTCACTAGGTTTACTTATCCCAGTGACAACTGTTATGAGTTTCAACTAACGATAGACAAATGGATAGTGACAAGGAAATATAGGCTAAAATGAAAATCCACAAGGAAGGATCAATTGATATATACACATGAAAGTCGAAGCGGATACAAGACCCGAGCAAGCAGTATAACTAATAACCACCGAGATGTTCGAACGAGTTGAGAAAACCAAAAAGCCATTAAAACTGTTTGCGAATACAAAACGGGACATTGCATGGAGCACTAAGAACAGAGAGAAAAAAACTCATTTAATCGGAATACCAGAAGAGAAAGTCAATACTTTCATCGAGTGAAATGACGACAACCAGATTTATTAGCATCTAAATGTCGTACAGAAAGATAGATATTTGTCCATTACGTATAAATCAATAAAGCTTTCAATTCCTAATAACCTCATGCCTGGGCCCTTTCTAACATCAGATGTTCCCGATCAGAATAATAACTCAATACAATATCTTTATATTATTATGCAACAGTTTACTGATTTAATTGCTTATCACAATCAATCGATGGATTAGTTTGTATTTTCTAAATAACTTCATATCGGCTTTTATTTGTCTAATCATTTGCCACCTGCTGCTCATCATAACTGTTTCCCATGAAATATAAGATAACACCAACACTACTTACTAATTATTTGACAGTAGCTAATAAATATGATAGCATTAATACTCGAGCTTCAATTATGGTTGATTATTGATTTGGATAATAATAATAATGATGTGAAAATAACCTAATATCAGCTTAATCCAATAAAGCTGAGACCTAGTTAGTATTAGGAACTTATCGCTGATTGGATAATTAGTAAAAATAGATTTTAGTGGCATTTTGTCATGTTGGATTGTGGAGCTTAGGGACCAGCGTGACTAGGAGACATTGACGATGTCAACTGGTTAGCAATTAAATAAGTCGAGAACCAGCTAATTTAATGAAGCAAAATTCGCGATAAATTCGCTAGTTTGCAGTAGTCGAATTGAGAAAAATACAAATTTACAACCAAACAAAATTTTGCATTTTTATTATACAAAACTGAATGAATCCAACAGATATCTCAACGCGGAAACCATCATATTAATATTTCATTATTTATTTAATATTTTATTATTATTATTATTAATATTTATTTTTTATTAATATTATTTTTTTATTAATTATTATTAATTAATATTTTATTATTATTATTATATTTTTTTTTAATAATTATTATTAATTATTAATTTATTTTTATTAATTATTATTAATTTATTTTTTATTATTATTATTAATATTATTTTTTTATTAATTATTATTAATTAATATTTTATTATTATTAATAATTATTATTTTATTAATATTTATTTTTTATTAATATTATATTATATTAATTAATTATTATTTTTATTATTTATTTATTAATATTTATTATTATTATTAATTATATTAATTATTATATATTATATTTATTTTTATTAATTATTATTAATAATATTTATTTTTTATTATTATTAATATTTATTTTATTATTATTATTAATATTATTTTTTTATTAATTATTATTAATTAATATTATTATTATTATTAATAATAATTATTATTTTTTTTTTTATTATTTTTTTTTTTATTATTATTATATTTATTTTTTATTAATTATTAATTAATATTATATTATTATAATATTTATTATTTTTTTTATTATTATTATTATATTTTTTTTTTTTTTTTTTTTTTTATTATTATTATTAATATATTTTATTATTATTATTTTTTTTATTATTATTATTATTATTATTTAAAATTATTATGTAATTAATTATTATCATTATGTATAATAATTTATTATTTTAATAATTTTATTGATAAATATTCCAGGTATCAGAATGTTATAAATGGCAAGCATTAACACGTTGGATACCGCAATAGTACAGAGCCCCCTAAGAGCCAAATATATATTACGTGTCCCATATAGCTTGCATGTAATTGTCAATCCATTGAGACAAATCCTCCTCGCTCGCCTAATGTCTCCACTGAATTGTATTCTAAGAGAATTATTTATAAAAAACAGAATCCTTTCCAACATAATCCACACCTTCACAATGGAATATCTTTCTCATTTTACTCCAGCTGATTTCTGTCATTTGAAATTAAAATCAGCCGAAAAACGAATCAAAACATTCTGAGTTAATAATTGCTAGAACGTTTCCTAGCTCAATGGCATAAATGATACATTAATCCTGAATTCAACTCGATAGACTATCCCGATGTCAAAATGGGGCCTCTTCGGTTAACAATTTCATAATGAATCCTCAAATATCGCCCAAATACAAATCATCACACATTTCTCAAACTATCTCTCAAAACACCGCTCCCATTAAGGACGTCTCTAACGATAGGCTTTGACCCCTTTGTACCAGTCGTGGTCCTCTCAAAATGCAAGCTGAAGAAATCGATTTAATCAACCGATGGTTTAAATTTATAAACCCGCTTTTAGTACTGAAATGAAATTTCCTTTGTCACAATAGCCTGTTACCATGGTGATCGAATCACATAAATAAAAACAAAACCAATTAGGCTATCTATTAAATATGTCGCAGCTAATATTTTTAGAATTTTTTTAATGAACTTTGATATTCAAAAATCCTATTCCCCCGGCGTTACCCCTCTCCGGCAAACTCCACCAATCAACACGGGACATCCTTAATATATGCAACTAAATACGACAATTGTTAGGATTTTAAACGAAGTTCTTGCTTAGATAAATTTAAATGCAACTTGGACGTTTAAACCGCCATTTCAGTGCTCAGATTGAAATGTAAATATTGTATTAAGATTATTTCACTATCTTTAAAATTAAAAAAATATTGATTATATAATGTCTAAACGCTTATTTATAAATTAAATAATCTTAATAGATATTACTAACCTTCATAGGTTCAACAAATGCCAATTTAACCGGTATTGCTTGAGCTGGGCAGTAATCAGCAAATTTTGACCTATAACATTTTAAATATATTATTAATAACTAAATTAAACTACCTTAATAAACGTATATCTCTTTCATCGGTATCATATTGTGTATAACCAGAATCAATCATAAATACCTACAATAATTTCTCTAAACTTAAAAAGTAATTCCAATTTTACATCATATATATCTCTTGAAACCACTTTTTTAATACACCCTCTTTGCCAGTGAGATTTGCCATCTGTTTTTACTGCAACTAACTGCCCAACAGAACCTTTATCAATATAACATTTGGAATGATAATTTTTATAGAATTTTCTATTTTTACTATTAAAAAATCAGAAAAAAATCAATGATTTACTGCATGTCTTCAACTAGGTCAAGATAAACACTCCAATCTTTTCCTTGTATAATATTAACATAAAAATCCGTTGGCGAATCTACCCACGATATTTCACCGTAAAATTTGTGTTCAATATTACGATAACTTATTAGACTAATCATATCAGGTTCACAGTAATCATAACCTGCCATTTTGAAATAAAAAAATAATTTGAATAATCAAAATTGATTAATTTTTTACAAAAAAATATAAATTATGAATATTAAAACACATTACACAGAGACAAAGCTTTATTATAATATTGAAAAAAAAATTTTATTTTGAAGATTGAACATGCACAAAAATGCAGCTAAGTTTTATATCAATTTAATTTTTTAATATTTTTAATAAGAAAACAAAATAAAAAAGTAAAATTAAATTAATAATTTCTGATTACAGATTTCAGTTCCTTGTTCATAAGTTAATCAACAATAAAATGAGAGACTAAATTAAATATTATAGTACGGTTTTATGACAAACTAAGATAGGCATAGATGAGAGAGTTCTATAGAATAGAATGTAATTTTGATAATGATTTTATCTTATTGTAGATATGGGGCCGTACAAAATACTGAGTAGAGAGCTAGAAAAGTCGCGCAGAGAAAAAGCGGAATTATATCAACAAATAATACAAATAATGAAGGAAATCCATCCGATTAAGGCAATGTGAGTAGAGCCTGGAAAAGTGAAGTCCCTATATCAAAAAATGACCTCTGCACAACGTGGACGAGCTGAAGAAAAGCAGCTCCATCAAACTCAGAAGGTAAAAATCCGCAGCCTAGAGGTAGCGTTATTGGCTTCTCAGGAGAGCAATGCCGTAACTTATCCGCTGGTTTTTGCGCCGGCTCAGCTGGCCTATAGGGAGACAACTTAAACCACCAGACCCGCAACTAAACCTATACAACGTCGACCGGGAAAGGCGGAACGCGCCAAGCGTCGTGACACACAAGCCAAAGATTGTTCCAAACTTTAATCGCTTATTTAATAAATGGTCATAGTTGATTTTCTAGTTTTTTCAATTGCTTACTCCATCGAATTATCATTAATAAATTAAAATCGTTAAATCGAAATCTTGAGTGGTTTGGATAATAAATTAAGTGTTAGGAGTATCATGCACACATGGAAGGGACCGGAATAAGAAGCGCACCTAAACCTTCTAACGGTAGTGCCTTGAACCCATCTTGAGATCGGACCTTAGCAGTTCTTTCGTAGCGCTCACCTTTGGCGATCTCATAGCCAGTGGTTACAGCACCAAAGTTGCTTAAAACGGGTAACCATTGGAGGGCAAAGAAAGATTCTATTTGGGTTCAAGGTTACACAAACCACAAACCCCACAATAATAATAATAAGGATGTTAATAATTTTAATGGTAACGATCATATTAGTGATGATAATAAAAATGTTAATGCCGTCGATGACAATAATGGTTCTGAAGGGGCTTAGTAAAGATAAATTGTGTCGTTAAAATTATGTAGGGTATGAACAATAATAATAAGCTGTCAATACTATTAAGGACGAATAGGAGATGATAAAAATATTAATATCGATGATAATGGTACAGATACTGTTATTAATAGTAATAATTATGGGTTTTATCAGAAATTTTAAGAAGCTAATAAAGGTTGGTATGGAATGTGAGAAAAGTGGGTATAATTTATATAGCTCGTATGGCGACCACCGTTTCAAGATAAATACAAATTTTTAAATTCAACATTTATTTCGGTCGTTTAGGGTAATAATACCCAAAATTTATATTAACAAAAATAATGATAATAAAAAATCTGAATATGTCTGAACGAACATGCATTTTAAGTCATACTTTAAGCTGATCTGTATCAGATATGGTTGTTTGTGGTCAGTCGTGAGGTGCTAATTACAAATATCTGCTAAAATTCACAATTATTAGATTATTTCTTTAACTTAAAGTTATGTAAATTGGTAAATTGTTTTAGTTTGTCTTTTATCCTACAGTCGGTTGTTGATTTTCTTCGTGTGCATTAGTCTCCTTTAAATCTCTTTCATATGTTATTTTTTGACCTTTATATTTAAACCTTTCCCAGGACCTCAACACTACTCTTTCGAGGGTGGGCGATAAGATTTAGGAAGGGATAATACTGAGCGGTTCCAGCTACTGCCTTCACCACGGGTTCCCTTCTAACCACCGGTTTGATCCGGGGTAACAAAATTTCTTTTTACTCACTTGTATGCTTGTGGTTTATGGTATATTCGAAAATATAGTAATAGCTGGAAAATGTTTTTTACTTTTATTTTCACGTGATGGGTGCTCAACCAATTGTTCAAAAATGAAATTGCGAAATAATTTAGTAAAAATTTTATTTTTCAAAAAAAACATCTCACAATGACTTTGATACCCAAAAAAAGAAAAATTCTTTTAAAATAATAATACCAAAAATAACAACATTATAATGTACAAATGATAATAATTACTTTGTTGTCTTATTGAAAATTTAAATGGGAAAAAATATCAGATCGTCCGGATAAATTTTCTAACAAAACTTTCAAATTTCAAATAAATACGTGTAAAGTAAATAGCGAGTGAATAAAATAAAATAGAGAGTGTACACTAGAGTCTAAGAGTGAGAGTCAAAACGAGTGATTTTTGCTCGACCAGCATTGCCTTATATACCACGATTGTTCGTGTGTGTGTTTTGATACGGTAAAACAAGGAATTTTCCAGAATATTCCAAAATTATAATTTTTTAATTCCTTTTGATTTATTATTAAATTTTTTCATTTTTTTATACAAAAATTTTATTTAATTTTTATTTATTTTATTTTTCTTTACATTTTCCATTTTTTTCCTAAGTTTAAGTTTTCTGCTCAAAAACACAGCCGTTATCGTGACGGTCAAACAAATATGGGCTTAATCAGTTTTAGCCCAACATAAGATTTTCGAGGACATTTTCAAGAGATTCCCACCAAATGCGTGCACAAGAAATATAACTATTCGATACTCGTCAAAAATGACGTTGGAAATGTATTCTAATGGCCAATTGATCGCTATATTTTGTTTTAAAAGTGTTGTTTATAGAAATTTTTAAATGATTTCAAAAGACCATCGACTCAAATCCCAATACATTTTATTGATAACTACAAAAATGTTTTTATAAATTATAATCTTTCCTCGTAAGCTTGAAAATCACCTACAATAGAAAAACATATTATCTCCGTATTTTCAAGATATTTAATTTTATTATTATATTTATTGAAATCAGAATAACATACTTGCATTTTTCGTTTAATTATTTTATCTTTCTTACCTTTACTTTTCTTCCCTTTCATAATTGGATATCTTCTTTTTCCTTTTGACCAAATCTTTAAGAATGAATTTTCATCTCTCAAACTTTTACTAGTCATAGTCATTAAATTTGACCTGGTTTTTATTGCATGAAAAATAATTGGCATAATCTTCTTTCTGATTTTTTCTAGTCTGTTTATTCTTCGAATTTGTATCATAGTTAATCCTTTCCCATGATCAGCTATGCTCCACTGAGGGTCTGGCGTTGGGATTCTTGGAGAGGAGATGTGACCCGGCGAACTACCATACACTACGGGTACCTCTCACACCGAAGTACTAGCTTTAAACTAGTTGGTGAAATTCTTCATTTTTTTTTCTTGCATGCATGCGGTTGATAATTCAATGGTGAAAAATTAGTATGATAACAATTACTAATACTAATAATGTAACAGAAATTTATATACAATAATAGTCAAAAACGATAATTAAAATAATGAATAAATGGTCAAAAGTAATATTGGGTGAGTTGATGATTATACGTTATAGTCATAATAGAGATTAGATTATGAGGCATCTCGCATAGGCCAAGTTAAAAATAATCATATAATTCAAAAACAACCCAAAAAATAAAACGTGTTGGTACACATAACTTATTTAACAAAAATAGACGAGAATATAACATAACTTCAACTAATAGTATGCTTAAAATTTCCTTAGGTACAATATATTAATAATAATAACATAAATCATAGAAAAATTAACAAAATTTCTTCCTTACTTTAATATTCTTCTAAAGATTCTCCTAAAGTTTAATAAGAATTTATTTTTAAAATAAGCATTAAATTATGCCGATCTGGCATCGACTTATATTGTGAGGTTTTACACGCATGTTTTTTGATGCGATAAAACAAAACGCTTACACGTTTTTACCATATTTCATCACTTTTTTCCTAGTTGTCAGATTTTCATGATTCTTTTTTGTTAAAGTTTCTAATTACATTTAAAGGTTAATTCTTGTATTTATTTTCTAGAATATAAGCGTTTTCTATGAATTTGGAGCCAATTTGATGAAATAGGTTAAATTTGCTAAAATTTAATGTTTTTTGATTCTTTTAAATATTTATTAAATAATTATAAAAATAAGCAGTTTACAATCAAATTATCAATCTAAACTCTTTATTTTTAAAGATTTTTAATCTCTAATTTATATACCTAATTTTAAATTATTATAATAACTAGAACTTAAAGTAATATTATTAAAATTATAAAAATTTAATTCTTTATTTAAAATATTACTAAAAAATCTTTTAAAAATTCAAAGAATACTTACATTTAATTTTCTTCCTATTTAATTTAGCATAATATAGGTCATATTTGATGAATTTTGAATATTCTGATTATTGTTAAATTTTGGAATATTTAGCATGGTAAATTAAAAATTTGGATAATACCACATGTAAGGCATGTTGGTATATGGCATATTCTAAATAAATAAATACTAAACATTTAATTAAAATATTAATCTTACAAAGTTGGCATTCATATTCTGCCAATACATTTGACCTGGAAAGTTATTAGAATTCTAAATAAACTTAATAATTTTCAAATAAAATTTAAAGTTTACCATATTATTTGTATTTGGTATTTGTTTGGAATTATTCGTATTAGATGAATTATTATTACTGTTCTAAATAAAATAATAATAAAATTATAAAGTTTACCATATTGATTATTGTTCGAAGTTGGGTGTATGTAAAAGTGACCATAAAATGAAAAATATATCCTTATATATATATATATATGAATAATTACGTTATTACTACTACAAAAAATTAACCAATCAAAACCCGAAAATTGCACACACAAATTTTAAATATTTCAGATAATCTAAAGCACCAAGTAAACAGTTTTATAAGCACAATCATCATCGTGTTCATAATATGGACAAGATATATTTCTTGAAAAACTCTGATATTCTTTTAATGAATACTTTACAATTCTCAAAGATGGAAAATATATTTTTAAAATCTTTTCTTTTGTTTCATCTGTCACATAGAAAATAACTGTTTTTCGATCAGAACCGATGATAGTACTTAATAAACACGTTGAACCGAAAATATTCTGACCGTTAAGTATTTGATCTTCCTTATATTCGTTTGCCGAAAACTCCCAATGTAATGGTCTTAAATATTATTAGTATTGATCATACATAATTCTTTTATAACTAATCCACCAAATTCATTTTCAAAAACACTAATATCAATAAAATAACTAGACATTTTATAAAACATTTATTTAAAATCAGTACGTTTATACATTGAGTTTAGCCAAACAAGACAATGTTGAACACAATTTGTTGTTAAAAGATTTTGATATCAATGTTTATTGTAGACAATTGACTTTCCTATTGTTTGTAATTTACTAACTAATAAAGCTGGATAATAGAATCCAATTGGATCGAAAACAGGGATCTTATTTGGTTTACATATACAGCAATCCAGTGTTCACTGCCAAGATTAAATGAATGAGTATTAACCACTATTGCATTGTTATCATCAAGATATGGAATTTTATCTAAAGGATATACACCAACAAACTCTTTTCCCAACAACAGTTTTCCAATTTTATCAACCTGAATAGAACTAATTAAATAAAATTAATTATTAATTAAAAACTTACTTCACGATAATCTGATTACATAGAGTTACTATATTTATACTAGTACATTTCAATTTGCAGTAATTTGAATTTCGTTTTCAAATACACCACATATTGTTACATGTACTGGTTCTTCAACGGCTTTAGAAAACTTTATCGTAAATTTCCATTTTGAGGTAATTAACGTTGATTTAAATCAAAATCAGGTAGCAAAAAAAATGTGAAAAATGGATGTTTTGGTTTAAAATCATCAAGAGATATTCCACAATTTAGGTTTTTATCTAAATAACCCACATTTCTCACAATACTTTGCATATATGTGGTACAAAAATTGTTATTTTCGAAATATTGAGTATGTTTCGCGATAATCTGTGTTTTTCGATAAAGATAATGAAGTGACATTATAATATCTGAATTTTGAGCTTGAATCAGTATACGAACTGTAGTATTGAGATTCACTTTGAAAAGGTACAATAATAAAATTAGGTATTCTTCTATCTCCAAATATCTGTTCCTTATAGAATGATGATGCACCTTTACCAATAGCAAACTGAACAATTTCTTTTGTTTTAATTGGATAAATCGCATGTTTTGAATTAAGGCCAAGTTGATGACCGGCTAATACTGATGATTCAACACGAACTCTTCGAATCATTAATTTAGCATCTACTAATTGACATGTTGGTTCCCCAGTTTTTGAAAATAATGATAATGCAGAATCAGATCGATTCAATCTAATGCGAACATTGACATCAGAAAGTAAATATTTTAGTTGATCCATAAAATCAAACTGTAGTGAGGAACACATTGTAAAAACCTTTGAGTCTTTTATCCAACTTTTTCTTTCTTCAGAATTTCCGTACCCCATAGGTGTAAGACAGGTATTTTTAGTATCACCGTTATAATTTAATATAGTTTCAATCATTGCTTTGTGTTCATAAGTATTGTTACCTCCTTCAATTTTAATATGATCAAACCCAAGAATTGCGTCTTTAAAAGTGTATGAAACATGTAATTGTTTGGCTTAACATCTGAAGTATCCACCAAAATTTTTCTGTCGACATTTAAAACTTTAATTTGAACAGTTAATAAAGTATCATTCAAATCCAAATATTCAGTTTGGGAACCATTAATGAACAATTCAACATAATTTCTACTATCAGTAATTGAATTCATCGGAAATACTTCTTCAAATGCACCATATTCAATTACTGCTTGAGGTGACGGACGACCAAAAATACATAATTCAGATTTACCACAAATCATTTTTGAAATATAGTAACATGTCCTTTCATTCGATTTTTTATATACCTCCCACGTTTTGGTATGAACCCACATGATGCAGTATATTCAGGTTGAGGTTCCTCACTCTTAAACATATTTGCAACACCAGGTATCATTGTTAATACAGCCGGTAAAGCTTTACTAATTTCAGACAAAGCATTTGATTTTAATGATGGTAATATTTTCTTATCACTCATTATCACATATTTGCTGTTTTCATTCCAAAACTACCTATACGCTTAAGAATTGGTAATGCAAATCTTCCAATTGTCCGTAACCAACCAGACCCATACTGTTTACCAATAAAATATGGTATTTCGCTACCAGTTTGGCTGTTACTATATAATGAAATTATATCTGGATTAATCATTTAATTTACGAAAATGTAATGTCAAATGTGTTTTTGAATTTTTTGGAAAGTTGATAAGTTTCACACTATCATCACGAATATTAATTTCTATATTGTTTATACATGACGTGGAAAGCGATAAATACATTGGATTATCTACTACAATTTGTACAACTTCATCTTATTCATATTTTTTAATCCATACTGCTTTCAATAAGGAAACCAAAGAATCGCCAACAATTATTGGTTCAATAATGCTACTATAGATGAACATTTGTTGATGATGATCATATAACTTTGCTTTATAAATACTCTCAAATGTTTTCTTTTCTAATCCGAGTTTTTATCGAATACAATCTCTGTAATATTATCGCGAATACTGAATGTGAATATTTTATCTTTTATTTGAAGAGATGTAAAAATATGAGGACAGTTGAACAATATATATTCATAAAAGTCTATAAGTTTTGTCAAGTACAAATTATCACTAAATGAGAAAACTGATTGAATTACAATGTTATACGGCTCACTGGGACCAAGTGGTATACTGTATCATTTCTTAATTCCATTTTAAATATTAACTTTAATTATATTGTTTATATTTGTGTAAATTTTATAGTTATACACGAATAAAAAATATTCAAAAATAATTACATCATAGATCCTTAGTAACATAAATTATAAAGGAAGATGTTCAGTTTTTCACATGAATTTTCCATTAGGGAAACCGCAACAAATTGTAGATAGAAGTGGTAAGTATCCAATTATATTTTTCAAGTCAGTTAAGTGTCGATTTATGGGATGTAAGCAACCTCTAAAAGTTGAAGATTTACCATTTACAATTGAAGATGTTCAAATTCAATCAATTACAGTAACTGCAGATATTGGAGTAGATATTAATTTATATGATTTATTGAACAAAATTAATTGTATATATGAACCTGAAATATTTCCAGCTTTAAAATATGTTAAATATAATCCTTTATGTATTAACGTGTTTGCTAGTTGTAAAATAGTAATTTTAGGTCTTAAAACATTAATTATCATGAAATTATTGCAAATATTATTGATGATATTAAGTAAGTCATTGAAAAATATGAAATCCTAAAGTTTTTACTTAGCATTACCTAACGTAAATGTAATAGTTGTGTATAGTTTTAATTGGCTTTGATTTGTATGTAACTTGTGTGAATGATTCTGATTCGTTGAAATGAGTCTGATGTGTGTTAAAAATTAGTATAAATACAAGTGAGTTATTCATTCAAGTAACAAAATGAGAAACAATTCAACTGATGGTAAGTTTCTTTTATTATAAATTGATATGTTTTCCTTTGTTTTTAGAAACGGCTATCCAATTCCTTATTGAAAGAATAATATCCCAAACTAGGGAAGAATATGGTATTCTGGGTCCCGGAGGTCATTACATACATAATCTTTGAGGCGACTGGTATCAGCGTTGAAAAGATTTTTATGGAGTACAAAAACAAAGAAACTCCGATTAAAACCACAATTTCAAAATTCATGTGTATCATTTATATTAAGTAAATCGTTCAAAAGTACTTGTTCTAATGTACTTGTTCTTTCCCCAGATCTAACTATCAATTTAATAGCCCAAAATAATAAATATATCATTGAGAACGTCAACTTTCGACAGTTCAAAGACGTTCAACATGCCATTAGCATAATCCCCAATGAAAATTATTAGTGTTTACTTCTCTGTTCGACCTGTCGTATGACTTGTAATATTTTCGACTTTCGAAAGACTGATATTTCTGACGGACTAACCGATATAGGAGGAAACTTTATAGATTATCTAAACAGCTTTTTCTTGAGTATGAAAATAAAATTTCAAATAAATCATGGTATTCTTCACCGTTGCTTCATCTCAGATGATCCAACTTTCCATGCCTCTGCTTTTAATGTGTTTTTGGAAAAATTAATTTTAAATCGGGATTTTCCACATGATAAAATATATAAGCTACTTGATGATATCACAACTAAAGAATGTGCTGAAATTTCATTAAATTTAAATCTAATAAATGGGAAAATTAACGATGACATTTTAATTAAATACTTTATTAATTTAAATTTATCAACATCCTTCATTCTTTGAGGGGTTTCACAATGTGCACCGCGATTCTTGACGATTGTACTGATTATTTGAATGAAAATTTGAATTACAAGTGCCTTCAAAGTGCAAAAGTTGTATTTGCCATTTTTGCTCCACCAAAGTCCCGTGAAACACTACTTGTAATTGATTATAATACAGACGAGCATTACTTTCTGGATCCAATAATCCTTGATGTCAACCTAAACTATGTTTACTTGTAAATTATTAATAACTAAAATAAATGAAATACAAAACTCACGCGGTTGTGCAACTACAGCTGGCTTTTATCAACAACTATGCACACGATGTGGCCCTTGAGAACATTAATTTGAGAGAAGTATTATCCACTTTACTTCCGATTGTTTTTGAGATCAATAAAAAAGGTAAAGAGAAAATTTTAACTAAAATCAAGCAACAGAAACAATTAAACTAAACTTGGAACAGCGCAAAAATAAAGCCCTTAAATTAATTTTTAGTTTTGAAAATGCTGATGTTAACCAAATCGTTGAAAGTATTATTCAGCAGTTTCCTCACTTAAATAATTTTACTAACATTAAATCCCACAAACCATACCCTGGTAATAAACAAAAGTCGAATATTATGAGTAAATATAAAAGCAGATCAGAATTTTTAATTAAAATGAAATTAACCTTTTATAAATTAAACCTTTTATGAATTAAAGAGGGCTGATAACACTTCACCGGGTATTGATGGTATTCCATACAAAGATCTCGCTCTTCTTGACCCTGTAGGTATCTTGTTGAGTTTTCTGTTTAATAAAATCATCAATAGTAAAATCATTCCGACTAGCTGGAATACATTTAAGACTATATTAATTCCAAAACCTGATAAGACAGATAATTATGATAAAGTTTCATCTTGGCGACCAATAGCTCTGCTGTCTGTAATTTATAGTGTTTGCGTCTATTTTAACTACACGTCTAACATCATGGGTGATTTGTAACGATATTTTACATATTGAGCAAAAAGGTGGCTCTGTCAATGAAGATTGTATCGAGCATAATTCAATACTTTCTTATGCACTTGAGCATTCGAAATACAGCAAAAATTCACCATTAGCGATTGATTGGTTAGACATTAAGAACGCTTTTGGAAGTGTTCCTCATGACTACTTGTGGAATGTTTTGAAAACTATTAGCGTTAGTGGAGAGTTTATTACGATTATTAAATTTCTTTACACCGACACCTTTTCCTTCTACAGTTGTGGCCCAATTGTAACACCTAATTTTCCAATCTAAAAAGGAGTTAAACATGGATGTCCTCTTTCAATGATTCTTTTCTCAATTGCCATTAATCCTGTTCCAGAAGTAATAAGTAGATCATGTAATGAACCTTTTATGATTGGTAACTCACACATTCAAGTTCTAGCGTATGCAGATGACATTGCACTTGTTGTAAACAATGTTGATGACCTTCAAAAAAATAGTTGATATCGCTGTTGAAGCTGCTAGTGATATAGGATTTGAATACCTACCGGAGAAGTGTGGCTACATGCAACTTCCTCGAGTTAACATTAATGGTGGGATTTTGATTAATGGAAAGGAGATTAGAAAGTTGTTGTCAAAAGAATTTTACCAATATCTTGATGTTCCAGTATACGAGGACAATGACCAAAGCTCTTATGAAGTTCTTGATAAGGTTGTTAGTGATACAAATAAAATTGCGAATTCCGGTTTATTTGGATGGCAAAAACTCAAGGTCTACAAGATTTTCATTCATTCTTGACTGATATTTGTATTCCGAATACGCGAAATTAAAACTAGTGCTCTATCAACTCCTCAAGGAAATAATAATCTCTGTGGCAATAACTCAAATAAATTACGTGGCCATTTGAGACGAATTTTAAACTTACCGCACAATTCTGAAACTGTTTATTTATACAACTCAACTGAAAATGGTAGAACTTCATGTGTCGATTTGCTTGATGAATATCATACTCAAACAATCGTTCACTTTTTCAGACTCTTTACTTTCAATTGTGCTTACTCGAGAAAAGTTAATATTGACACTTTAAAGTATGTAACTGGTCCTCGTCTTGGAATCAAAGAGCCTACACTACAACAGAGTTTTGATTGGATAAATGGTGCTGAAACTTAATTGAACCAAAGTGGAAAGAAAACGAGATTTCAACGCGCTCTTACGTCTATAGTCTACTTTGAAAGAGAACACTCAATTTCCGTTTCTCTTCATGTTGTCAAAGGACAAGCATCGCTATATCTAATAACAAAGAGTCAAGGAACAGTCATACTTTCGGCGAAGTTTCGAAAAGAAATTTCCAATATTTTTCATTCTGCATTGCACGACTCATATGCAAAAGTGGAAACAGAGCAATAAAAGCGACATGATTGCAGCGGCTATTAAATTATCTCCTTAAATTAATAAAGCAATTTTTAAAAGCAAACTTGGCGAATTTGCATGGAACTTTATACATCGAGTGCGAACTAATACTCTGAACATCAATGCAAAGCCTAATAGGAAAGGGGATTCCAGACTCGACGTTGTGAGAAAGAGGATAAAACTATTTCTAATGCCCTACAGTCATGTAAAATCCATAAATTCTTACAATAGAGACACGTGACTGCCTTAAAATATTAACGGGTAATTTAAAAAATCCTAATTTTATTGTCGTTGTTGACCATGCTTGTTCTCTTGTACTGAATTCCAAAGAGCGTGTCGCCTTAATAATAGCAGATGTTGAATGGAAGAGAATATTTATGATTGATGCAAGTGTCCAATGGATTCTCTTTCTTATTTTGTCTTGACTGACAAGGCAAATATTGAAAAATATAGTTTGATTCAGGGTGAATTACAGGCTGCAAAACCTGATTACAAGGTAGAGCTTCACACTTGTATTAGAGCGTTAGGATCAATCTAATCTTTAACTTATGACCTGATTTGCAAACTTGGTATTGATCCACTACAAACAGAAGGTCTGCTTAAAGAATGCGCAATGAGCAATATCATACTGTGGGGTTTATGGTTTCAATAACCTTGACCCCAGATGAAAGTTTCTTTCCTACTCTCCGTGGTTACCCGTTGCTAGGCAACATTGGAAATGTAACCATGGGTTTTGAGGTCACCAAAGGTGAGCGCCACGCGGGAACTGAGCTGGCCCGACCTCAAACTGGGTCCAACGCACTACCGTTAGAAGGTATACGTGCGATTTATCATTCCGTCCCTTACTGATGATAGATGGTTCTATTCACGTCCTTGGCTCGCTGACTGATTGACGCTATTTGCGTGGGTTTAATCAATTCAAACTGTATCAATCGGAATTCAAATCATTACTCGAACACGACACTCAACAAATTTTATTTAATAAAACATTCTATACTAATTTTACGCCTTCGGGTCTTTTACTTGAACGACCCGTCGTTTGGCCCGTTCGGCTCTACCGAGGCAGTCTTAACTTGTTTGGCAGCAGATTTCGAAGTTGACGAGGCTTCTCGGTATGCTAGCTGCGCCGGGGCGAAGACTAGGGGTAGGTCACTGCCGCTCCTTCTTGACATGCGGATAGCGCCACCTCCAAGCCCCTAAATTGTGTCTTTAGACTCTGGTTGAGCTGTTTTTCCTCAGCCCAACTCTTCTGCATCGACGTTAATCTTTGATATAGACGTTTAGCCTTGCTCGGTTCCACCCAAGTACTCTTGGTCAATTGAACTTCAGTTGTCAGCTGTATGATTTGTTGGTGGAGGTCTTTAATTATCATTTGTGCTTTTGCCAGTTACTGTTGCAGAATCTTGTGGGAATTCATGTCTACAAAAGAAGGGCAACATCAATTCATCGTTAATAAGGGTTAATTAAATTTATAATGGGTCCTATATCTTATGGCGTCGGATTGCGATTGGTAATTCCCTTTTTAGATTGAATTTCTATTTAGCAATGCAAAAAAAAATAACCTAACTAAACACATGTATTTAATTCATAACCAAAAGAATCATCGCGGTGAGTCAAATCCTTAATAGTGTCGGACGGAGCTTGTTCGGGGTGGCCCCCGAGTGTATGGGTGTATCCGTTCTCCTCGTCCTGTCCATAGTTGACGTGGGACTACCACGTTGATCGCCTCCGTTGGCCTGTTCAGTCTGGGATCGTCCAAATTGAACGACGTGTTGTACGGAAGGGCGTACCCGTCTGTACTTGGGATGAATCCGGCCGCAATGTGCCGGTTGATCTCATCTAGGTGTCGTTGTGCCATGCGGATTTGCTGGCTTGTTTGTCGCTGGTGTTCCTCCAAGCGTGCGAGGAGGTGCTCCACTTGACCTCTTATCTCCCGCGCCGGATTTCGACCGGGCTCTCGTTTGATCGCAACGAAAGGAAGGTCTATGTCATCACTGATTTTCTGATCTTTTCCTCGGGATTCTCTGACCGGTGAGATTGAGAATCCCTCGTCCCCACATTGCTTGCCGGCACCGTGCAGCTGAATGTGCAGGGAAGCGTAGTGTAACCCGGCAAACTCGTCATTCAAGCATAGGCGATAGATTTGGAGGTCTAGGTCCCCTCAGTCATGGGTCGTTTCGGCGGTCGCGAGATGGGCCTTAGGAGTTTAATTTAAGGTAAATCCATATGAGTAGAGTCGGCTCATTGTTTCGATGAGTTGCATTCCTTATTCAAAGAAGGAAAACTAACATGGTAGAAACATACACACTTGGGTTAGAGCTATTTGTTCCTGTTCTAGCGAGCAACTTCTTTCACTAATGGAAGTAGAGGAATGATAGACAGGATGAATGAAACCTACAAACAAACCATATGAACAATCTTACGGTGAAATTCTTAAATATTAAATTAGATTAAAGAGTAAAACTTCTTGTCAATGAATTAGAAGCTTTTAGTCGTGAAAAATCACTTTATTAAATCTTAAAATGTAAAAATTGTTGGGCCAGAACATAAACGGCATTGAGAAATGTTTAAATGGATCGGTAACACACACGCAAATATAACATGCAAATTTAAATAAACCTATTGAAACATCAATTAAACCCTATCAAATATGAGAAAAAAGAGAATTAAATATAAAATAATAAACATAAAAATAAATTAAAATAATAACAAAACGCACCAAGATCCGCACGATACCAACACAAATATAACAAGAAAACCCAACAAATTCGACAAAAATTAATAAATTAATAAAAGTTCATGAAAATGAAACTCAAATCAAAAAATTTGAAGTAGTAATAATTCAATAAAAATTCTAAATGAAAAATTATTAAAATAAATTGAAAAATCATAAAATTAAAGATTAGAATAAACTAGAAAATAACAAGGTCGAATTTTGTTTTACTACATCAAATTTAACATGCGAGGTTAGGGACAGAAAATAGGTATAAATACCGATTCATTTTCACATTAAAACACACCGTTTTCCAAACGAAAACCATTTTGAATCAGAATTTGATTTTGAATATTAGTTATTTTAAATCTATTGCTAGATCAATTTTAGGTGAGAAATAGTTTTACTTGGAGCTCTCTCTCCACGTCACATCCTCGCAACCTCGGTAGAGCTCTGCTTGGATGTCGGCGTGGGGGGAGATGCATTTTTATGCTTTTATGATTTTATTGGACAAGTAATTTTGTATGTTAGTTATTTAATATGTTAATAAATATTCATAATATTAACAATTGTTTTTCATGCATTTAATAATATTAATTAATCTGTCGAAATTTTTCCGGCCCACAGCCAACACATTTTGCAAGATAGTAAAATCTACATAGTACAGATTTGTGTAAGTGCGTGGAAAGTCGCCAATGATATGTACCCGTGAAGACCTAGCGTGCGGAACGCAGGGGTCGTAACGTCAATACTATCCGTATAGAAGAAACGAGAAATAAGGAAGAAGTCATTTGGCTGCTTCCTCGTTTCTCCTTTCTGTAAAATCGACCTAAATTATTTTACACACGGCTCAAATTCATCACACCGAGTAGCCCAGTGGGCACTCATTAAATATAATATAAACACAATGTGCGCCTAAGGCTTATTTAAAGGGTAATGGTACGGGGAATAAGTTAATCCATTAATTAATCTAAAGTAGTCTGTTGATTAAGATCAAGTAGCTCATAAATAAACGAAAATAATTTATTGATTAAAATTAAAGTAATCATTGAGTAAAAATAAGTAGGTTATTGAATAAATTAATATAAATTCATTGATTAAAAAATAAATTAATTGTTGATTAACACTAATATCAATTCGTTGATTAAAAATAAAGTAATTTGTTGATTTAAGATAAAATAATTTGGTTAACAAAAAAAAATAAAAGAATATGAATTCGTTGATTAAAAATAAAGTAATTTGTTGATTAAAGTTAAGATAATGTAAATTCGTTGATTAAAGATAAATTAATTCGTTGCTTAAAGATAAAGTAAAATAAATTAGTTGCTTAAAAAATTAAACTAATACAAAGTCATCGATTAAAACTGAATTAATCCGAAATCGTTGTTATAGAGTAAAACTAGCATCGTTAATAAATCAAATTCGTAAATGAATTAAAACGATAGAATTAAATTTTAATTAAAATTAAATATGAATTCAAAGCAAGACGAAACCAAAATTTACTTAAGAAATTGATGATTGCACCCCGTAATTTCAGCACCATAATCTAAAATCCAAATCAAAATATGAGAAAATACATTTTCCTGAACCATTTCGAAAAATCATGAGAATTGAAGGAAACGATTGAACGTCATCGAAAATCATAAAATTTACTCCCTTAAAACAATGAATGCTCCATCATCCGCTAAATAGTAAATAACATCACCGAGAAGTAGTAAACGATCATTCCAATAATCGATAGAGAGTAAATCCCGAATTCCTATGACAACGTTAAATTTGTGCGAAGTTAAATCATAAACTAAAATACCAACCATTTGCAGAACCCGTTGTAGAATCACCCTCGGCAAACCGAACAGAGATAATTAACAATATCTAAAGAGAAGTTAATAACATTAAAAACCGAGACATAAGGTATGAAGCTTACCAAATCACGGAATGTCGAATTGTCGACAATCGCCGAAAATTAACGATCGATCATTAACTATTCAATCTACCATGATCGGAAACCGACAAATTCCACAGGATGTATATTGATATAAATAATCAAAATCGGTTTATCTCTAATAATCAATAATTTCAGCATCCGGAGAATTGACTGAAACGAATCTGATCAGGAAAATTTGCAGAATGGAATTTAAATCACATGCAGAGGAGGCAACTAAAGAACCAGGAACACTCTTGGAGGGAGAAGGACCGAGGAAATTAGTCGCCGTACATAGTGGTAACTCATTTTGAATTTTATACTTATCGTCTTTAATGATAATTAAATGATCATAATTGCGATGTCTCTGGTTAATCTTATTAAATGTTTTTTAATATTCCTTTTTTCAACCAATGTTAATTTTATTAAACTGTTTAAATCATAAGACACCATTCATAAGACAGTTGGATTCCAGTACATAATGTTATCAACCTGGATGGTTTCATATCAATGTTAACAAGATGTCATTAAGTTAAGGTTAGCAGGAATAGTTCCTGTAGTTAAAGGTTTATTTGAGGAAAGCGATAGTTGGTGTTTGTCTCTTAATATTTACAACCCTGGTTCATAGATTTCAGATTAGAATATTTATTTCAGGCGCTAACCCACAAATGTATTATCAGATGTATATGGTGAATTAGCATTAGAATTAGTTCTCTAATATATTATCTCTAGTTTATATATTTATTACTTACTGATAAACCTATTAAATTAAAACGAAAAATTATTAATATTTAAGGAAAAGATCTAATTAATAAGAGTATTAATGGTATCTACGATAAGACAATATAATATGACATCTTCTTGACCTATAATATATTTAATCATGAAATACATTTTTCAAAACCATAATAATAAAGTAAGAAACACTATGACGCTAAATACCTGAAATGTATTTCAAGGGAATTATTTACAACATCAATCTATAATCATAATTCGTGTCAAGCACTATTTACCGAAACTACAAGTTAAATAACCTCGATAAACGCATTGCTGAGGTTTCTCCGTAGGTGGATACCCCATTGACAATATTTAATTTTAGCTCTCAATTCCACACTTTCCCTCGCAGATCGCTGGAGATGGGCTTGGGCCCAACACCGCCAAGAACGATGTCCGGATCTCCCGCCGTCGAATTTCCTCGACCGGGATAATCTGGGAGTGGGCACGTCTACTCAATGGAGCCCGTCGGAAGAAATACATCAGCAGGCCCGACAGCAATTGGAAGACCTGATGTCACAACAACGAGACTTGAATTCGCAGGTGGCCCGAGCTCGCCAGCATTTGGCAAATGTAGAAGAAGATTTGCTGGCGGGTCGGATCGCCAACTCGTACTGGCACCCCCGACAGACCTCACCAAGCAACGCGGCCCAGACCCGCAATACTAAAAGGCCGACGATGGCCATTTCCGGCTTCACACCTGAAAAGTGGGTGGCGAGCCAATTCCCCTAACAGTGGTGACGATCCTATTTGTTTTAAATCAATATTAGTGATTTATGATGGCTTGCTATATCAACATTAAAAATAAAATTTGTAAACTTGTCGTTAGTTGTTTTGCCAGATAAAATTCTTCTTCTTACTACATGAATTTTGTTTAAATTAACCCTAATATAATGTGATTATACCCGTATTATGAATTTCTATACTTAATTTCGTTGTATTAGCTATGGATCCGACTCAATTATTACAGCAGGAACTATCCCGAGCACAGCAGAACAATCAATCACTCTATGGACAAATCATACAGCTTACCAAGGAGGTCCAGCAAGTGAAATCTACCTGGGTGAACCCAGCCAGGCTAAAATCCATCTACCAACGCCTAACAGCGGCTCAAAGGGGCTGGGCAGAAGAGCGTCAGTTAAACCAGAGTCTCCGGACCCAGATCCGAGGGCTGGAAGTCACCCTGGCAGCAAGTAGGAAAGGGCAAGCGGTAACTTACCCGCTCATCTTCGCTCCATCCCAGTTACCCTACCAAACTCAGACCCACGATCCTACACCGGCAAAAGGTTCTCCAACCGTCCCATCCAGCAGTCGCCGACCGGGACGTAAAGAACGTGCCCGCCGCAAAGCCGAACGGCCATTAGATAAAGACAATCTTGAATAATTGACTCGACAGATAAACTACATTTTTCTTTGAAATTATAATTGTGATTAAATCAAAATTAGTATATTCTTGATATAATTATAAATGGAATGATCATCGGAAGGTCGTGAATACTCTCATTGTGTCGTCGGAAAAATAGTGTCCTTCTCTTACTGGTCAGCATGAATTTCAAACTTCCACACAAGGGACAGAATAAAGCGAGCATAGGTCTTCTAACGACAGCTCGTTGAACCCGCGGGTTGTCCGGGCAATTACAGTATTAGTAATAGTGCTCAATTTTTGCGGACAATCCACCCACTCGAACACATTTCCAACGTTGCCTAGCAACGGGTGCCGAGTGGTAGGTGAAGTATCATTTTGTATGGCGTTACTAGGGCAACAATGAAGATAAGCAAATTTCGAAACCCTGTAACACACCAAAATTATTATTCAACCAAAATATATTTCAAATTTAATCATTCATTTTTATAACTCTTTCGAGAAAACGAAAACAATTATTATCCCAAAATTATCATTCAACAAAAATATATTCCAAATTTAATTATTCATTTTGATAATTCTTTTGCGAAAACGAAACAATTATTATCCAAAAGTATATTTTAAGTTTATTTATTCATTTTGATAGTCTGGTTGAGAAAACACGAAAATCATTATTCAAAATTGTGTTACTAATTTACTTGTACTTTAACTTATCGATAATTTAAGCCAATATTCTCATTTCAGCTACAAAAATCAAATCATTAATTGTTCAAAAATTCGGAAGGGATATTTCCGCTTCTATGGCCATTAGAATATGCAAAATTTAGTCGAATCGTCATAACGAACTCCTAAGCAAAGAAATTATCAGATCTTACTGAAGTAATATTTTGATTTCTAAATAAACTATGGTTAAAACTTTCAATTTAACTTTAGATCCCAATAATTCCAATAAAATTTAAATCCATCATTTCCCAAAATGCTGCGGAAAGTGCCTATCAAACATAACAAACCAAATACCATGTTTTTAAATTTTACTTTATTAATAAAAATTCTTACTGCACATTTTATTAAAATGAAATTGTTCATATAGTTGACGTGCGTTTCTAGTTATTATCATCTAGCATATTATTCATTGAATATATATATTGTTTACAAGTTCGAACAGTGGTAACATGGGATAATTGGCTGCCTATGAGATATTGAAAGTGTGGAGCCTGGGTTTCGTGTGATAATGAAAATTTTCGTGGATAATAATCTCGCAGCTTAACTTAAAGTTTATATATTTTCATAGCAAGGTCGATTTCATTGCCGTCGCTCTTTAGTCTTGGGATGGGCTGGAGCCGTTCTGGATGAGATCCGGCGTTTGATGCGTCTAATTAATGCTCGAGGAAATGTTTTATTCGCCTGATAATAATATTAATCCTTACCTTTGGCTGTTCTTCGTTTCTCCGAACTTGGTCTGGTTCTCTGCGATGCTTCGTCGGACACACTGGGGTATCGTGAATTGACCGTTCCTATTGCGGAATTTTTACAACTTGACGTTTTCGACATTCCGATTTTTATTTTTGTGGTTAATGCAATCCTATTTAGATTTTATATAGGAATGGGTGCGCACACATTGTCGCCTTTGCTTGACACATCTACTGGTTACGTAGCGGTGTGTCGACATGTCCCGATTATTGGTAAGCGATTGAACTTTTATTGATTGGCATTTTAGTAAATGCCGAACTACATGCCGGTTTGGCTTCATGTGACTTGTCTTCAATCGTGATGCTGTTAATTCACTATTTAATTTTTTGGAATCTGAAGCGAATACCTTTTTCTGCCGCTTGTTGTCACGGATTGCCTCTCTTTGTTCCATTTGGTAAGGTTTTATTTATATATTCGTTTATTTTGTTGGGCCAGAACGTAAACGGCCTTGAAAAATGTTTTAATGGATCAGTAACACACACGCAAATACAACAGGCAATTTAAATAAACCTATTGAAACACCAATTAAACCCTATCAAATATGAGAAAAAGAGAATTAAATATAAATTAATAAACATAAAAATAAATTAAAATAATAACAAAACGCACCAAGATCCGCACGATACCAACACAAACATAACAAGAAAACACAACAAATTCGACAAAATTGAAAAATTAATAAAAGTTCATGAAAATGAAACTTAAATCAAAAGATTTGAATTAGTAATAATTCAATAAAAATCCTAAATGAAAAAGGATAAAAATAAATCAAAAAATAATAAAAGTAAAGAATAGAATTTACTAGAAAATAACAAGGTCGAATTTTGTTTTACTGCATCAAATTTAACATGCGAGGAAAATAGGTATAAATACTGATCCATTTTCACATTAAAACACACCGTTTTTCGAAACAAACCATATTTTCAAATCTTAAAACTATTTTTGAATTCGTTTTAAAAACATTTTTCAGAGTTTACTTTTAGGTGAGAAATATTTATGTTGGAGCCCTCTCTCCACGTCACATCCTTGAAACTCGGTAGAGCTCTGCTTGGACGTCGGCGTGAGGGGAGAGGTACTTTTATTTTTATGCAAAATTATGCGATTTTTGTTTTTTATGGATTGACAGAGGATGGTAATTATGTTTATTGGTTTATAATTAATAAATATTATTAATATTAATACATTGTTTTTATATATTTAAATGAACTAAAATTAAACTTTGTCGAAATTTTTCCGGCCCACAGCCAACACATAACGCAAGTAAATAAAATCTACACACAAGTCAGATTCGTGTAAGTGCGTGGAATATCGCCAATGATCTGTGCCCGTGAAGACCCGGCGTGCGGAACGCAGAGTTGGAACGTCAATACTACCCGTATAGATGAAACGAGAAATAAGGAAGAAGTTTCTTGGCTACTTCCTCGTTTCTCATTTCTATAAAATCGACCTAAATTATCTCACACACGGCTAAAAATCACCACACCGAGTAGTCCAGTGGGCACTCAGTAAATATAATGTAAACACAATATGCGATTAAGGCCTATTAAAGGAGAATGGTACGGGGAATAAATTAAATGGAAATCGTTGTTATAACTAATCTGGACAAAAACTTTGAAATAAATTAAATTTACAATTCGAATAAATTAATAGCGATTATTAAATAAGTAATTTATTGATTTAACAAACATTAAAGTAACTATTGATTAAAACTAAAGAAAGATTAAAGTAATTCATTAAATTATTGTAATTAAGGTAGAGTTTTTATTGAGTAAAATTACGTAATCCATTAGATTAACTTAATGTAAATTATTGAGTATCAATAAATGAATTTTGAGTAAAAATCAGTAATTAAAACGAATATTAAGCCAAATTAATCTATTTGATTTAATCGACAAGTTTTCTTTAATATAAAGATAGATTTAAACTGAACAACATAAATTCTTCGACTTACAATAAATCAACCCAAATATTGGATATCTTTGAATTAGGATTCGAACCAGCTCAACTAACGTTGAACGACAATATGATTGATTTCATCTCTAAAGTAATCATAACTGAAAATCCCTTATTAATTCGCATAAAATTACTTTAACATATTAAGACGAAAAATCACGAAAAATTTATTTTGATAAATTAAAACACTCGCTTACTAGAAGTTATCATAAAACAATGCAAGCGAACTCCAGGAGATAAGCAGGTTAACTTGTTATTCATAATAAAATCCCAGTAGAAGTTGAATAAAATTCCAATATTACGCATGAGAATGAAAATCCATAATTTTGCGACGAAGAAAACCCCTTAAATTATGTATTAAAATGAAGTAATTAAACAAAATAAATTTCCAAATGATCCGATAGCAACTTTTAACAGCACTATTGACCCTCAATCAGAAAATCCATTGTCCAAAATTGCGAGAGATAATCAAGTAGCCCGAAATTCTTAAAATTACTGCATCTCACAAAATTCGTTTTAACAAATGTTGACCTATGAAATAGTCTACGATCGCCCGAATTGAAAGTTCATTACCTGAAATAAACATTGTAAACTATTGATTGAGAAATCAACCATCTTACTAGTCGGCATTTCCGGCGACATCAACATCCGCTGCCGTAGCCGAATTATAAATGTGGTGGGTTACAGGGTTTCGATTCTTGCTTATCCTCATGGTTGCCCTGGTAACGCCATACAAAATGATTCTAATCGCCACTTGGCACTCGTTGCCAGGCAACGTTGGAAATGTGTTCAAGTGGTGGATTGTCCGCAAAAATTGAGTATTATCGCTAGTACTGTAGTTGCTCGGACAACCCTCGGGTTCACGAGCTGTCGATAGAAGACCTATGCTCGCTTTGCTCTGTCCCTCGTGGTCATTCAAGATTAGGTTCTTATTTGCCTGCGGAGAGATGAAACGAAGATTGGGTAACATGATGTGAACCTTTGGCATATAAATATATCAACGGAACAAATCGATTAAGAACACGACTACTCTATTTAATTAGCAACACGCGCAATTTTTACGAGTTAACTGTTTTGAAGCTGGATTGCTCGACGTCGGGCACGTTCCTTGCGTCCCGGCCGACGATTATTTGCTGGAAGAGTAGATTGCTCCACTGATTGGGTGTCCTTCTGCGACATCTGGGTTGGGGCGAAGACAAGCGGATATGTTACCGCTTCCCCCTCCCGGCAGACTGCTAGGGCGACTTCGAGTCCCCGAATTTGCGCGCGCAGGCTCTGATTGAGCTGCCGCTCTTCTGTCCAGCCTTTCTGGGCTGCCGTGAGTCGGTGGTAGACCGCTTTCGCTTTTGCGGGATCCAACCATGTTGCCTTCATCTGCTGCATTTCTCGGGTCAATTGAATAATTTGGGTGAGTAGTTCCGCGTTTGTCTGTCTCGCGTGGTCCAATTCAGTCTGTAAGATTCGTAGGGAAGACATCACTATAACCAAAGATATCATTTTAATTTATTATTGTTTAAATTTGAGCATCATTCATCTAGTTAACCAAAATCACGAACAATTCTAGCTATAAGAAGAAATAACACGAAAAAATTTTTAATAAATTTTTTAAATCAATTACTACATGCAGATTATCCCTATCAATTCATTCCTCGGGACCATGTCTCTTCAGGCTTCTTCTTAGAGCCGCCACCGTATAGGGTCGTCGGGTATCACGGACTGGGCGAGGTGGATAGGCTTCTGCAATCCGCCCGGCGAGGATGTCTTCCATCACGTTCGCGAGATACATCCTCGCCTTAACCACCTGTAGATCGACCCTGCTCCTGCACCCTTTCCCATTGGGTGAGGAGGTTCTGTGCGTTCATGTAGGTCTCCGCAGCTGGATATTGCTGTCCCGAGAGACCGCAGGGATCCTTCTCCAAGCCTAATATCCTCCAGGTGGTAGGATATGGCCACTGTTGTTGTATCTGGTCGAATGTTCTCGTAGTTGGCGGAACTCTTGTCTGTCCCTGTTTGTCTGTCCCTCGACTGATGTTTCGTTCAAGCGACATGTCTAAAACATTTGTGTTATTAGCTTCGCTTGATTCACCATATTAAGTTGTTAACAAATAAATAGTGCCTATGTCACTGTTGAGGGTGTCATCCAATTTAATCTTATCGAATTCTAGTAGCTTTTCATTTGGTCGGGATTCTTTCGAAACGGGTGGACGGTTTATCTAGCAGCTTTCCATCCGACGCTCTTACGCATCCATTTAAAGTTATAACAATCAAATACCATTCTGATACTATGAAAATTGGTTCGTGGACATCTTGGTGGACAGGGGTTCACTCACATCTGCGGATTTCTGTTTGATAGGCTAAACGCGACCATTGTTTTCCTTTACTCGGTGGGACGTTAGTAAAAATGTTACGTTGACTTGCGGACCTGTTCCTTTAGTGTGCATTCCTCTGTAAGGTGACTTATGCTAGTGTAATTAATAATATACTTGAAATAAGTTTGCTAATTAACTTGGTTTTAATTTAATTAGGCATGTTAATTTTAAGGAGTTATAGAGTTGATATTATGGGTAGCATTTCAGTAAGTTAACTTAAATTTTCATCCAATTTATTGAACAATTTTTTTAAGCAGGTGATCTGAACGTTTAAGGGCGAGACCGGATGTCGAACGGATAAATCGATGAAGCATAGACATGTGTTTGGCGATTTCATGTGATTTCCGGCGGATCTTGCCGTCGCGGCTTAAGTGGTTGAAAGGAAGTGAGTTAGCTTATTTACATCCTGTAATTAAGTTCATAGCATTTCATTTTCAGGATTATCGATTGGCAGATTCATCTAAAATTATTCGGGTAAGTTATTATGTGGATTAATCTGAACGTATCTTATCGCCATTTTTAAGGAAAACTGCGTATTACGATTGAGGCCTTCAAGTAGATGAAATTTTATGCCATTGCAATATTTTCGTTTTGTGGAGTTTTATGTATTCGAAGAGCAAAAGAAATCGATATGAAGCCTTCTCGTGAGTTAACAATTTGTGTAATATTAAAAAAAAATAAAATTTTTCTCTCCTTTTAAACGTTGATTCTCGTAATTATTTTAATTTGGTTTAAATAATAATTCTGGGATCGCTTTGCTTTAGTCTCCGAACTTGTTCCATTTTAAGAAAACTTATTTCAAACCTATAAATTATTCTAGTTCGGATTAAGGGACGGTTTTAATAACATATTTTGGTTTCCATTACTCGGTTTTCTTATATTTTCATTTCAACTAATTTAATCAACCTTTACTTTGACTCTATGAAATCACTCTAACATTAACCCACTGCTATTAAATCCGTGAATCCAGTTTTACTTTACCCTTAATCAAGGATTTACTTGATCTTTATTAAGAAATTATTTGATCTTTATTCAAATTACTTTTAATTTTTAATCACTGAATGACTTGGTTTAATCGACATCGTCTTTTAGTTCAATTAACGCATTATTGTTAACCAAGGAATTTATATTATTTAATCAACATACTAATATAAGAAAATCTTATTTTTAATCTATAAACTACGTTAACTTTAATCGTTTTAATTAAGTTAATTTAACCAATAAAGTATGTGTATTTACGCAAATTCCTTTAAGTTTAATCAAAATGAAACAAATTCAGCTTAATCAAAGAGTTATTTGTCTTTAGTCATTAATCGAAAATTTGATTTAATTGAGTAAATGAATCATTTATCCAATGGATTTTAAATTCAAATTAGTATGTCAATGGTTAGTTTATTTCATATTATTGCTTCAAGTTAGCTATATCAACGATTTAACTTATTTTATTCCCGTACCCTTTCCCTTTAATAGGCCTTAGGCGCATTTTATGTTTATATTATATTTACTGAGTGCCCACTGGACTACTCGGTGTGATGATTTTGAGCCGTATGTAATATAAAATTTAGGTCGATTTTACAGAAATGAGAAACGAGGAAGCAGCCAGAGACTTCTTCCTTATTCCTCTTTTCAGCTATAGGGATAATATTGACGTTACGGCGCACGCTGAGTCTTCACGGGTACATATCATTGGCGGTTTTCCACGCACTTACATGCATCTGTACTATGTAGATTTTGCTTTCTTGCGTTATGTGTTGGCTGTGGGCCGGAAAAATTTCGACAGTTTAATTCGATTTATGAGAATATATATAAAACAATTTATGCATATTAATAATATTTATTAATTATAAACGAAAATAACATAATTACCCTTCATAACCAATCCATACAATTGCATAAAATAACATATCATAAAATAAAACATAAATGCCTCTCTCCCCACGCCGACGGCCAAGCAGAGCTCTACCGAGATGCAATGGAGGTGACGTGGAAAGAGGGTTCCAACATAAATATTTCTCACCTAAAATTAAGTTGAGATAGTTCTAAAAACAAATTTGTAAAATAGATTCAAAATGGTTTTGAAAATGGTTCACAAACGATTTCAAAATGGGTTAATGGTTAAGTTAAATGTGAAAATGGATCAGTATTTATACCTATTTTTCTCGCATGTGAAATTTGATGCAGTAAAACAAAATTCGACCTTGTTATTTTTTAGTAAATTCTATTCTTTAATTTATTATTTCTTGATTTATTTTTATAATTTTTTATTTAGAATTTTTATTGAATTATTACTAACTCAAATTTTCCGATTTAATTTTCATTTTAATGAACTTTTATTAATTTTTCCAATTTTTTCGAATTTGTTGTGTTTTCTTGTTATATTTGTGTAGGTATCGTGCGAATCTTCGTGCGTTTTGTTATTATTTAATTTATTTTTATGTTTATTAATTTATATTTAATTCCCTTTTTCTCATATTTTATAGGGTTTAATTGGTGTTTCCAGGTTTATTTAAATCTGCCTGTTATGTTTGCATGTGTGTTACTGATCCATTAAAACATTTCTCAAGGCCGTTTACGTTCTGGCCCAACAAATGGCATACACTTCCTGCCTGTCTGAATTTCCATCGTACATTTTATTTATAATTAACGTGGACTGTTCATCCATTTCATTTTCAAATCATGTGTTCGCTGAATATTCCGGACGAGGACTTAAAGTTGCAATATCCGACTGTCATAGAATCTCCTTCAAGTAAATCTTCAATTTAATTCGATAACAACATTATGTTTATGTTTGAGTCACATGAATAATCTAGAGCATTAGTAAATAGACTTTCCAGATCGATGAACGCGAATCTATAAGTCACAGTTGTTATCGCCCTCACAACCGACGAACTCCTAAGGTCCTGTCGATTTTGGCTACGCATTTTTCGTCAATCCAATAAGACAGCAATGCCATAAAATGTTTGAGTGGAAATTATTAACCCAAAATTCCGTTTTGATCATATTAGGAAATTGCCATCATGTATATTTTTTTTTGGAGAAACTAATTCCTCGAATAATTATCCAGGTACTTTTACTTGACCAAAGGATCAGACCCTAAGTGAGAGTTTTGTAACTTTTATAACTGACTTGTTTTTTTTTAAATGATAATCATTAAAATTTATTTTTGGTTTAATATATGAATGTTTAATCATCAAATTATCGCAAAGTTAACTGATTTAAGTTGTTCTAATGGAAAATTTATAAATACCCAAAGAATGTTTTACAAGGTTTCTTAACGATTTATTCATTTAATTACCTTATATTAATATTTCAAACACGTCTGGTTGAACATTTTAAACATACACCAACCTCAATACTAGAGATAAATAAACCACTGGTGATCGAAATAAGATAGAGTTACAAATGATCCGCATTTTTGATCTTTCGTCAACCCCCATAAAGATTTCTTGAATCGACCCTTACGGCATGAAAGCGAGTAACCCAGTAGCTTGGAGACATCGTTCTTCCTTGTCTCAATACGTGGCCGGACCAGTCAATAAAAACGCGTCACACTTCGAATTCCGCGAGCCGTAGCACTTTGAAATTAAGATCACCCAGCTCTCTTAAACGACGAGAAATGTTATCCAATTACGTACCCCAGACCACGGAATAAAAATAATTTTTCCATTCAGGACAAACCGGAGCTATGATCGAACTCCCTGCTCATATAGTGGAACAATGGAGGCAGGCATGGAATCGGGTGTATCGAGAGCGATGCCCTGACGTGCCTGAAGACGACCAGCACGAAGACATATCGCCGGAGGAATTCATGCGGCAGTTCCGGAAGCCGTTTGACGAGCCCAATCCTTCCCAGGACATCCTAACTCAGGCCCAAGAGCTCCTGGAGGGCCTCCTCCAACTCCAGCGCCAAGTCGAAGCAGATGTGGCAAGAGCAACAGAATACCTGGCCAACGTCAAAGATGATCTGGTGGCAGGACGGTTAGCCAGCAGATACCCACCGTCACCAAGACCAGTCCGGAACCTCAAAAGGCCAGTGTTCGTGATCCCTGGTTATTCCCCAGAAGAAGGGATCAAGCGATTCCTCGCAGATGAGTGACCATTGTGTTAATGATTTGAACCTCTTGTTATAATATTAGTATTATAGACCAGAAAAATTCTTTCTCTTCTTTTATTATTATTGTAATTTTTATTTCATAAATATGTTTGAGTTTAAACCAAATTATCAGTAATAGACATCATAAAAGTTCAACCCTTATTATTCCAGAGATGGACCCCATGCAGTTACTCCAGAATGAACTAACTCAGGCGAGGCAAACTAATAAGAAATTACACGATCAACTTGTTCAATTAGTTCGAGAAACGCAGCAAATTAAAGCAACATGGATCGAGCCCACGAGAAACAAACGATTGTACCAAAACCTAACCGCGGCCCAGAAGGGATGGGCAGAAGAAAAGCAGTTAGTACAGGGCCTAAAAACTCAAATCAGGGGGCTAGAAGTAGCGTTATCCGCCTGTCAGGAGGGAGCAGCGGTGACCTACCCCCTAGTCTTCGCCCCTGCTCAATTGGCCTATCGCGAATCGAACCCTACATCATCTACAACCCTAACTACTCCAATCACCCCGTCAACAGCCAGTAGACGACCTGGACGTAAGGAGCGGGCTAAGCGCCGAGCCGCTCGATCTTCCAACCCGTCAGAAATCATATAATCTTTGGATAAATAAAACATCATTTATATATATTGTTGGGCCAGAACGTAAACGGCCTTGAAAAATGTTTAAATGGATCAGAAACATACACGCAAATAAAACACGCAATTTAAATAAACCTGGAAACACCAATTAAACCATATAAAATCTGAGAAATAAAAGAATTAAATATAAATTAACAAACATAAAAATAAATTAAAATATGAACAAAATGCACCAAGATCCGCACGATACCTACACAAATACAACAAGAAAACACAACAAATTCGACGAAATTGAAAAAATCAATTAAAGTTCATTAAAGTGAAATTTAAATTGAAAAATTTGAATTAGCAATAATTCAATAAAAATTCTAAATAAAAAATTATAAAAATAAATCAAAAATATCAAAATTAAAGAATAGAATTTGCTAGAAAATAACAAGGTCGAATTTTGTTTTACTACATCAAATTTCACACACCAAAAGAATAGGTATATATACTGATCCATTTTCACATTTAACTTAACCATATTTTCAAATCTTGAAGCCAATTTTAAAACTGTTTTCAACTATTTTGAACTATTTTCAGATTATCTTCGAAATCTTAAATTTTTTTCTAGGTGAGAATTATTTATGGTGGAACCCTCTATCCACGTCGCGTCCGTAGCATCTCTGTAGAGCTCTGCTTGGCGACGACGTGGGGAGAGTGGCATTTTGTTTTATGTTATTTTGATGCAATATGATGATATTTGTTATTTTGGTCAATGAAGGGTAATTTTGTTGAATTGTTGTATAATTAATAAATATTATTAATATACCTAAATTGTTTTACAAATCTATTTGTTTTATAAATTAAATGTCGAAATTTTTCCGGCCCACAGCCGACACATCACGCAAGAAAGCAAAATCTACATAGTGCAGATGCATGTAAGAGCGTGGAAAATCGCCAATGATATGCACCTGTGAAGACTCAGCGTGCGCAACGCAGCGGTCGTAACGTCAATATTTATCCCTATAGCAGAAACGAGAAATAAGGAAGAAGTTTCTGGCTGCTTCCTCGTTTCTCAATTCTGAAAAAATCGACTTAAAATTTACATTACACACGGCTTAAACTTATCACACCGAGTAGTCCAGTGGGCACTCAATAAATATAATATAAACACAAATGCGCTTAAGATCTATGAAAGGGAAAGGGTACGGGGATAAATCAATTTAAATCGTTGGTATAAATAAATTAGATTGAGGTTTGGAAATGAATTAATTAGTAGTATATTAAATTAAATTTACGTCATTGAAAATAAAAATATAAATATCGCAAGCAGTTCAGTGAGTTCCTTAAATTGAATTTATCCATCAAGTTAAAAGATTTTTCATTAAAAGTAAATATTCCCTTAATTAATTTGGATCTAAATAAAATAATCATTGAAAAATTTAAGTGACTCACGGTTTAACTTAGATCAACTCATTGATTAAAGATTAAAGTAACTCGTGTAGCAATAAAATAAATTTTGATCCTTGTGTAAAAAGAAAGTAAAGCTTGGAGTTGTTAAGTCAAACGTTGAAAATAGTTTATTAAAATTGATTAGCCTATTTATTAACCTAAATTAAAGATAAAGAACACCCTTGTAAAATTTAAGGTACTTAGTCATGAAAACTCAGGATGATCGATCGGAAAATTTGATCCAATAAATTTCGAGTAAAACTAAACCATTTTTCACTAAATAATAAAGTGATCCACTAGTGAAAATCGAAATAAATTATGGGGATGTAAGATGAATTCACGATTTAAACTAAGATGTTGGCTGAATCAATGAAACAGTTCATTAGTTAAACGTTTAGTAATTTAATTTAAAAAAATTAAAACGATACAATATACTTATATTTCCAGCCCAATGTGTTTTTATTAATTGAAATAATAACAATACCTTTTCAACCTCCGCATGAATGAGATACAAACATCACTAAACCCAAATTAATTCCAGCACGAAGTTAGTCTAGCTTAAGTAACCCAATAAAAATGAAAATTTTTAAAAATCAACAATAAAACGGAGAAAGTCTATTGCTTTGAACTAAAGAAATTTTTCCAACCATTGACAATAAATCGACCGGTTAACGCAATATTGTAGTTTGAAAGTTCCTTGACTCCATTTCAGCCCAACCACCGATGTAGAATTCCAATTGTTTAATCTTCACGATACGATCTGATTTACGAGTAACATCGAAAACCACCAACGATCGACCCCATCCAATTAATTGTCGCAAGCAGTTTCCCATACAGCGTAGCTCCTTAGACCATAGACAATGAGCTAATCAGTAAGAAAAAATCAGATTAACTAACCCCATAGAGCCAGCCATGAATCACCGATATGACCGTATCAACTCATGACAACTTAAGGACCACCCAGCAGAAATGAACGCACAAAACTAGATCCACGATAATTCCAATGTCAACTGTTAAAGAGACAGACGAAGTGAATTTCAAATAGTAAATTTGTATACTTGAATCGCGATGAACCGTCAATAATCAAAGTACGAACGGATATCGTGACCGGGTAAGAGTAAACAGTTTCCAACACATCGATTCGGCACATCCGTTTCAACATTTAACCATCATGAGAGATACTGAAACACATAAATAATCATTTCCGCTGGATTGACCATTAAACGAGCCAAATGCCGATCGATACCTACTAATAATTACGATATCGCATATGATAGACGCAAGTAGATTTTCACCCAAACGACAGTAATTTTAAATTGAACAACCTCGATTTAAAACAGCTAGGCCGCGTAGGTAGATATTCTTCCGTATATAAATCTGGCCCAGTTCAACCCAAACCCACCTAGCTCCGACAATTAGAAATCTATAGACATATATTACATATGCTGTCCCCATAACCTTTCTTCAGCGTAGAGAAACCATAGAAATCGCCAGAACACACAAACCCATACATCTCATCGCCCTAATTCTTATGATCCCAGTTCCGATATCAAGTTCACCGAACGTTAACCTAACCAATCAATGTACCCCTAAAATTAACTGGTGATTTAAGGTTGTATGAACTTATGATTGTTGATTAAACGTCCCTATAAATTAGTGAGAGAATATATTACATTAACTCATTTCAGAAGAACTCATGCTCCCAAATTTGATTTCAAAACAAGAGGCCGATGAATGGCGCCGAGCCTGGAAACGAGCGCGCCCGTCACTGACTCTCGAGGAGCCACGTCCAAAGAGATCATGCCCAACTCTGTGGCAAATCTTAGGCAGAGGGGATGACCCCCGCCGACCCGAGGAAGAACAGTACCCTGCCGAGGAGATTATCGACCATGCGCGAAGCCTGCTGGCTCAGTGGGAGAAGATCCAGGAAGAGGTCGATCTACAGGTTGTGAAGGCAAGGATGTACCTCGCCAACGTTGAAGAGGACATCCTCGTCGGGCGCATCGCGGAGACGTACCCGGCTCGACCGGCCCGCAACACTCGGCGACCAGTGCCCATCATCCCCGGTTACTCCCCGGAAGAAGGAGTCAGGAAGTTCCTTGAAGAGTCCTGAACCTCCAGGCACAATTGTAACTGACATTTTACCGTAGTGATGTTATTAATGATAAATTCTAATGAGTTGTTCATCTTAAAACTTTTGTTTTAAATACATTTCCCTGCTATAACTACGTTTGAAATAATTAGAATTCTCCATATTAAACAAAGTTAATCTGAGTATTTTTTTTCATAGCAATGTCGGTCCTCAAACTAATGCAGAGCGAACTAGACCGCGCGAGGCAGACGAATGCAGAGCTACTCAGTCAGGTACTGCAATTAACTCGCGAGGTGCAGCAGGTCAAGGCGACCAGTTTAGACCCCAAACGGACGAAGATACTCTATCAACGACTCACCGCAGCTCAAAAGGGCTGGGCCGAAGAACGCCAGCTCGATCGGAGTCTGCGCACACAGATCAGGGGCTTAGAGGTTGCCCTAGCAGCCTGTCGGGAAGGGGAAGCGGTAACGTATCCGCTCATCTTCGCCCCTTCCCAACTACCGAGTCAACGCGTCGTTGATGGTGCCGCACCAAGCTCAAAGCCGACAGCCATTCAACCAATCATCCGCCGGCCGGGACGCAAGGAACGGGCCCGACGCCGAGCCGCACAAGCGTCAAGTTGATCAACTTAACTTATCATTGATATGCATGTCCTTTGTTCGTTAAATAAATCAGCTTTCATGTATTCAGTCATAGTGGGGTAGACTCGAAATCATCTACACTAATCAGTCTAAATTTAATTCGCATTTCCACGTAAGGGACCGAGCAAAGCGAGCATAGGTCTTCTATCGACAGCTCGTGAACCCGAGGATTGTCCGAACAACTATAGTACTAGCACATGGTACTCAATTTTTGCGGGCATTCCACCACTTGAACACATTACCAACGTTGCCTAGCAACGGATGCCAAGTGGCGATCAGCAACATTTTGTATGGCGTTACTAGGGTCACCGGAACGATAAGCAAGATATGAAACCCTGTAACCCACCAATATTGTGGTTTTCATGTATATTTTATTATTTTTATATCATCTCGAGGTTTGAAGCAACATTGTAGAAAGGTTAAATAAGCAGTACCACCTATTTCATGGTTAAGCCAATGTCGGTAAAATAAATAGATAAAAACTAAAACGCAAGGGGACCAAATAATTTTAAAGCGAGCACAGGTCTTCTATCGACAGCTCGTGAACCCGAGGATTGTCCGAGCAATTACAGTACTAGTGATAATACTCAATTTTTGCGGATAATCCACCACTTGAACACATTACCAACGTTGCCTAGCAACGGGTGCCAAGTGGCAGCTAGAATCATTTTGTATGGCGTTACTGGGACAACCATAAAGATAAGCAAGATTTGAAACCCCGTAACCCACCAATTTGTATTTCCCATTACTAGGGTTGGTATTCTAAATCTCTTATGCAGGGTGGCCTATTTCTCGAGTGGGTTGTTCAATTTATTATAATTAGTTCCGTATTTAGCTAATGTGCCCATTGGTATTGTTTGGTCTACTTATGGTTATATTTACCTAGTCCTGCAAATTATCCTAGTTATTTTATATTTGATCAATATATTTTACCATCCCGATTCATGCTACTTATTTTGTCTCCGGTGAGTACATTTTCGAGTTGTTCTATTTAATCTATATTCAAACAATATAATTGTTACCCCGATTTTGTTCTATTTGCTTTATATTCTGATTTCAATTTATTCGTTTTATGATATATTTAATTAATATACTGATTATTACGATTCATTCTATTTATTTTAGGTCCAATCAGTTGATGTCCGATTTATTTAGTTCACATTTATGTTTGTTATCTAATCCATTCTATTTAATGCATATTCAATCAATATAATTATTTCCCCGATTTTATTGTCTTTGCTTTATATTCTGATTTCAATTTATTCGTTTTATGATATATTTAATTAATATACTGATTATTATGATTTATTCCATTTATTTTAGGTCAAATTAGTCGTTGTTCGATTTATTTAGTTTACATTCAGTCGTTATGTTTTTTATCTGATCCATTCTATTTAATTTATATTCAGTTAATTTATTTACTCGGGAATTATTCTAAATTTTTCAGGAATTGTTGCCTGAGTCAATAGCTTTTACTCGTCCTGCGACCCCCGTCAACCTGTGGCAGACGTCTCACATGAAAACTACTATTCAGACTGTAATTCCCACTCATCTCACATTTATGTTGATCGTTTTCGTGGCTAACTCGTTTGGCTTGTTCTCGCAATACATTTTCTTATAATATTTATTTGCGATTTTTCCTACAGAATTAAACTTGGTCAACTCTTACTGACGACGTAGATAGATTATGGGTGGCGCATTTGTAAATTGGTAATTTAAATCAATTTTTTAAATTCGGCAATAAATCCTAACCATTGTGGGTGAATCATTTCTCACTAATATCATCAGTATTCCTTTATCCTTTTAAGATTTATTCTGTTACGAGAAATTTTCCCTTTTTTGTTGTTCATTAATTGTGATCGCCGTTGGTTATTTAGTAGTTATTGTTGGGCTTAAATTGATTACGTGGGGTTAATCGTATTTCGGAAGTCTAAAATTTGGGTTTAATTCTTTTAGAACGCGATGTTAGAGTTTCGCTTGATTTATACCGCTATGATTTAAGATCCGTTTGACTTATCCATATTAGAGTGGGTTATGATGTTAAATTTTTTGCATTTTATGAATAGTTCAAAGTAATGATTTTTTGAATAACGTTCCTCATTTATAATTTCTCACACAAACTTTGGATTGTTGACAATTTAAAAGGCATATTTTTAATTCATTGGATTTTTACTGCGCTTTATAAGTTTGGGAGTAAACAGCATATATTTTGAGTGGTCAATTATGGAGATTTTAAACATTAATTTAAATTAAGATCAACTTTCTAATTATTATTTATGACTTTGGATACATTACTAATCGATAGAGTTTTACTTTTCAAAATTTCGTTTAAGATCATAGCAACAATTCTTTGACATCGCTTTTCCCATACCTTTCCCCAAATTGATCCTAAGATAAGATTGTGTCGATATTAATAGTTTAAGAGTGCCCACTAGACTACTCGGTGTGGTGATTTTGAGCCGTGAGTTGTAAATAATATTTAGGTCGAGTTTATAAGAAATGAGTGCAGACGAAACAGCCAAAAGACTATTTCCCCTTCACCCTTTTCCCCTATACGGAATGATATTGACGTTTCAGCTCCTGCGTTCATCACGCCGGAGCCTTCACGGGCACGAGTCATTGGCGATTGTACACGCACTTACACGACTCGATTGTGTGTTTGATTTTAATAACTTGTGAGATGTATCGGCTGTGGGCCGGAAAAATTTCGACAGAAAAAATCTATTTTGTTTTAATATATATATTTTGCCATATCATTTACATCATGGTTGTCCATAATATTCACACGTCGTATATCATAACTTTCTCTCCCACGCCGAAATCCAAGCAGAGCTCATTCGAGGTTGCAAGGACACGACGTGGAGAGAGTATCGAACAATCTCTCACTCACATCAAAATTTCAAGATCTCCACTGGTTAGATTAGAACTGCTTTTCCGATTAAAACTGAATTGATGAAGATTTCAGGTTAAAAACCGATTAAAATTATGTGAAAATGAATCGGTATATATACCTATTATACGACCCTAACCTTGCGTGTTGTTTTTGATTTAGTAAAACAAAATTTGACCTTGTGATTTTCTAGTATATTCTAATCTTTAATTTTTTTATTTGACAATTTTTCTTTTGAACTTTTTAATTGAATTGTTTCTAATTCAATTATTTGATTTTTATTTCATTTTCATGAAATTTCGCGTTTTTTGATAAATTGTCAAATTTCGGTCAAATTGTTAGGTTTTCGTGTTATTTTTGTGTTTATTTCGTGCGAATCTTGTTGCACTTTGTTATTATTTTAATTTATTTTTGTGTTTTATAATTTTATATTTAATTGTTTTTCTTTCTTTCTCATATTTTAGTAGGGTTAGTTAATATTTTAATAGATTCGAATTTAAATCTGCATGCTATGTTTGCGTGTGTGTTACCGATTCATTTAAACATTTACAAGGCCGTATGTGTTCTGGCCCAACAATACTCTATGCAAAAATATGGTATTACCATGTGCATGGCATTCTACCAGACTTCTGCAATTAATCAAAATAATCATTTATGTAAATAAAATAAAATTCAACATATAATTCAACATTGACATTAGAATTAGGATAATTATTTGTTATTTGATGTATATACTTAAATGTCTTTCGGACCTTTCAATGTTGTATATTTTATTTTAATGTAAATATTTTCATGTAAACACTTTGTAAAAGTCATTTTTTAATATATAGATCGAAACACATTGCACTTAGATCAAGCGACTCGGGTAAACAATAAGACAGGAATCGAAATCTATTCTATTCTGAGCAATCGCCAACTTCTGTAAGTTAATTCTTGCAAAGCCGGTAAGACGAATCCGACGAACTTACAAATAAAAACCAGTTATCGCAAAAGAAAGTTCAGAAATCGTCAATTTCATCGAAGGCTGATAGAACAAATACTATTGATATTTATTTGATTTCTTCCTTCTTCCTTGTAATTGCAGTATGAACTGCATGTTTCTTGTACAGCATACTCTTTTGAGTGTAAATCAGAATTGTTATATTTAATAAAAGCAGAACTTTGATTCAAGAATAAAAATAGTTGAATAAAAGGGGTTTCGACCTGTTTGCCATTTAATTTTAATGGATCTTCGCTCTTATTTAAAATTTTATTTTTGTTAAACCTAGTCATTAATTTTTCCTTTGATTATCAACTATTACATGGGAACTATTTACATAATTTTCCTTCTTTATGGGTCTGGCGTTGAGATGATTGAGGAAGGGAACTTACCCGGCGTTTAGGTACCATTCGATACGAGTACCTTTCATACGAAGTACTAGCTTAAGAGTAGTTGGGTGAACCATCATTTTTCTCACTTGCATGCATTCCTTTTTTAATAATCATAGTAATGGCAACTTAAAATAATGATTAATAATAATAATGATAAAATTTTTTAATGATGATAATCAATTTTAATATTTTAGTAATTTTGACTTAGTCGATCAATAAGAAGATTTAGATTTAATCATGAAACATCTAGCATTAGTAAAGTACCATGGATGCTAAGAAAATAATTCCAATTTGTATTCCGTAAAAATTTTCATTTTTTATGTGATAACCTATAAAAGAAATAGTCCTGAAATTTTTCATATAAGATTCATAAATAAGTATAACCAACTGAAATACTTGTTCTCAGATTAATTAGATGTACATAATAAATTTTTTAACCCTTTATACTTATGAATAACAATAAGAAAAAGGTGATTCAATCTTTTATACGTAGTCTATACACTATAGTATTATTGATTCGACCTAAATACATTCATTATTTACAATTTCATTTTAAAATTTATTTATTGATCGGTGAAGCGGAATTTGCTCATCCGCTTGTTTACACATCGAAAATTGTAATATTATTTTTATTATGATCATAATTAGTAAAATTATTATTATTTGGTATGGCGAAAACACCACCACGATAATCGGTAGCTTATTAGTAGCTTATTATTATTTTATGTAAATGATATTCGTTCAACATCAAAGCCGCAGTTAACAGGAATATTATTATTACTAGTATTACTTATTATTACTGCTTAGTATCAAAAAGAAGTTACGGTAAATTAAGAAATAGATTCGGGACGAATTTTCATTAAAAAGGGACGTTTGTCGGGATTGTTATAAAATTATGGAAATGAAATAAGTGCAAAAAATTAATTAAAAATTTGGAAATTGATATTGATCCGTAGTAATGGCTATGGTTAAACGCCACACCATAAGAAGAGTCAAGTAATAATAATAACAATTTAATGAAGGGTCTCTAGGAAACGTTATAACGAAAATACAAACTAATTAAATTTAACTAATCGACTAATAGAAATCCAGAGCTAAAAGAAAGCCAGAGCTAATGGGAAACCCAGAGCGAGTTGAGATCCTATATATTAAAATTTGATAATTAAAGAAAAAAACTCACTTAAATGCTAGGGAGAAACAAAGAAGCAATTATCCGAGTATTTTGTTATTATTCCAATTATTCCATGTAATTTTTTATTGTATCAATTATCTAACGAAATTGAATAATAATTGCATGATCAGAGATAAACATTCTCGGTATAAAAAGAGAGCAAGAAAACAACTAGGTTAACTTTTAGTTGATTAATGAAATTGAATTCTAAAGACAGTCAGAAGGAAATTATAAAGTTATTTATCAGAAAGCGATAAAAAGGTGCAAATAAATTGTGAAGTTGTAACTGTGACAAATAAGCAAATTGAGTTGCACCTGTGATGCATTTTATACACGATAAGTTAGACTTTAAAGATATAACCCAACAGTATTTATATACTGTTTTTGTGCAAATTTTTATTTTATTTATTTTGCAGATAAAATTTTTCAAATTTACTGCATTTTTCTCTATTTTTACGTTTAGTAAACAAAAGTCGTTTATTATTGTTTTTGCTCAAACCTATTTTCCTTCTAGAAAAAAAGCATTAGAGTCAATCCAAAATATTCATAATCCAGGCACTCTAAGTACTTACTAAATTCCCAAATAGTACTTGTTGAATCTGGAAAAGTCTTGAGATTGATTTAATAACATGAAGGTACAATCTGTTTTGGACACGAAAAATCATGATTAGGTTTAGGAATATAGAATTTTTCATAATCAAAAATTTGTGCTTGTTGTTTCGAAATTTTGAATAATTGTCAGAAAAAAAAATGAACCCGAGGTGCAGTCTCCAGCGAGGGTAATTCAAATAATAAATTATATATATATTTTTTAAATATTTCAACATTTTAAAATTAATTATATAAAATTTTCTTAAATATTAAAATTGTTTAAATATTCATAAATATGAATTGCAAAATAATGGAAATTTAAAAAAATAACTGTGAGCATGGATGCATTTATTGCATCCATACTCCTTTTCAAGTCATTAAAGAAAAAAATTGCGAAGTTGACCATTATTTAGATATGGTTAACTTTGAAAACCATATCCATATTAAATGTAATGCCAGTCATAGATATTACACAAAGCGTGGCTACAAGCTACACCGCAATAGTAATTTTATAAATTTTAAATAACTTTACGGCATATTATAATTAAAGAGCTACCAGCGGGCTAAAAGAAATAACAAACTCAATAGCACTGATTCATCAAAGGCTCGATGACATACATGTTGCTCTCGAAGAGATACAGAGGACACCGATTACCTGCAACACTGGCGTAACCAGTGGTTGGATTAGAGAAAACTCCGAGTAATTTACTCAGGTTTACATAAAAAATCAAAGAAATAGTAATATATGAATTAATCACCTAACATCATTGCATTTTGGCTGGAAATTTAATCCAGGAATCCATCCTTGCAGGAATAAAGTTTAATAAGGGATAATCCTTCAATATCCCAAATTCATCGATTTTTAAAAAAAAACGAAATAAAGATTTTCCCCGGTTTATAGGAAATGGGAAGGAAATAGAAGAACCAATGAGATGGCATGGAAAAAGTGCGGTCTCATTACCTGGTCAATAAAATAGAAAACCGCAATGATCAGTTAATTCATTAATATGACACACGATCATAATGGTGTGTCATATTCCTTCCTTTTTGCGATGTCTACGGCAACTAATTGAAAAAAATTCCAGAGAAAAGGAAAATTTCCAAACTAAAAAAAAAATTTAATTTAATTCGCTCAGACAGCAAATCATATTATTATTATAAATATTAGATTAATGAGCGAAGTTCCAAATAAAATTAAATTGGAGAAATCCCCAAATTATTATTATTTATAATCGTTAACATTATTAGTGATATTATGTAAAAATAAATAATGTAAAATTCCCGACAAAGAGGAAAACTAATATGGGAATTTAATTTGCCCTAGGAACAAATCCGTTCATCTAAAACTAATTTTCTCAAAATTGATATGAGAAAATTTAATTTGCTCTAAGACCAAATCTGTCAAACGAAATTTGCTCAATTATTATTGTTGGGGTTATAAGAAAACATTAATAAAATTATCAAAATCAATTAAAATTTTGAAAAAAGTAAAAATCAATATTTTTCGGAAGGAAGAAGTGGTAACCGGTGGCAAATTTGATTTTGAAGACGAATAAAATACTATTAGATTGAGATAAGGCATATTGAAGGGTCGAGAGCCCAAAAACAAATTAATTAAATTATTTACCGACGAACCCATTAATTAAGGGCCGCCGAGCTGAACGTCAGCTTAATAGGTTTCCGCCATAAGTGAAACGGGCAATAAATTGTCTCAAATGGAAAATTTTTTCCCTAGCAGTAATCCAAATTAATGGGAATCCAAACACTATAAAAGCAACTGACAACAAAATAAGTTGCCAGTTGGTCGAAGAGAGAATCTAACGAGTTGAAAGAAACGAGTGAAGAGCAGTAAACCGATAAAGAAGTTAATCAGATTACAGTGACTTATATCGTGATACCCTTAGGGTGTGTACGAGAAGTAAACAATTGTATATCGTGATGAATATTTGTCAATAAAGATTTCTTTTTTGGGATTTTGTCTTATTGATTATTGAACACGAGGAGCCGGATCGAGAGACCTATTCATCAACGAATATTTAATATCCCAAAACTTGCTTACCTTAATAAAATTTAATAAGTAAATTATTCTTTATTTAATGTTTTTGTTTCAATCCGTGCTACTACATTTATTGGTATTATTAGGTCGACTAGCATTTTTTAAATTTAAATGTTTTACACGTTATTTTTAGCTAGCCATGTGCAGTAATATCTTCGAAGGCTTATGTTAGATGACGAAGGAAAACCATTAGACACCTTCGTGCTGTCAAAATATTATAGGACTGGACCTAACAAATGTTGGGCCAGAACGAACGCCTTGAGAAATGTTTAAATGGATCAGAAACACACATGCAAACATAACAGGCAGATTTAAATTAACCTAGAAACACCAATTAAACCCTGTAAAATCTGAGATATAAGAGAATTAAATATAAAATAATAAACATAAAAATAAATTAAAATAATAACAAAATGCACCAAGATTCGCACGATACCTACACAAATACAACAAGAAAACACAACAAATTCGACGAAATTGAAAAAAATCAATTAAAGTTCATTAAAGTGAAATTTAAATTGAAAAATTTGAATTAGTAATAATTCAATAAAAATTCTAAATAAAAAAATAAATCAAAAATATCAAAATTAAAGAATAGAATTTGCTAGAAAATAACAAGGTCGAATTTTGTTTTACTACATCAAATTTCACACACCAGAAAAATAGGTATAAATACTGATCCATTTTCACATTTAACTTAACCATTTTTAAAACCGTTTTTCGAAACTAACCATTTTTTAAAATCTTAAACCATTGTTAACACTGAAATTTACTTTCGAGTTTTGATTAAGAATCTACTACGAAATTTTTTAGGTGAGAATTATTTATGGTGGAACCTTCTTTCCACGTCACGTTCCGTGCATCTCAATGGAGCTCTGCTCGGCGTCGGCGTGGGGAGAGTGGTATTTATGTTATTTTATGATAATTTTTATGAATTTTGGAATGGTGAAAGGGGTAATTATGTTATTGTCATTTATAATTAATAAATATTATTTACATAAACTGTTTTATATGCTTTTATAAATTAAAATGTCGAAATTTTTCCGGCCCACAGCCAATACATAACGCAAGCTAGTAAAATCTACACAGTACAGATGCATGTAAGAGCGTGGAAAATCGCCAATGATATGTACCCGTGAGGACCCAGCGTGCGCAACGCAGCGGTCGTAACGTCAATATTCATCCCTATAGCTGAATCGAGGAATAAGGAAGAAGTCTCTGGCTGCTTCCTCGTTTCTCAGTTCTGTAAAATCGACCTAAAATCATACTACATACGGCTTAAAATCATCACACCGAGTAGTCCAGTGGGCACTCAATAAATATAAAATGAACACAATGTGCGCCTAAGGTCTACTAAAGGGAAGGGTACTGGAATAATTTAAGATAAAATCGTTGATATAACCACCGCGAATTAAGATTGTTCAGAAAATTAGTTAAAATCATGAATGTAACTAAATGGTTTTCATTTTCCTAAATTCGTAGAAAGTATCAACTAAATAATTCAACGATTCGAATAAATTAAAATATGAATCAAATTAACTGTTTACTATAGATAAAGTAACCATTAAAGTATTTTATGGCTTAAAATTAGAGTAGTTATTACGTAATCCATTCATCAAACTATTATAATTTAGTAACAGTAAAGTGGTTAAATTATTATAAATTTTTAATAAAGAGAAAAATGACGACAAATAACTCCTTGAATGAATTAGTACAATTTCGTTTGATTAAATTGAAGTAAAGATAGAATAAATGTAATTAGATTAGATTAAGTCATTGCTTAACTAGTGAGTAAAAGTAATTCATGGTTTGAAGGATCTTAATCCGTTGATTAACAGTAGAGCAACAGCAAATAACCTCAATAGTTAAATTGGTATTTAAAATTAGCTATCGATAAAACTAAAGTAATTACTAATTGAAGTTATCAATTTCAAATACGAAACGCGTATATAATCCACAGACTTAAAACACAGAAAATAGGTTGTGAATAAGGTGTTCGAAATGAAGACATTTAAGTAGTTGATCTAAGCTAAGAACAGAAAAGCAAATATTCATTCGGATAGATAATAAAATCATCGATATAGGATTAAAATCGTAGTCAAAAATTAAGGAAAGAAAAATAAAATCAAATTTACCCTGAAGTCATTGATAAAATTTACTAGATGAATTCATTTCAGCAATAACATTGAATTAAGCAAGAAAAAAAATCGGTTAAATAAATTCAAAATGAGACAAAACCCAAACAGTGACTTAATATAAAACGATCATCAACTTTAAGCTTAATTAAAATAACAACTAAAAATTTATTTCAAATAGAAAGATCTAATCATGAAATCGCATCAATGACAACATACCTAAAGGCTTACCATCGACCCAAAAATTCGAGCATAATCACAAATATGTCCCAGCAATTCCCGATGAAATGATAAACTAAAAATTCCAAATAGTCCGGATAATAAAGCTTCTGATGTGCGAGATAGATTTCCCCGAAGCCCACCGTAAATTGCAAGTGTTTTTCTCGAACATAACAATAACAACATTCAAATGAGAGATAACATAGGAATCCCCGAAACCGAACTGATTAATCTGAAGCGGATATACCAAATTATAGCTCCTACAATTATCAACGACATAATTAAAATAAACGGGATGTCGATTATTAAGCCGTGATTTTTCGACATTGGCAAAATCACCGGATATCCTGCCGATCACTGACGACAAATCTTAAGCTAATAATCCATTCAACGGAAACGCACCATTGTAATGGCAGACCATCATTGATTTTTCTTGAGAGAATCGATCAACATTATTCGCAAATTTAACATAGCATATTACAGTTGACCTATAACATCACAATAAATGAAGTTTTCGCATAAATCAACTGATAATTAACTTGACACCCTCAACTCAACTGCTACCAACGATAATTTTCAAACCCGATAACAATACCCTAGTACGTCAAGCCGAATTGACAGGTCATCTAAATTTTCTAGTCACCCTTCAATTAATTATGCTCAACCTAAATCTCATACTCAAGCCATGATAGACCTTGCTGATCCACGACCAAAATGTTAACCCAAGACATCACATAAAATCCCGTGTGCCGACTGATTAAAGAAGAACCTTCGAGGTCACTCGACACCACACTTAATAATAAATACGCCAGTCCTTGAACCCGCATAGGTGAACGCATTATGACCGATGTGAAGAAATTTCTTCCATTAATATTAATTTTCATGGTTTATCCCCTAATTGTTTCAGATCATGTCACTCAATCAGACAACTGTACAATCATCTGGCAAAAAGCACTCGAGAAAGACACTACAGGCCGCAGACGCCATAGACGAACTCCGACCACAACGGCCTTACCCTATCCCTCGAAGGGCACTGGATCTGAATAACAACCCTTATGAACCCGAAAGACAACAGTACCCAGCTGCCGAGATATTTTCCAACGCACAGGACCTCCTCACCCAATGGGAGCGGGTGCAGGAGCGGGTGGACTTGCAAGTAGTCAAGGCAAGGATGTATCTTGCAAACGTGATGCCGGGCGGATCGCAGTCGCCTATCCACACCGTCCAGTTCGAGACACCAGGCGACCATACACTGTAGAAGCCCTCAAGCGAAGCCTAGAGCGGTATTGCCCAGACAACTGAAATAACAGAGACAACTTAATGTAGTGATTGATTAATAATAGTTAGAAATTTGTGTGTTTTCTTCTCTCTCATATAACTGGAATTAACTCTTGATTTGTTTAATAAAATCAAAGATTACTCAACTTGACTAATCATAAATTGAAATTGCAATAATCCATTTAATTACAGTGATGTCATCTCTGAGGATCCTACAGGCCGAATTGGACCGCGCAAGGCAAGCAAATGAGGAATTACTGGCCCAAGTTATTCAGTTGAACCGCGAAATCCAACAAATTAAAGCAACCTGGAAGGAGCCGGGGAAGGTAAAGACATTATACCACCGTCTGACCGTAGCACAGAAAGGTTGGACAGAGGAGCGGCAGCTCAACCAGAGCCTGCATACGCAAATACGAGGATTAGAAGTCGCTCTAGCAGTGTGTCGGGAGGGGGAAGCGGTAACGTACCCGCTCGTGTTCGCCCCGTCCCAGATGGTGCCAAAGAACCCTCAGTTAACAGATCAACCTACTAATCAGCCCATAAATCGTCGGCCAGGACGCAAAGAGCGTGCTCGACGCAGAGCAGCCAATCCACCTCATTAACTCACGTTGAATCCCTACATGTGTTAAGTTCAATAAATGTGTTGTAGTCGAATCATTTCTCATAATAAAGGTACATAGGTGTCAATCGGAACGCTTACAACCATCTTTCCACCTTCAATCATGAACACTCTTACGCATGGGACAGAGCTAAGCGAGCGCAAGTCTTCTACCGACAGCTCGTGAACCCGAGGATTGTCCGAGCAATTATAGTATTAGCGATAGCACTCAATTTTTGGGACAATCCACCACTTGAACACATTACCAACGTTGCCTAGCAACGGGTGCCAAGTGGCGATCAGCATCATTTTGTATGGCGTTACTAGGGTAACCAGAAAGTCAAGCAAGATGTGAAACCCTGTAACCCACCACAAATACAGAATCAATATATATGCGGAGAAGCGATCATAATTCCCAAATCAGAAAGACCCAAAGCAGAACAAGGAACAGCTCATTTATCAACAATCATTTATGTTATCTGGTTGACAATTATTTAAACCCATTGTGGACTGACATTTGTAAATAATGATTATTTAGATCATGTGTATTCATTTTTATAAAGGGTGTAATTTATTTTATTTTTATGTAATAAAAATTCATTTTATTCATTCATTTTGTATAACTTAAATAAAACTTTACAAAAAAAAAACAAAAGGGTAAAATCAATAATATTATAATCATTATTATTATTATTATTGTATTATTATTATTATTATTATTATTATTATTGTTATTATTATTATTACTATTTATTAATCAATTTTTCTTTAAAACAGCTGCAATAATTTATTTCGACTTCTCTTAAAAAATAAATAAGTATTTAATGCTCTTAGAGCATTTAAAAAAATAAAATTAAGTATTTAATTTCAATAGTAGCATTGAAATCATTTGTTGAAGCAATAATTTATTTCGACTGCTCTTAAAAAATAAATAAGTATTTATTGCTCGTAGAGCATTTAAAAAATAAAATTAAGTATTTAATTTCAATAGTAGCATTGAAATCATTTGTTGAAAAATAAATTTATTTAATTGTTTAATTTCAATAGCTCTTATAGCATTGAAAAATAAATTAAAATAATTTAAACAAAACACACAAGATAATTTAGTATATATACTAGAGTTAAGCTCAGTATATTCGCCCTAAAATATTGCGACATATTTCTTTTAGAGTTAATCTCGAAAAAGAACTTAAAATCGGAGCAGAGCTCAACAAATCTTTTTGCATTTATTTACACAACACGCATATATAACATTTAACAAAAACAGTTTAGCACGCATTTGTTTAGAATTGAATATTTTATCGTGTGGAAATTTGTTCGAAATCAAACATTATATTTGGTAATTTTTATTCAATAAATCTTATATAATAATTTTGTGTTTTGATATATTAAAGTTATATATATACTAATACCAGTGCACGTTGAGATCTTAATCTAAAATAGTGAGACCTCAACACTTAGACTACCATAAAAAATAACTTGTTTGATTTTTAGTACTATAGCAGATAATTATTTCATTAAATTTGCACACTTGTATATATTTATATGCTATTTTTTGCACTATTTATTTTTTTCAATGTTGACATTTTGACCAATGACATTTTGTCCGGCTAACCTATAATAATATTGAAATAAGCATATATATATGTAATTAATTGAAGTAAATAACAAATGCAGTTTTTATCCTAGTGTTGGGCTATAAGCCATCACTAAAACAAAACAACCATGAAAAAGTCATGGCGAAAAAATTATGAAAATGGCTATTTGTAACACAAGCACGCACCGCAAACAGAAATTAAAAATATAATAAAAACATTAATTAAAACAAAATAAAAAATAACATAATTAATTAAAACAAATAATTAATAAATTTTGCACGAAAAATACATAGAAAAATAAAGTAAAATTATAAAACCGCCAAAACCTTGCAAAATAAGGTTTAGAAAATACACAGGCGGAGGAGGCGACCAGAATAAGAATCAGCAAAAAATAAAAATACAAATTTAATAAAATTAATATTAAAAAATTAAGAAAAATAAATAATAAAAGAGAAAAATATAAAATTAAATAAAAGCCATCAAAAAACCCGAAAAAATGGCCAAAAAAGATTCGAAATTAGCTGATTGGTCGCACACACGCACGAAAACAGTATAAATACAATAGCCATTGTCATAATATTTAACCTTAAAAAACCTTAAAAATATTTTTGAAAACTTAAAATTTTGAATTCGAACTTTGGTAAGCTTGTATTTCATTAAATAAATTTTTGAAATGTTTATAGTTTTAAGTTTTTAATTTTAATCATGGATGGTCGAGGTACTTTTAGTATCGACGACAGGTCCCCCTAAATTAATATTATTTCATACATGCTGTAAATTGTGGAAGATGGCTTGGCAGGATTCAATTCCCTCAGTTGATTTTGAGGGATGTTGATGTGCTGCCTTGTCGTCAACCACCCTTCGGTGTCTGCCGGTATGGTCAGGTCTCGTCACACTGATCGCAGAGTAGGACGCCGTCGTAATTCACCGTGGCGGCCATTGCAATGTTGGTCGGAGCGGTAGGGATTAAAATGCGGGAATATCGACATAGTTAGGGGGAAAACATTCAAATGAATGTTTAGGTAGGGATGCAATTTTTGTTTAAAACCTGTCGAATTGTTATATGAAAAGGGACGACTAGGGTTAAGTCGGTAGAAACAAAGGAACGGATTAGCAACATTGAATGTTTCTTTTTATTTTTGCCTTTTGTAAGGAATGGTTTTATAGAACATCTTTAAATAAGAATTATTTTTCATAAACTCAGTAAATGATTGGAGCATCAGCATTTTTCTCTTCTGCATCGAATGTTTGGTTTACTAGTTCTAATGCCAAATAGGACATTTTCACAATTAATATCAAACTATGAAATGTATGTAATAGGGAATGTTTGAAGAATGTTCGGATTAATTAATTTAAAATTTTATACTTATTATATTTAATTTGTTTGTAAATATAACCCATTAATGGAATGAAACTCTCCCTCGTTTAGTCAGGAAAATCTCAAGAAAATCCTTCTGAAAATTCTCATCAAACGTCTCAATAATCAAAATTTCCTTTCTAAAAATGCATCCAGGATACAAAATCCCCAAATCATCGCGAAAAGCAGATACCAAGGCATTACAATTGAATCACGATTTATGCCAACAAAATTATAACAAACTGTTCGCGGAGCACGAACGCACGCTCGGCACGTGGTTCGCTCCCGAAGCGGTCAAAATCCTCCAGGATAAAATCCACCGGCTGTCTAGATGCCGAGAGGATTTAATTGCAGAGAACCGGGCTCAACGAATCATAATCAATGACCAGAGCGCCGTCTTGGTGGCATCATTTACGGAAGCCGAACTGGTAAAACGCCTAGCGGGTCGCGATCTGGCCTTAAAGTTGAATTTGATCCCCGCGAACCATCTTCCGGAAACAACTCAAGCTGGTCCAGCTCAAACACCTAGGAATGGCAAGAAACACCATCCCAGCAAAAATCGTCGTCGCCGTGAACGACGCCGAGCTGAAGGCCCCACAATCTTAAATAATGCAGCGCAAGTGTTGGAAGAAGCCGCCGCACTCGTCGCGAAGCAGCACCCGGAATTTGTGAAAGAAGATGACACCACTCTAACCCCAAAAAGATCAAACCAACATGTGCTACCAACCCGTGAGAAGGAAACTGATGAGATGCAAATATATCTAGACATTTCATCCGTCGAAAATTCCACCACGACAATGAAAGAGAGATCGCCGACTCTCGCGAGCTGCTGGATGGACGAATTTGGAGAGGAATTATGTCATACCGTTCCTCAGGTCGGAACTACTCCATTTCAATCCCTCCGGAACAAACGAAAGTTCCCCGTCGATATCGACGAATGACTACCCAATGGGAAGAAGGATGGACTCTATTCTCCTGATATTATTTATATATTTACATACTAATTATAATTTTTGTGATTCCTTTTGTTAAATTTTATTAAATCCAATAAAAGTATATTTTGGTAATTCTTGTTATTTTAATGATTTCTGATTTCGCTAATTAATCGAATTAGGAATGGATGCTTAAAGTTTGGTTGAATCGTATCATGATGTTGATGGAACCTTATGTATGCATGAAGTAGATTGCGGAAGTTCTTATTTCACTCGTAAAGTCGGAATTAAGAGATCTCACTTACCGAAAAATTACAATTTCAGTTTTCACTATAGAAATACTAATGATTAAAAAGCAATTTTGGTTAAAAACTGAAATAAGCATTCTCGGAGGAGTTTATTTTTCTTAAATTATTAATGAGGTTGTGATAAACCCAAAATTTCGGCCGATATAATAGAAATTTCGATAATTTACATAATAATTTAAATTTTCACCAGTTATTTAAATAAAATACTTTATGATTTAAAACAAATTTCTAGGTTAGAAAATTTACCTATTTTCAGTAGTTTAGGCAATTAAAGTCGGAAAATTAGATAAATTCAAGAAGCTGAGTTTTAGATGTTTGTTTATAAATATTTTATTTTTATTAAAGTTTCTTAATCACCATCTTTGAATTTCATAAATTAAATACCAAAAATTGGGTTTTGCTAAATTAAAATTAATAATGAATAGATAAGTGACAAAAACCTAGTAAGGGTACGGTTCACTACATTCGGTACTACCTTTTTTGCTATGTATTAAGGCGACTAGGGGAGAACAATATGCAGGACGTATGCATGGGTTCGTCATAGAATGATGGGAAAGGTGTGCACAGATATCGAAAAGGTTAAAGGAGTTAGGCAGACGTAAGTCCTTCTATCGGCCGTCAGGAACCCGAAAGCGAGATTATCACAAGGAGTAGTCTTGGAAACGGGGCTCACCTGCTTGTGGACTCTCGGCTGCTGTATGCAGTACCAACATGGGCTTGCCCATGGGCATACAGTGGTTAGATTTAAATTGTGGGGCGTCGGGGTGAGAAAGGAAATACCCTAGGAAGTGCAAGAGTAGTCGAGGAAGTAGTTTGGATGAATGAGCTTAGATTAAAACAAAATTAATTCTACCCTGTACGCCAACACTAGTGAATCGATAAATATACATATTCGAGGACGAATCTAAATTAAAGTGGAAGATATGTTGGGGTTAACAAAATTCACTAAAGCAAAAAGGAAAATCAATAAAAAATATTGATATTAAAAATAATTAAAATTACAAAATTAATTAAAAATTTTAAAATAAATATTTAGCGAGGAACCTGGTATGGGCAGATGACAAATGTCAAGACGAATTCAGATCTAACAAAATAAATTCGATTGGGGTTCCCTAAAAGGAAATATTAAATAAAAATAGAAATTAATTTGGCTGTTGTAGAGCAGTGTGAGAACCCCGAGTTGTCAACAAAATTATTAAATCAGGGTGCAGGAAATTGGGAAATAAATAGAGACCGAGATAAAAAAGGGAATCCGACCATAATTTAAAAGCAATGCAATTATCCTGTGATACATTAGGTATACACAAGCCCTGAGATCCCTAAGTCGAAAACGAAATAATTTATAGGGGAATGTAGATTGCAAGAGGAACACTGCCAATAAAACCAAAAGCGGATTCAATTATAAGATCAGTATAAAGCAATCGCGGAGCTACTGAAATTACCAGTTTGGTCGAAGACAATTAGTGACGTTAAAAATGCACAAGGGTTAGAACGGCGCTAAGACATTTATTTCAATAATAGCATATCAGAAGGGAGATCTCCCATTGGGAAGACTTATCCCAGAGCTGCGCAACAGCCAATCGAACCAAATCAGTATCAAAAATGGTACAGATTTACATTTGAGTTGCAATTGCGTAGATACTGTATGAAGAATTTGTAATCAATTGTGATAGATAGGAATAAACGTTATTGTGTTGTGTTATTCAATGTTATTAAACAAGGATACCAAAAAGTCAGACTATATATATCATTTACAATATTCTGCTACCAAGAAACCATAAATATTTATGATTTATTACTACTATTAGAAATTGCTTCGTTTAAACAATTGGTTATCAGAAAAGGTATTGACTAGTTGTGGAAGGGAAATTAAAAAATATAAGTTGTTAGAAGTTGCTAACACATCTTCTAAATTATCTTGAATAACATTTGGATTAAAAGAACTCATTTTCTGATTCAATATAGTTTAATATTTAAACAAACTTTCAAGTATTGAACCAAATAATTTATCATACAGATTCAATATTAAAAGTTGAAGAATTTTAAATTTTAAACAAAGCCAATCTATTTTAAAAAATTATAAATTGTAAGTTAAAGATTTTACTAATAAAAACTTTTTTTAAAATTTTTAAAATTAATTTAAATCTCTTTGGCAAATAATTCGAAATATTCAATTTTCTGCTTAAAAAACCTCACAAAAGTAAAGAAAAGATGCTAAGAACATGTAACATACATCAATAAAAAATACATAGAAACGCGATGCCGAAAACCATTCTTCTGGTATAAAATAAATAATCAAAATAAACCAACAAAATAATTTAAGTATAAATCAACAAGCACGAGTGCCAGAAATTTTGTTAAAACCAAATTTTAGAAGAGAATTTGGTCGAAAGTTGATATTAAAAATTAACTCGAAATTAAATTGTGAAGTGATTATTATCAGTCTAAAGCTTAGACTTTAATATATATATCTATTCTTGGATCACCTTCGATACCATACTATT